>WOFM01000483.1:1427080-1595912 GCA_011428145.1 Ericerus pela
GACATTAATTCGTTATATTCCTGAAACTTAGAAAGAACATCGGTCTTGTTGTTCAGCAAAATAGACGTATTGAAAAATCATCTACAAATGTGACAAAATACTTCTTGAATAACACAGTTCTTCCACCCCAGATTTGGAACTCTTAAAACATAATGCCAGCGAATAACAGCTGGTGTCGTTTTATTACTTATTTCACGAGAAGCTTATGTCAAGAAAATAACGAAATCCAAGCCACCAGTTACAGAATCTCACCGCGTAACTAAGGACTGCTAAAAGACACCTCAATGAAAGATTTATGTATAGTAAACTCTCTCTGATTTGAACCTCAATAAATTGTAAACCTCTGTAATATAAAATAATATATTTGCTCTTCTCATTGGAAAACATTGACTACTTGAAAACAAATTCATTTACTTTGGTCTTGTCAATAATATTGTAGACACTATGCAGTTTGAAGTTTATAATCACGTTACTCTAATAATTTCATAATAGGTAATTAGTTGTATATGACAAATGAGAAATGACACAATGATATTTCGAGACAGCTGACGGGAGACGCCTGTATATCCTACTTTCATTGGGATAGCATCACTCACAGAGTTATAAAACCGTCTATGTCAACCAACAACGCTTGACCTTACACTAATAGATAGGTATGTCAAACTGAAGAAAGTAAGTACAAGAGCTTAACCCCAACACGAATGAAAGACTTGACTGAAACTGTAAAAAAAATTTTCTCTTTTTAATTGACGCCTGAAAATTGTACCTATTTATCTATATATTTACAGCACCTACTAGTAGAACCGAGACTTTTTACTTGTTGAGAAAAAAAATTATTGAGCAGATACAATTACTATTTAGACATTTTCTTCCCGCCACCCTTTTTTAATCTGAACTCTCAGTTATTTGAATATTTCTACTGTACAAATTTTTCATTAAGTCCCTCCAACTTTAAATGACTAAGAATTCACTATAATTATTTTACGCAACTTTTTAATACGAAATAGTGAATCGACATTCGTCATTACCGCCTGACTGGGAAGAGGTATGGATTTAACTCTGTTTCACTTCGCCAGGTGGTCAACCTTATCCTTAAATTTTGAAATTTTCTAAAAATAAGGATAACTATAACTGTTCTTTGATATGGCAAAAAAGTGATACTCCTGAAATTTTAGTTCTACAAACATACACCATCAGGGCACAGATTTGGACCACAGAAAACAGAAAAAAAAAAGAAAATTTTCTCATGCTATGCCAAATCTACGCAGTAAGAAAAGCGTGTCTGGTACAAATCAAAGCGTGCCTTTATCGGTTAACTCAATTCGGATTGGTAAATCCAAAATTAACATTCAGCTGTACATTTCAATCATTTATTATTCAAATTAATAACAAACGAGGCAGAATATCTGATCCACCCTGTCTGATACAAATAAGTAAACACAAAAAATACAAACACAAACAAACGAGGCCACGAGAAGACGAGAAATGTCGATCCTAACGAAACGTATTACTTATACATACTGAACGAAAACAAATCAAAACTAAAAATTGCTTTCAGCACCAATAAAGGAGTCTTTAGGTAACCTCAAAATCAAATTTGGGCGCTTTAAAATTCATCGACACGATGTCGAAGTGGAATCTAAACGAATTAAACTTTTGGCATAGGTACTAATTTATTCAAAACGGCCGAAATTCTAAACGACAAAAGCGCCAAATAACAAATAACAACTCCTCATAAAAATAAAAAACTCTAGCGCAGCAAGCCACACACAAAAATGTAGGTTTTCTCAACAAACAAAAAAAAAAAATTTGTTAGAATGTTGTATAAAAATTACGTTTTGAATTAATTGTCAATAAAATTAGCAGTCAAAATAAAATATGCAGAAAATTTTTTAACTTTCTGTCAGAAAGGAGAGTGCCAGCAAAAAGACTTGATGTTTCGATTTCCACAGTCAAAATCGATG
This sequence comes from Ericerus pela, assembly GCA_011428145.1. NCBI lineage: Eukaryota > Metazoa > Arthropoda > Insecta > Hemiptera > Coccidae > Ericerus > Ericerus pela. Next base: position 1,429,045 of record WOFM01000483.1, read on the forward strand.
GTCAGTTTATATTGGACATTGAGGGCAATATGTTCATTAAATAGTTGAGTAGATGAAATAAAGAAACAAGTTAAATAAGTAATTAATAGAAAACACTCCATTACCACACCAAACAGTTGTTTATTATGTAGAGAATAACAAAAGATATGTTAAATCTAAGAACACTAGAAAGAGAAGTGACAAATGAAAACGTATTAAGAGAATAACCAACAATAGTAAAACATATCAGTGTAGCCAACAAGTGCTCAAGCAATCAGTGTGACACAAACAGTTGATATCTATAATATCTAAAATTAAATTAATTCATAGAAAAATACATTAACGCCCGCAAATGCAAATGATTCATCAAATTATCGTATTTGAATGACATTTTTTAGTCAATTACGTAAATAAACTGACTGTTTTAGCTTTTAGGTATAATGGGAGGTTAGGTGGAGGATTTTTTTAAAGAAAAATGTATCTTATGTCCTTAAGTATTGAGGAAGGTGAGGTAAGGTAAATTATTTATTATTATTATTATTATTATTATTATTATTATTATTATTATTATTATTATTATTATTATTATTATTATTATTATTATTATTATTATTATTATTATTATTATTATTAATTATTAATTATTAATTATTATTATTATTATTATTAATTATTAATTATTATTATTATTATTATTATTATCCCAGATCAATTTTATTAATTAAATTCTCTTCGAAAATCTGCTTAAAAATAAAGGCTCTAAAAACGAATAAAATAACCCCAACACACACCCTACTGTTCGGTTAAACGATATTTCTCTACTCGACTTTACAGATTTAGTTCCAGTTTCGAGCTGCTCAAGTCGAAACTTTTTTCTGAACAAACAAAAATAGTTGACCTATTCTATAATTTCACTAAAGACCGAAGTGAAAATATGAAAATTTCAGCTAAAATTTCGGGCCATTCTGAATGAACTTATATTTTGACGTTGTTCTAATAAAGTTACCATGCACAACCAATACGGCCATAGCATCCTCGTTTTGTAATTTTCGAATATTTCCAAACGCACTCCGGCGAATTTTTTTAAAATTCATACCTACATAACAAATACCTACAAACTTTTCGTGAAAATTCTTCTTTTTTTCCGACGAGGGACAAGATCGCCCTACATAGAGGGCCACCACAAGATCTTTCACCTGACTGAATTTCAGAACAATATTTTTTTTTTTTTTTTTTTCCAAGAAGCAACTGGTACTTAATAGGACGACGTCGTAAAATTAATTAGAAAACTGAGCGCGGCATAAGTTTATATTTTACGTAATTTTTCGACGTATGGAAAGTGGATCGGCAATGACATGAAAAATGAATTTTCTGACATATCCTATTATACGATGAAAGTTTATCGTCTCGTACGTGGTTGCTGAATTTTGCAAAATTCTCTCGTCACCCGCAGCATTCCATTAGCAACAAGTTACATTCTCGATACGATATTATACTGCGTTTCATACGACATCGCTTATGGCTGAGGCTAAATATCTTGCGACCTTCTCCGTGATATAAACCATACATTCGCAAATGTATACATTTACAATATTTCAGTTACAGTATTGACAAATATTATTACTATACTAGTTCGAGCTGATCGAAACAGAATGCAAACGAAATTTTAACAATTCTATATATAGTACATTGTGTACCAAGAAAAGAAAGTTGTTTTTTTTATTTTTGTTTTTTTTTATCACAGGTGAGGCAAAAAAAAAAAACATTCCCTCCTTTGTGCACACCGTACTTTATGCAACGACGACGTTATTACTGACCCAATGAACGAATGTAAGAAATCCTTTAGATAGGGAATTTTATGGGCTCCGTTTTTGAAGAGACCTATTTGTACTGTAAAATTGAAAGGGAAAAAGTTATTGTTAAAAATGGGTTTGAGTTTTCCTCTAATATTTTCACTCACCATTAACTCAAAATAACTTCATTCTTGGTAAAATCTGATGATAAGAATTAATTTTTCGTTAAAAAATAGCACAGATTATCACTAAAAAATTTTTATCAGTTTTTGAAATAAACAACAATTTAAAAAATGGCATATTTTCCGTTAATTAGCTATTTTTTATTCCTTAGTTATGAATAAGTTATCAACGATAAAATAGTATATTATACATTAAGGTTCAAAAGTGAGCGTTTACATGTGATGGAAAGTTTGCAAAACGAACTCAGAGAGTGAGTAATTTCCAAGTCATGTAAACTCACTTTTGAACTTTGTTGAGTAAATATTTTATATAATTAATGATCAAAAAGCAACAAATTGTTATAATTCTATCATAATAATGAGTCATCTTTCATGAAAATTATAAAAAATGGAACAAAATATCAACCTCCTTATGGTGACATATTTAACGTTTCATGTGGAAAGTATAGGTAACCTATACCTTGATGTAAAGTAAACATACTTCCATGTAAAAGGATGCTTCACATTTTCACATGAAGGTGCGTTCACTTTACATCAAGATTACATTTATCAGTGATAATAGCTACCTACTTTTCACTAGCAAAATACCAGCGTAAATGTCGCTTTCCCAATCATGTATTATGCAAAAAAATTTATTAGCGGTAAATTTGAGTAAATTTTTTCCTCCTTCCAGCAATATCAATCTCAGATTCTAACTTCAATAGCAGTTGAGAAATCATCAAGTGAGAGACGATAGGTTTTTCTCTAAATAAAAATGTTATTTATTCCAAGCAAGATATTCATGATGTTTCATTAACAACATGGGTGTAGCAAGTGGGGCAGGGGTGGTCTGAGCTCCCCCTAAATTTCTAGAAAATAAAGATTCGTAAAGAAAAATTCAATACCACCTTTGAATACTATTTTTTTGGGAGGATTATTCTGGGGAATATTTATATCAGCTTCCCTTCTTAACTAAAATCCAGCCTATGCCCATGATTGACAACACTAATTGACGCATCTGGCTGTCAGGTAAACTAAAATAAAAATCTAAATTCAAAATTAAAGTCTCTGTTCTGAAATACATCTAGATTTGTAACTGGTAATACCTAAGCTATTTATTTTTTTGTTTTTTCTCTTTACTTTCCCCTTACACCACTGTCTTAGCATCTTCCTAGGTACGTGTATGATAATAAATTCATCTTCCCACTTTATTAAAAACTGGTTTTTTCTTTCCCTTTCTCCTTTTTATTAGACAGCAAGCCTTCTAAATTCATTTTACATACTGATTGCTCACTGCTTCTTGTCTCATACATTTTGTTTTGTTTGTACAGACAGGAACACTTTTTGTTACTTTGTTTTTAATGTGTTTATGTAAAAATGTGTTTTCAAAACTATAATATATTGTGTAATATTTTAATAATGGTTGTTTGAATTTTCATCATTGGCAATGGCCACTGGTGGCGTTTAACCTAGATATGGCTGGGAATTAATGACTTCATAATGTAAGTAAAATCCAAGATACATACCCCAGGTTGTGATCTTTTTAAACTCGATCAACATGGTATAAATTTGAGTCAAACGAATTCCTGGCAGGCTATGCGGGTTGGGTGATGATAATTCTGTGGGCATCATCCAGCGTAGGTGGTTAATACCTTAATTCTTTGGTGCGTGCTTCATGGGGTTGAATACGTTGTTGGGACTGTAAGGGGATTGCCGAATTGGCCCTCCTTGGCATACCACATAATTTTTCAGTCCTGGGAATGAAAAGTGAACTTTTTGGACCTGTAAATTTAACTTTTTAGTCCTTAGACTAGAAAATAGGTAAATGTCATCAATGGTTAGAATTTTTCGGTCTTACTACTGAATAGTAGCCCTCTGATTCAAAAATATGAACTTTCAGTCATAATATTATGGCAGAAAACGTGCTATTATAGACCGAAGGGGCATAAAATCGTTTTCCTCTCAAGAAAGAAAATATATGGTACCTAGATATCTATTACCTACTCTATTTATCATCTACGATGAATTAGTGAACGAATCATAGCGTTAAATTTCCTTTCATGTTATCGTCGAAAAATCTGAGCGATAAAATGTGGCGCGAAAATGAAAGGGTGGTTATGTATAAAAAGTTTCGCTTCGTCAGAGTAGAAAAGGTGAATAGGTACCGATAAAGAATGAGGGAGCCACAAAAAAAAAAAAAAATCTAAAAACGTTATCTTCGCAACAAATCTGAAACATTCGTTATACTGGACGGGGACGACTTTTACAATATGCACGAGGAAACGCACTTTTGATGGATGACGTATTATTATTCAAATAGATCAAGAAAACTTTTAGTTTGTTATCGAAAGGACGAAGGAATTTTCCTTTGTGGAGTCGTTGATTGCACGTGAATACTTTCTTGTGGTCAACTTTTTGATGAGAGTACTAACCCGCGGTAGATTTTCAATAGATTGGTTCAATGAACTGAATTTTGTTAATTGATTGACCGAGACTTCAAGTTTTGTTTTTGTTGAAACATGTATGGGTCTTTTTGTTGGATTTTAGGGTTGTATAGAGCCCAGAAAGTGGGAAACACTAGAATATGGTATAGCTCCGTGCTTCCCAACTTATTGGTCGTGACCGAAATTCGGGTCGTCGTGGATTTTCGGATTGGTCAACGAGACCTGCCAAAAAATATTATTAATACGAATATATTAATTTTGTGCAGCGTATGGGGATTAATTATTAACCTGAAAAATGGCCGCCTGTCATCAATTATGACAGGTTAGATGATTTTGGATCAAGGCCGAAAAATGTAGAGAATCCCCTGTAAAACGTGATGGAAGATACATATGGTGCGTGTCAGTTAATAGGGAGGTTGGTCAGAACCACTTCTTAACCATTTAAGTAGTATACATCGCACACATACTCATCGATCATATTGGTAAGAAATATTATATTGGTCTGAATGAAGCTGCCTCTTTAAAATAAAAAAAATAAAAATGGAAAAAAGTGTGGTAGATGAGGTGATATGAGTAAAAAAGAACGCGTTTGTTGTTTTATTCCAGAATAAAATGTTAATCCAGGACCTCACATTCGTATATTCGCCAAGCATTGCCGAAACAGAACATTAAACATACACAAATACGGAGCACGAGTATCGGTTGTCTCATTATTTCCAAAAAAGTTGTATTTTTAAGACAAGTAAAAGAAACAACAAGATTAGAGAGACGATGTTTGATAAATACAGGAAAATACCCCACGTGGAGTTTAGTATTATCGTCATACTTAGCCAATGTTTGTAATTGTACACCTGCGCACCCTACAACTATAATTAAATTTATTATACTATTTGCTGGTAGATATTTACTATTCAACATTAGGATCAAAGATAGTAGGTAATAATAAATGTATTTTTAATTCGAATAACTGATCGAAAGAACGGCTGTACTCAGTAAACCAGACATATCGCTCTTGACACGCAGTGACTCGATACAGAAAATTGCTTCAGAATTGGGAAATTAGCATGGGGTGTTCACTCTGCACTTATTTTCATTTTCATGTTTAGTGCAACTAACCACCTCAGCAATAGTGAGTGCTGCATGCATGTAGATAAATAAATATATTTGTTGCATATTTTTATAATTATGTGAAATAGATGTAAATAACTAATTATATGTCTATGAAAAGAACTCATATACCTGTATTACTCATTGAAATTTCGTTAATTACAATGGCCCAGCGATTAAGTAGTGGCCATGTTTGAAGACTTTACGCCATATATTTGCGAGACTCGTGATGGAATCCCCAAGAGAACGAAAATTTTTTTAAATAATTAAGACGATACTGGCGCTGGAATCCTTCTTGTGATGGTTAGTATCCCTATGCTAACCCTATCATCTGATGAAATAGGTAACGGAAAAAATTTACAAGTTACCCATCTATATACGAAGTATATTACTTATCTATCTATGGGAAATTAGTCAAATCAGAGATTCGAACTTGGGACTGCCACGTGAAGAACCAAACCCTAGGCAACTGAGCTACGTTCTGATGGGATGTGTTATGTTTCTAGTCGAAAATCGATAGCACTCAATAAATCAACACCGAAAAAATATGACAATCAATAAATTATTGAAAAAGTTTCGTCGTCTCAGGAACGTCCAAGGCGAGGAGTTCGCTGCTCCGGCTGTGCCGCTGGACTTGAGAGTGGAATAAAGTAACATATGTACAATTATTCATGTGAATATACAACATACTTTTTATAGGAACCTACATGGTAATTGCTGAACTTACGGACATGGCTTTTATCTTAAATTATGGGAGAGAAAATGATAATATTCGGCTGAGAATTTAAATATGATGAAAATTCATATTTAATTCTCATTATTTACCGCAGCCTATTGGCCAAATTAATTACAAGCCTAATCGCAATTGAAATTACGATATTTTTGTGGATTTTAATTATACGACTCGTGCTATTTATTGAGCGATCGAATTATAAGGTAGGTACACGTAACAATTTGTTTGAATAATTTTTCGCCCCTCACAGAAATTTTATACATTAAGCTACGTACAATCCAATTCAGTCGCATTGACTAAATAATCAAATTTTCACCGACTGTCTTGGTTAATGAATTCGACTTGTTCGTCCATCAGACGAGTACATAATTAACAGTTTTAAGCTTACCTTTGTCCATAAACTGCTGCATAAAACTGCGAACGCGACGTATTTTAGTCTCTCACGGATGAAACAACGTATTCGACTGCCTCACTTAATTTCTTCTAGCAATGAAATTTTACCTCGCAAAATGCTACATCTGAAACGGAAGAGCGAAAAGAAAAAGTCGTATGAAAAAAATTTAATTATAATACGCCTTTTGAATGTGTTTGGTACATGTTACGTGATGAACTTCCAAAATGTCACGCAGCATTAAGTACACGTACTCGTATTATTATCTGGTCGATATTGTTCATTATTCAACTTTCTTTTTTAATTTTTTTTTTTTTTTTTTGTTTCGTTTTAATCGAGAAAAAGACAGACAAAAATAAGTGCCGGTTAATTCTGAGCAAATCTAAAGAAAATTTGTATTGACGTAACTGCAGGCAAAATCATATTCCTCAAAAACCAAAAACAATAAAATTAAAGTTATTAAAGTTGGAAAATATTTTGTTATATTATTATATTACCGAATATAAAAATTTTTATTTTTTTCACCAATTGTCAGTCTCTCAAGTATAGAGTCATAACGTATCAAGCCAGAACTTTGTATAATGTATGATTATATCCTAGGGTAAAATTCATTGCGGTTTCAATTAAATTTGAATGTTGAAAAATCTGTTTAATTGAGTAACATTGATTTTGCTTAGGATAACTTGCATTGAATTCGGTTATGAAAATGTAGGTGCCGTTTCTAGGGTTTAAGCCTGGAGCACCTATATGAGAAAAAATGGACAAAATGAGTAGTTTCATCCATGTGACCACAGTTGCTGCTCAAGGATGGATTATACTTGTTGATTTATTTTCTATGATGTAATACGCAAAAAGTTTACTAGAGGGAAACACTGAGTTGTGGTTTATACTGCTTCTTTTGATTTATTCTCTAAAATTTGAAATTTTCCAACTTTAGGGAATACAGATTAGAAATTGGCGAATGCAGATGTGAGTTTAAACCCTGCTTTATTGTCTCTTTACTTAATCTAGGTTAATATTATATTATGTTCGAGAACACACACATTCTCAGATTCCCTAAAGTTGAATTGTAAAATAATGTGAGAGGTTTACTCAATGAAAACATGACTGGTTGGTCAATGTAAGCATTGAATGTTGTAGTCATTTCCACTATAGTAAAAACCAATTATAGATAATATAAATTTCTCAATAAATTTCTAGTTTTATTTGTACATTTTGAAATGATAAGTACTTGGATACAAGATAAGAAAAATTAAAAAATTTATGGAAAATTTCTCCGTATATTACGAATATGTAATATTCTGAATTATTATGTTATATACTGATAGTTAAAAACTATTGTTGTTTGATTCAAGAAAACTTTTCAAAGCATGTTTTGAAAACTAAAAATACAACAACAGTTAAAATAAAAGTAAGTAGTTTAATCCGGATATATAGTTAGGTACATTTGTATTTGTGGCCCCACTCTCATCATCTACCACCAGCGCCATGGCTGAGTGAATATGGTGCAATATTTTGGTAGCAGACAATAAGTACATAATTAGGTTCGTGTCGGTCCACGGTTCTATTCCCTGTATTGGCAGGGTACCAAAAGTGGTGACCTCGATGTGATATGAACACAACCCTTGCAGCTGTACTTTTTCCACATTCTCCTCCGCAATGTGATGGCATTGAGCAGTGGTTCCTGTAAATTCGTTCGCTATCAGTCCGATTTTAATCATCTTCCTTGACATTTTTTCATTCATTCTTACAAAAAATCGATGCTTAACAGCCCATGTCTTTCTTTCTCCTCGTCGATTTTTTTTCAGCCAAACTACAAGATCAGAAAAAAAAAAAAAAAACCAACTTATTTACCCATATTTCTTAACGTTTCCCAGAATGAAAGTAAGAAAATTCAAAAACCTACTCAATCTAATTTTGAAAATTTTTTGTAGGATCAACATCTTCGAGGTTCCATTCATAGTTATTGTAGATTAATTTTTTCAATTTTCTTAATGTCCATGTTATTGAGGAGACATTTTTCTGCGCGAAGTTTTAGATGTTTTTAACTTTCCAGTTCGCCACAAAGAGCCTATATCTACTACAAAACTTTACGGTAGGTACGCAAAATAATTTCAATACTGTTTTCCATTTTCGATAATTAATTTTTTTTTTTCTAGTGCCCACTCGTTCGGGGGAAAAATATGAAAATAAAATATTATATTAGTAAAGTAGGCAACAAAATCCACGAAAATGACACCAAAGTGGGTAGATGAGCGGTTTGTATTACTTTATCGAGCAGCATTTCTTGACATTTCTGCCCCTTCCAACTCAATTCCCTTTCGCCAAAATACACTACCCATCATCTTGACGTCAACATTTCGTTATCGCTGTACAAATTGTCAACTCCCCATTAATAAAATGGAGTTGACATCCTATAAACAGCGCAAGGCGCATTAAAAATTAAAATGGAGTTGATTTTCAGTAAAACTTATATAATGTGGCAAACAATGGTATCGCCTGTCCGGATGGTTTACGACGAACTTAATTTCGAATAAAATAACGTTTACACTTTCTACGTCCATTTAAGAAGATCGTTTGAATGATACCAATTTTCTTCTCTGAAAATAACGTACCAAGTGGGGGGTAATGGTACATGCATAACTATCGAGCACTATCAGTAGCACGAAAAAAGCTATAGAACACGAAAATGTGACGTGTTTTAAGAATAAATTATCATCCCCTTATTTCGTATAAAACTACTGACCTATTTTACCAGTCACAAGGGACAAAAGTTTCGTGTAAATTACGCTTTGATGAACTAAAGATATTTAATCTGAGGAAAAAAAAAAAAATTCCAATTCAAAAAAGATGGCGAAAAATGAGGAATTTATTTTTCAAATTGACCTCATTTCTATTGAAAGACTACATTTTCGAGCCTTATAGTTCTCGACTGATACAATTCAGATTTTACATGAGCAAATTTCGTTTAACTTTTTTTTTCAGCTCTTACTTAACGAGAAAAGCCTTTGATTAATGATTACATTCGCGAGTTCGCCTGTTTTTATGGCACTTGGTCCTTTTTTTGAAACTGTTTAAATCTTCCCGCCAGTTTTCCCTCATTTTCTGGACGTCAATGTAGATTTGTTTTCCGGGTCACCCATTGGTTTGGTGGAAACACTCGTTGCAGATAATTAAGATGGCTCACATTTGTCATTTTTGTCTGCTTTTAATCGACACAAACAAGCTACTTTAAAAGTTCTGGTTCGATAAATTAATTACTTAATCTACCTTTAAATGCGTTTTATATTATCTGAAAATGCTGTACGCTTGGCAGGAGGATAAGAATGAATTTGATATACTTAGAATTTTTTTTTTTTTTTTGAAAACCTAATAAAAGAATTAACCGAACAATTCACCGAGAACACCAAATAAATCTTGATTTTAATACGTTTATCCTGTATTTATTAAAATTAAAAGTTCAAAAAATCATTAAGAACTGAGCTGTGCAGTATCCTGTTCATTAAAGCTTAGCTTCAGCCGAAAAGAATAATTAAAATAGACTTGAGCTAATTAGATTTATTCTTCACTCATTTTGTTGCTGAAGGAACTTTTATAACTTGTATTTTGTCACATGATACGCTTTAGGGATACCACAAAAAAAAGGACTGCAGTGACATTCCAGATATTTGATGAAATGTTCAAAAGACAATGGTCTTCAACACGTGGCCCACGGTTTACAACAAAAAGAAAAAATGAGGTCAATTTTCATATCCGATTTGCAAAAAAACTAGGTAAAAATCATGTTTTGAACTCAACTGAATTTGTAACATCCAACGAAGTGATAGATGCAAAAAAAAAAAAAACGCAGGGTAATTTTCTGCTGGTCTTTTTCACTGGATAGAAAATTATTCTTATTGTTTCCAGTCTCAAATTAAAAGCTGGTGATAATAGGGCTCGTGATTATTTTCCAAAGACGTATTTTGGCCCATTGCTATTTAAAAAGGTTGATGACCACTGAATTTTAAACACCATTTTGTATTTGGACCAGCTAATAAGCCTTTTAATTTTTTTTTTTCAACACATGCGGCGCAAAGTAGGTGATTTTGCGCTTCTTCTTGAAATGCAGAATTATGAATTCATGATCCATGATCAAATTTCAATAGAGGGAGCAAAAATGAGCGGAAGCAAAACCAGTCAAAAGTTTTTGCTCCACCCATCAACCAATCAGGTGCGTTCACCAACTTCGCGACGGATGTGTTGGAAAAAATGCACAAAGAGAGCTCTCCCCACTCGTTCGATGTTTACAGCATTCGCCTACGGTTTAGCTGCAAACTCAGACTTGTCGAGGATTGCTCACTTTACACTCGGGTAGCGAAATATACTATTTCTAAAGTACATGTCACAAAATGCGTGATTAGGTTTCTGTATTCAAGACCTAAAATTTTAAAATACGGAGAAAAATTTTTCTAGGGGGGGCAAAAGTCAATAACAAGAGCAAAACAAGTATTTTCATGTTTTCAAAATATTTTATGTATGTGTCGAAAATTATTATCTTTTTGTGAAATGAAAAATTCTTCAAAATGTTAATAAACCCAATTTTTGGAAACAATTCGATAGTTTTCTTTTCTGCAGTAACGTAAATTAAGGATTAAATAAAAAAAATAAAAAAAAACAACACTTATATGAGGAAAAAATATCCTTCATTGCAAAACGAAGTATAGTACAGTTGTCTACGTTTTGGTTACGAAAATATTAGCGGAGATTTTAGTGCTCGAGTTCAAATTTAGTGTACGAAAATGGGTGGGGGTTGACGAAAATTAACCTTTTATTAAGATCGTGTTGGTTTTAGGTTAAAAAGAGTGGTTTTCTCGATAAAGGCTAGAAAATTAATTTTTCAGGACCATTATCAGAAGGGTAAAAGAGGGAAAATCACATTGAATAGCTAATAAATTGAGAAAAAATTGACGAATTAAAACTAAAATTGGTAGGTCTGATTCCTGTACAGAAGGTATTTTTTGTACCAAATTTCGTGGTAATTGAAAGAGAATTGCGAATTTTATTAAGATAACATGAAAAATTAGCAGCTCCAAAAACACCAGGGTGTGAACCATAATACCAATAGAAAGTTAATACCTATACTAAATTTTGTGACTATTGTTTGAAAATTACTCCTTTTAGAGTTATTAATCTGCCAAAACTGCAACAATATCGCTTCTATCAAACGTACCGTAAAGCCTATCCGCACTAAAATTGGTAGGTACTGTTCTTGCCTTCATTCACATATGTATATAAAATTTCAGGAATATCGATTGAAAATTGCGACCTGTACGCTATTCAATACGAAATTCATGTAAACTGACTAGCAGACGAAATATGCGCCCGATTAGGACCAAAAACAGTAAGGTTTTTTCTTGACTGCATTCAAATATGTGTTTCAATATTCGAAACCATCCGATCAAAGTTACACCTGGAAATGGACTCAACGTAAAAGTGGGTAAAAAAAAATGAATTTTTAAAAATAGTGCCCGAGTGCTCAGAAAATCATAAAACGAAAAACGTACCAACTCCCACTCTTGGGTCGGAATACTCGAAAAATTTTAATAAGTAGATTTTTTTTTAAATCTACTTATAAGGTCGAATATTATTTTAAACCCCTACCAACATTTTTTCCACATTCTCATCCGATACCTCCCAAACATCACAACACTCACAGTCGACTTTTCGACTCAACATTCAAAAAAATAAGTTTTTCTGTTTTGTTTTGTGATGATTATCATTATTATGACGTAGCTATACTCACCTACCAAATCATTAAAAATTATTATTTCACACTATTTCAACGCAGATTCTGATTCTTACATTACTTGGGGGTTCTTCACTCGTTATATATTAACGTTATTATTCATCGTTTCTTAACGAAATGTACCTTTTTCCAAAACATTTGCGAATAGGATGATCTTCATCACAGCCGTATTACGAAATTTAAACAACGCGCCGCATCATACCTCTCAGTCTGACTCTTAAGGAATGTAACAAGTACGTTCATCATTTTCAGTTAGCTCCTTTTTGATGTGCTGCTGAAGAATGTGGATCGATGGCAGCCTAGAAGCACGAACAAAGCGTTCTTCGTGCGCTTTAAACACGCAATCTTTATGATATAATTCGATTTGCTAAAAGGAAAGGGCTTTTCGCCGTTAGACTTTTTCCTTAACTGAAAAAGGAGAGTCGACGAGCTGGGTGGCGAGAAGAAACGAAAAAATAAAAAAAAAGAAGAAAATTTCGAAGTTCTTAATCTTTAAACGAGCTCGTTGCTCTCGTCGAACTTCAATTATTAGGGTCATCGTCGAGGCTAATGTCCTGGTACAATAAAAGGCCGTTGCCACCGCCACCGCCACAACCACCAGAAGACGTGACAAAAAAAAGGGCACGTTTAGATAAAGCATTAACGATAACGCCAACTTTAGGTGATACGAATACTTCTGGCTACCGTTTTAATCAACATTCTCCAGGGGGGCATATCAGTACCTGCTCCGCGGTAATTGGAACCGATGCTGTGCTGACGATATAAAACATGCAGGGGCAGGATAGGTACACGTACAGCATGCCAATGGAATCCTTATCGAGATAATCGTTTTTCCACACTTGTATAGATATTTCAATAGTGCCCAAAATTAGCCTTGGTTTTACACTATTTCGTGTTTGTCAGAGAATGTCCAAGATCGAAACTGCACGCTATCAGTGGCAGCTGACCAAAACAAACTGTACAAAGGTTGGAAAACTCACTCTGTTAGAATAACACCGGAGGAGATCCCAAAAAAAAGTGGAATTTAAAATTGCAAAATATTTGCAATATGGATACATAAATAATTTGCAGTATTTATAGCGTCTAATTATGTTTTCTTATACTTTGGTGTGAAACTAAATAGTAAGTAAGCTTAATTTAGCCACCAACTATAGTAAAAATTTAGTTAATAAACCAAAATCGAGACCAAGATATGATTATGCACGATCAAGACTAAGAGTGCAACATCAAGACTGAGAATATAATCTCAAGATGAAAATGGTCCTCATCTTCGTCTCAGCATTGGTCGTCACCAATATAGGAATTAGAAAAATGTTGCATCCACAATAAGGCGTCACATATTATACAACTTTTCTCCCAAAGAAAATGTAAAAACATGACTACAGGCGAAACATAAGAGGGGATGATATATCAAGGAGGCAAAAACCACGTGATGATACACTCACCTTTGATATTTTTGATGTGTAAACATCTTAGCGCTTGGTCCAGTATTCTGGTAGGGGCTAAAATGAGAATTACGATATTGACTTGTAACTCGTACGTCTTACAATGTTGTAACTGTTAGGCTGTAGGTGAGTGGCTGTGTTCACACATCAATCCTTCATCCGTCCACCTAGGAATTCACTTTTTTTTTTTAATATTATTTAATCAGGCTTTGGCTACGTGGCGATTTTATCTATAATTTGAAAGATATAATATATATTTGATGGTGGAGTGGGAGAGGAAATTGTCGAGATCCGGTGGCCAGTGATCTGTTAGCATGAATTTTGCAATGATACACTGGAATTCCAATAGAACCGAACCAAATACGCCGCCATTTTGGGTCAAGCGTGTGACGGTGATGGCTGGTCTCGAACAAATTTTTGATTACCAAGCAACACACCTAACCAAAATGCCACCCAAACCACTTCGTAGCACTCAATAGTTAATCAGCATACACAAATTGGACTTTTCCACAAAAATCTTCCCTTTGTTATACTCATTCAACACATTTGTCGGCTACGTAATCTTTCGGAATAAGTTTTTGGAAAAATTCATTAATAGATACAGAGTAAAAGCTAAATTCCTCCATTATGTAACAACAAAACCACTTTCTAAATGAAAACTAAAATTCAGTTTTTATGAGCAAGTCGTACTATGATGTACAGGGTGATTAAAAAAAACTGAAACTCTGAAAAGTCATCAGAAAAAGAAAATAATTTGAGAAATTAAATTTAATTGCAGGAATTAAGTCGAAATAACTTGCCATTTGAAAATTAGTGTTCTAAATTTTCATGTTGGGTTTTTTGAATTTCATTTTGTAGATGATGTGCATCACATGGTATGCATTCAACCATCCTGCTATTGAGGTTTCCCTTTGCTGGCTGGAACATCTCAGTTGGAATTTGTCCTGTTGGTTTCCTTTTAAAAGGCAATCTAATATGTTAAAAATTTTAAATCCATGTTTTTAAGGTGTCTTTCATGGGCAACAACCATTTCAGCCTAAACTGAAAAAGTCGTTCTAACTTCCTTCCCATAGCTTCTAAATTATCAACCTTATCATAAAACACATTTATGGAAAAAGCACAGCATCTCGTGTTCCACTGGTCCATGATTATTGAATGACTGGGTTGTGTCTGCCTGCAGGTCACTGTCCCAAAATTCTGCAAACTGATCATTTATTCTGGCAGTACATATTTCAAAAGTTTCCATTTTTTTGAGTTTACTGTTTTTTTAAAAATTCTAAAAAAATACAGAATCAAAACAAAGTCGTCAAACTTAGACTTTACATTATGAATGGACAGTGCATTTGGCCTAAATTATCAGTTATTCAGAAATTTGATGAGAAACTCGAGTCGGCTGGCAAGCAGCTTTGCATTTTGATTGGAGCAGAATTTTTTAATATCACTAACATAAGCACACAGTCACACAAACACGTATGTACCACGTATGTATCATTGCTAAGCGACTTAAATATCTTATCCTACGCTCGAGCATCGGTTTTATCACTAAGTCTACTCAATCCATATATACTGTATAGTTAAAGATCACAACAAATGATGCATCGTGTTGTTTAATAAACGATAACAATATTATTTTTTTAATTATCAAAATTTTCACTCACAGTGCTTAAACAGAACTAAAACCACTGGGTAAAACTTCTGAGTACAATATTGCTTTCAACAGAAGTTGTCCAGAACTATAATTTCAACACTCAGTTTGTCAATCTTCAGTTTAACAACCACGTAATTGTAACTATCCAGCAGATAACATTACCGGCTAGATAGGCATACGTTACTGGCCAGATAGTCCTATTAGATATATAAATTCCTCAACTTAAGATCGATGAAGTAAGAACTTTTTTGCATTATGAAACACAATTAAGGACCTAATTTTCAAAGGTCACATTATTCATTTTTGACTTTTGACCAAAAGCTAGTGAGCTAGGGCAACATAATTATAGAATATCTCTTTGTACGGCTCCAAAGTACATTATATTGTTATTTTCATGCCATTTATTTAACATGGGGATGCGGCTGTATGTGCTACCTCGCCTTATCTACATTGTCAACATCGTAGCCATATGATTCGTCATTTGTTTTCTAACCTATGGGTTGCTAGTTCAAATCCCTGAGCCAACAGCCCAGAGAACTGGTGACTCCCGATGTGCGATGTACACACAATCGCCTTCACATTTCCCCTCCTTAAAGTGGCGTAGAGCCATGATGGCCTAAGTCTGTGTTCATATACAGCAGCCTAGCTCCACCCTCTATAGTCGTGCTTGTGTTGCAATACTGGAGGGAGTGGTTGGAGGATGCAGCTACATATGCTGCCATGCCTCATCTACTTTGTTGGCATTGTAGCTGTACAGTGCATCGTTTGTTTTCTAACCTGTGGGTTCCTGGTTTGAATCTCCAAGCGGATAGCTCACACTTAATTTTCAGGGCATATTTAAATTTTTCAATCAACAAATTCTTTAGACACATTTTAATTACTGAATTTACAAAGTACAAAGGTATTGGATAATTTAAAAAATTTATTACACTTCTGTCGCTTTCTATTAATTCCAGTGTGATCTAATCGTGCAATAAGTGTATTTCCCTTGAAAGTTTTATTTAGGAGACAAAGCTGATAGGAGTGTAAAGTGTTACTATTGTTATGGGACAACTTCTGTGGTATTTGTCCAGAGTTGAGAGAAGCTCAACCAGAGATGATTTTGACGATAAATGAAGTAAAAATTTTATTTACCTCAAAATGAGGAATTTTAATGAATTAAAATTCACAATGTTGGTACACGAGAAAATTTCTTAATAAAAATTATTAAGACTACCTTTAACTAGGCTTAATATAATATCGATTAAATAAGTATTGACTTTGTTCACAATGAGAAAAACGATAGATGTTAGACCAAGAGAACATGAATTCTATCAGAGTTAGATTTTAGCCAAGTGTTTGCCTTACCAGTGCCGATCAGTAAGTGAATCTCTCAGGAATTAAACTTGAGTAGTTGGCTCGTATCTGAGAGTTTTGACCAGCGAGGTGAGGTGGCATCCTTTAGGGCAGTATGCGGGGCTGTCAAAATCCCTAATTTTCTATGTGGATTTCCACAAATTTTGGTATGTTTGGGGCAAATATCGAGTAGCTGGATCACACAGGACACCTGTGGATACATGTACTTCTGTTTAGGTTCACAAAGGATTCAATAAGGAATGTACTCGACATTTGACCAGAAAGAATTTTAAATTATTTTTTATGTACTGTTTTTTAATGTTTACCTATATTTGTATTATGATAAGAATATATGAAAAACATGGAAAAACAGTAGGTGTTCTGGTTAGTCCAGTAGTTGAAAGTGTTCATCCAAAAGTGTCAATCTTGACGTGTCATAAAGTGTTTGATTTTATTACTCTCAATGGGCCGAATATAGGGTGAAATTAAAGAAATGGTTTAAAAAATGGCATGTGCCTATAGGTATGTTTGAGAGTAATGAGAACGTGTTGGAAAACACTTAGTGGTCCGAAATACAAACGAGGACGTTTGAAAAGAAGGTATCGATACTTTGAAGGTATTAAACATATCGAAACTTTCTTGTGGTGTCGAAAGTACTGATGATATTTTTAGAATGCTATTATAATTTTTCACACTGCCATTATCAGAAGATTTAACGAAATAAAAAAAATAAAACTTGTTCGCTTTTAAGTTTTAATAATGAATTCAATTCAACCGACTGATTGTATGATTGTGTAATATTTTCCCCATTTCCATAAGTATTTTGTTTGAAATAGTTTTATGAATAAAACAGATGCAATTTTTGAAACCTAGGCTAAATTTTGTTTCAAAGGAGCATATGCAAAATATAGATACTTTGAAAGAAATTACTGATACTATCGATTCATAATGTTTTGCGATGCTCTACAACCCCTAAAAACTGACATTATCCATTTTTTAAGCACCACCATTTTTTGATATTTGGCGAGAAAATGTGAAATAATCATCAGACACGTTCATTTGGTTGCCTAGCTATCACACAAAAAGAAAAAACTGAGTCCATGTCAGACATGGACTTGTGTATAAGTTTTTCAGTTCTCACGAAAAACATTTTTCAAAGCTGATTATGTCAGCTTTGATACGAAGTATATTCGTGCACCTATTATACAGGGTAATTGACAACAGAATTTGACTTAAATCCGGGTACCCGCAATTTTAAAATTGTTCTTCTTTCGAGAAACATTTTGTGATAATAAATTGGTAACATCACGGCTGAACATCGTAATTTTGCCAAAAATCGAAACGTTTTTATATTTTTGTAACGATGCTGTCGTGAAGCTCGTATAGTACAACCCACGACTCTTAAGACTAGTGTTGCTGCATGTTGTAAGCATACATATGCGTTGATAACCCTCGCTCTCTAGTTAGTAACACGAAGAACAGCCATCATTCATCATCGCACAACCTTTTTAAGGTGGTTTTACGTTATAATAACGTACCTTTCCAAAAATGTAAGATGGTACAGGGTATGGGTACCTTACCCACCGAAAGGAGGACGTGCAGCGTTGTACCTTACGACATGGAGGGTGGTGCCCACGAAAAGGGATATGAATGTGAGTTTTACCCGCGCAAGTGTTAATAATCGTTGCAAAGTTTATCTAACGTGGCCATATTGCCGGCAATCATTTATCACGATTTTAGACGACGACGACGACGACGACTGTAGCCTACGATGATGCTGGGAGCTACGTGTGAATTTCGAAACAGGATCCGCCGAACTGCATTAAAGCAAAAAGTGTGCAAAAGTGTAGTCGTCGTAAATATAGAGAGACACGCATTTACATAATTGTCGCCCAACATTATGACAGCTGACACTCGACATCCATTTTGAAGAGGTACGCGATCACACTCGGATGAAGACGACGGCGTAGAAATTTCAAAATTTTATTTCCACCCCTTGTCTTAAATGCTCATTCGTGTTTCGGTTCCGGGTACGAAATCGATTTTCTATCGAGAAACCGCACGAAGTGCGAGAGAATAACACGAGTTATTACTCACTTCGATAACATTGAAAATTGTGTGTTATTGGACCAGATTGAGAAATTAATTTTTTAAGAAACCCAATCCTTTGTATTGTCATTTTTCGATGAGATAGGGTTACATGTCCCCAGAACCGATTTTAATGAATGAGGGCTCGTGAAGTTCATATACTTGCGCATAAAATTACGTATCATAACCCAAAATTGAATCAATCGCTATCTCTCTAGGGAGGGGGGAAATCTGCGACTATATTTTTGGGCTAATGTGAAACACGGGGTGAATTTTTTGACACAGGTGGTGTCCCAGATTGGCACATGCTAAAAGACAACAAAAAATCTGAAACAAAATTTATTTTAAATTTTATTATAAAATTATCAAAACTTAATTTTGAGACAAAATTCCTTTGAAAATTAATTCATATTGCCTGATTAAAAAAAAACATTTAAAAAATTTTTCACATCAAATATTGAAATTTATTATATTAATAATCTTTCTTCAAAAATTCTAATTTTTTACCTATATCTAATTGAATTACTGCTGTTCATTGTTAAGATTGTATATTATGATTTTCTTTTTCTTTTTCAAAAAATATCTGTGGGGATTAGACAACTCGTATGAGGTTAGAGGCTCGGCTCTCAGTGACAGTTATCGTTGCAAGATGACTAATTTTGTTCAGTGCATATTAAATTCGTTGTATGAGTAAGTATACGAAAATCAAAACTCACATGCTCAAAAATTTTCAAAAATGAGTTGGCAACACTGTCTTATGGGAAATTTTACGGGGAATTCGAATCTGAAATCAGTTAGTCTGAAAACTCACTAGATCACGTCATCTAAATTCACTTCCAAAGTAAAGGGTAATTTCCAAAACTAACATGTTTTTTCGGATCATGTGAGTTTTGAGCCAATTCTAAGTATAGCAAATAGGTTTTGAGCCAGACTTTATTTACAACCAATCAGGTGTCAGTATTTATTCACTTGATAGACGCATTAATGCTTTCTGATAACAATAACAACAAAACCGTAATCATTGTGGTACAGTGGCTCTCTAAAATTTGATAATATTGCAATTTACATCAAATTAAATTTGGAGCATGTAAAATGGAAATTGTTTCATCGGTTACACTTGAGGAGAAGCCGAGAAAATGTCAACGAGATCCTAAGAATTGGAAAAAAAACAAGAGAACAAACTGAAAGGTATGGTGTTGAGTATCGACGAATATTCATTAATGAATGAAAATTAGGGTTTTAATCTGATGTTGGTCATTGTATTTTTTAATTTATAGATACAAACCAGCAAAACCACCAACATTTCCCAAATATAGTCATAATACAAAGTCATTTCGATGTGCTACACTGACCAGAAAATATGTTAAAATGTTTCATTCGAACTTTTATCGCGTTCCAGGTAAGAAAATTCAAGATAAGTTCATTCTCAAATTTGCACAGACGCACAACGTTAAACAACGACGAGAACGTGAAACTAAAAAAAGGGGTTCTAGTTAAACCTCCCCATGAACGAAGTACCCGATATTTCATACGAAATGTCCAAAAGGAGCTGGTTCCTGTATGCTCTGCTACATTCCTTAGTGTTCTCGATGTTTCTCGGTTCAGAGTGAATCGACTAACAAAAACATTTCACGGTGAGGGCGACGTAAAGGAAAATCGTGGCGGTTTCAAACAGGAAGAAGTTTATGTGCCAAAACGTGAAGCTATCATGAATTTCATCAATCTGTTCAAATGTGTTGAGTCGCATTATTTCCGCGGAAAGACTGTTCGAAAATATCTACCAAGTGAGCTCAATATAACTAAAATGTATAAAATGTACCTATTCATCCAATACAGAAAACCCCCTGTCAAATTGAGCATGTTTCGACACATTTATAACACTCGTTATAATTTGAGCACCGATCACCCTAGAAAAGACGTTTGCTCAACTTGTTTAAGTTTATCTGAAGAGAGAAAAATCGAAAAAGATCCTGAGAAGCAAATAAAGATTGAAAATGAAAAAACTCTGCATAGATTACGTTACCAAGCATTTTTTTCATTGTTAAAGGTTCCAGATGACGAGTTATTAATCCTATCGTATGATTGTCAGAAGAATCTCCCATTGCCAAAGGTACCTGATCAGCATACATATTACTGTCGTCAAGTTTATTTCCAAAATTTCACGATTGTGCAAGTCCATAGTAAATCAAACTTAGATCCGTCTACTGTTACTGCATACTGTTGGATAGAAAATGAGTATCCAAGAGATTCAAATTTAATTGCTTTATGTGTTATTAACAAATTGAACTCGATTGATTTTTCAAAATTTAAACGAATTCGATTAGTATCGGACGGATGCGGTGGACAAAATAAAAACTCGACAATTGTTGCAATGCTACATGCTTGGTTGCTGCCTAATAAAGCACCACTGCATATTCCAGAAGTTGAAATGGTTTTTCCAATAACTGGGCATAGCTTTTTACCTGCTGATCGAGTTTTTGGTACGATTGAAAAAAACATTAGTGAAACTAAATTGTGAAAAAACCTCAGATGATGATGGGGAATTAATTTGATTATTTTATTATATTTTTAAATTGAATTTTTTACAAATAATTTTATTATTGTGAACAAATTCCAGATGATAGAGGGAATTAATTGGATTATTTTATCGTATTTTTGAATTAAATGTTTTAGAATTTGCAAGAAATTTATGTTATTTTTGTCTCAAAACTATCATGTTTGAATAACAGTCATTCTCAAGTCACACGTTCTTCAAAATTGGCTCAAAACTCACATGTTCCCATTTTCAAATTTAAAAAAAAAAACATGGAAAATAAGGGAAATTATAAAGTTTGATGATGGAATCGAGTTCCTGGCACCAAAATCTATAAGAATCAGGTATCATCATTTTTCTCCCATATTGGGAATACCACTTTCTCAGTTTTTTACATTTTCTGAAAAAATGATTTTTTCGAGCATGTAAGTTTTGATTTTTGTGTACTTGTATGTGTGTTTGTACTTACTTACAAATTTATACATAGCAACAATGAAATATGTCGCAATTAGTCATCACATATACAAATGTATTCTTTACATATGTGTCTTTATGCGTGTGTAAGCAGCCAGTATATAAGCCCACAAAATTGGCTACCAAATTGCTAGTGTTTTCCGAGGTCTTGGCTTCCTCATACATTATGTATGATATTTGGTGAACATGCAATAACTGTTGAAAATCTTCTGTTGATAGAATTTATTCCATGACATAAGACATTCCACAATATCATTTTAAAAATACTAATTAGAATGATAGAAATTTGTGTGTCAACCTGGAACACAATTTTAGTGTTATCCTGGCATATGGGTACTATTTTTACCTACTCCATTATAATTATACCAAATCATTATCAATGGGTATAAATCAGTATATCATTCAATTCCAGAGAGTATAATCTAGTTGTTTAATACCAAAATATCTGATTTTTTTTTTTTACATTATGTCTTTCAACCAAAAATTTAAAATTTCACTTTCACACAACTATCACGTGAAAATCAATTTTTGTCAATTTGTTTGAAATGTAGCTATGAAATGTTACCAATTCGATTTGCCAAGAATGTTCAATAATATATTCTAACTTTCATCTAAATTTCTCATAATTGATTCTAATAATGAAGAGCAAAAATAGTGTTTGTCATTGTGAAACATGTTTCAACCATGGACATGTTAGCTTATACTTTTATTTTTATTCGTATGTTCATAAAATCCCATTTTTCTCCCTCCCACTCACTTTAGCAGGTTTTCAAAAAATTAAACCCTCTGACAATGGAAGTTTTAACTGGAGCGTGGATAGTTTTTCATTTCTCGTCAAAGCAAACTCAGTGACATAAACATTACAATTTCATATTAGTGGTGGTACTAACGAAGAAAAAAAAAAAGAACAGTGCATTGAGCTACAGTAGAAAATGTAGGTTTTCTCAAACAAAATAAATAATAATAAATAATAAGTTTAGATTTAAAACAAATTTTAAAAAAATAAGCTTTTATTATTATTATTATTTTTTGGCTTTTGCTTCATACCAAATAAACATTATTTAATTGCGGGAGGTTGGTAGCAGTATTGGTATATTTTATAAATCTCAGCAGTGAGTAGAATAAAAAGCTTATAAAAACAAGTTTGTGGGGACTATACATCTGGTATACACGACGTCATTTCTTATCAAGTGTATTACATCCAAAATCATACATACACTTTGTTTGTTCGTATGTTCTTACTTGCACATATAGGCAAGTAAGATACAATGTTTGCCCGGTGACAATATAATAGATAAAGAACTCAGCGATGTCTTGGACTGGTACACGAATGTATTATGTCATTTATTATTAATTTCTGTGTTCGCCTTGGATTTGGCTCTCCTATACTTAAATGTATGAAGTGGTAGAACACGCAAAGCTGTAGATTACCTTTTAGGTGTGAATATCTCTCACAAGGTATTCCCTAAAAATAAATGAACATTATTTAAAAACATACGAGTTTTATTAAATGATGGCTTGGCAAATAAAATAACAACAAACCTGATTTCCACACAGATTTTTCGTTTCATCTAGAATAATCTACACTTTTTGGCAATAGTTGAAGATATTTTCAAATAATTTCTGAGTGAACCGTTCAGCCGTTTGAAACCAAATTTTACAGAATGTTAGAATTTGATATTAGTTTCGTGTCTATTACTTAAAAATTACGCACTTCCGAGAAGTTTGAGCTCCAAAACTGCTACATAATAGAATATACGGGTTG
Source organism: Ericerus pela (assembly GCA_011428145.1). Taxonomy (NCBI): domain Eukaryota; kingdom Metazoa; phylum Arthropoda; class Insecta; order Hemiptera; family Coccidae; genus Ericerus; species Ericerus pela. Next base: position 1,452,726 of record WOFM01000483.1, read on the forward strand.
TACTATCTGGCTGATTTCAACCAAAAACAATGGGGTTCTTCCTTGTTCCTTGTCTAGATCCGAATACACGTACCGAATTTCACGACTATCGGATGAAAACAGTGACCTGAGGGGGTGGGAATTGTCCATCACTATTTGCGGTCCAACGTTTTTACCAAAGTAAGTGCGATTTATCAATGTGCGTCAAGGTATGTAAGATACTGGAAATACTCATAACGTCTACAATTACCTTAGCTTTAAATAAGATTAGATTCTTCAGACGACGTTTTTCAAGCAACGATTTATTTTTATAAGAAGCCCCTATAGGTGAAAATAATGTATATAGACCTACCTATTATCGAATTTTAGGGTACAACTTTAAAAGGATAGATTTTCATTAAATTTATTTTTAGAAGAGTACCTATTTCAAAAGAATCCGTTTAACTGCTTGTTGATTATAGATTTATATATATATACATAAATTTTCAAATTTAAATACCTCCCCAAATACTCTTGACGATACAACAGCTACCTTCTGTGGATTATGGTAGGTATTATTTGAAAATTCTGTGAAAGGTAGTTACTTCACAAAACTGTATTTATGGATGCGAGAAGTAATTATTTGCATCAGCGTAAAAAATAAATAAAAAATAAAAATAAAAGTATGCCTGAAAAGAGAAAAATGTCAGTGTAAAGAAAAAAGAAAAAAAAATTTCGAAATTTCTCATTCCAAGTTTAATCGCCATCCACAACGCCTTCGATAAGCTGTAGCATTTATAATTTCATCCAAATGCTAATCCCGAACCACCATCAATATCGGCGACAATACCTTTGTTGCTTAATTAAAACATTCAAAGTTAAACTGGACACGCGTCCGAAAGACACGGTATTACCATATTTTATCAAATCTAAAAATATACCGTATCGTAAACCGCCCGAATCCCTTTTTCGAATTTAAAAAAAAAAAAAAAACAAAAAACAAAACAAAAAAAAAACCAAAAACCAATTGACCGAAAGACAAAAAAGAAAGGAAAAACTAAAATAATGCTGCAGCGTCACAAATGAAAAGGGTACACTTTTTGATATTTTCCGCTATTTCATTTTTGTTCGAAGTCATCGTTGTTATTATTGTTGATTTTGTTGTTGTCGTCGCATAGTTGTTGTCATCGTCATCATTTCTTCTTTTTCTTCTTCTTTTTCCTTCTTTTTCCTTCTCTTCTTTTTTTTTTTTTTTTTTTTGTCATTTTCTTGGTATAACCTACACAATTTTTTGCGTAGTTCATACATTTTCGTAACGGTTCAGCGACCAAAACTAAATGGAATGAAAAACTTCGATATGTCCCTTACTTCTTCTTTCTTCATTTTTTTTTTTTCCCCATCTTTCTTTCTTTCTTCCACACACGTGTAGTGCCACGCAGTATAGTATAATATGTAGGTATAAGCTCGCCTCGTGTGTGTTTTAATAATACTTTTCTAACATGTTGGTCGAAAAATAAATTTCACTTCGAAACGAACGGTTGTCGCGTTAAACGTTGTAATTTCATGAGCTGATTACATCTCCCCTCCATAAATCTTCGACCAACTTACCAAGCAATTAGAGCGAGCGTTTCCAATCTTTCCTCTATCCCACAATTTCGTTCGCAATGCCATTCCCCATTCGCCTTTTCTTTGGTGTTTGTTCCATTTTCGTCTTTACATTATGGTTGTTCTTTTCGATATTTTCATTTTTGTCTTATTTATTCGAACTCATTTATCTAATTGGTACGTACGCGAGTAAATGGGTATTGGCATTTTACAAGGTGGGGAGGGGAGCGAGAGAAAAAATGAAGTATCGTTTATATCGTATGGTTTTTACTTTTCTGAAGTCGAAAATGTTACTCAATTTTCTTTTTCTCTCTCCTTCTGCCTTTGTTTCAGTTAAACTGTCTGTCTGTCTGTCTTTCACTCGCTCTCTATCTCTGTCTCACTCTCTCTCTCTCTCTTGTTTTGGCTTTTGTCTGCGATTTATGAAATACAAGTTTTACAGCAATATATCGTATTTACAACTAACTTTCAGTTCAAAAAATATTTATGTTTTATTTTATAGGTTGGAAAATTGAAATTTTACAAAATTGTAGATACGTTATTCTCGATATATGGTGGGGGGGGGTGGTACAATGGATTGGCGGCACTGGTTAAAAGGGTAGCTCATTTCGTTTCTTTTCATTATCATTAATGCGACACGCTTATTTTGCTGCTTTTCAATCTCAACCATTTTCACGAACTTTTATCATTATTTGTCTTACCAAAAATAAATAAACACAATTGTTGGAATTGAACGCATAGCTGTGAGAATCAGTTTACACTTTTGACATTCAATGGAACCTCTGTTTAACGAACTCTCAACAGTTTCACGAAAAATATTTTTCTAATAAAAATCAGTCGATTCCATAGAGAATACCGGCACTGGGAAAGGCTCATTTGATCGACAATTTCTTGTTATCACAATTGAAAACGAAATTTGTCTCAATTAAGCTGAAATTCGTTACATTATGGACATAGTTTTTATGATGTGGACGAACCCTATTGATTTTTATTTTTATTGATTTAGTGATTCTTGAGCTGTTCGCTACTTGGAGTGATTTTTTTATTGATTGACTCTGAAGGGCTGTTTGAATAAGTAATACTATGTCGTTCGATTGGGTTTTTGCCACTAGAGAAATAATTAACGTGGAATGTTTTTGTGTGCATTGATTTCTCTGTTCCCACAAAATCCACAGCAACACGAAGAAACTGAGTTTACTGTGGACACGTGAATTCTGGTTTTTGACGTGTTTGTAAAGTATTGAGCACTGTATGATAACCATTTGTGTCTCAGTGGTTGCAAACGGTGGCATCTCCACAACTACTCCCGAACAATTTCGTTCGCTTATCTTCTTTTTTTTTTCTATCTCATACACTCTCTTTAACCATCTTCACATAATAATTAATAAATTTTTTTCATAAACTCTTCTTCTTCTTGGTCCAGACGGAAAGACGCCAAATAATTCGCGACACCCACCACTCATCTCTTTATCTTCCGATTTGCAGTAAATCACCCAAAAATGAAACAGTTGACAGCTCTGTCGTAATTCTTTAATCTGACATTCGTTGATAGGTTTCACCTTCTGTGAAATTCTTGAGACGCTTATTCACCTCCATTCTATCATAAATCCTGATTTCTCCCAAAATTGTTTTAGTCTATTTTGAGATAGAAGCATTTCAATGTCTTCTTTCGAAATTCCAACATAGTTGCCCTTCTTTTCTTAACCCTTCTTGAAATTCGGCCTGCATAAACTCATTTTCTGAGACGAAGTCATTCTTCTCATTCATTCTCACTTATTCTCATGCTTTTCTTTCTTCAGTTTTGCTACTCCTATTTTTGGTCTTGTGCCGTATGCATTGGATGAAGAGGTGCTCAAAGTAATAAACATAGGTAGGTCTTAATTTTATCCCTTATCAACTGATTTGTAACGTTGAATTGGTAAAATCGGTGAACTACTCAGAAAATGTTTTCGGAACAAAGTAGGAATATATGGACCCATGTGCCATCATAATTGTTACTCGGATCTTTGGCTGAAATTAAAGGTAGAATTAGTTTATCACAGGAATTTAGTTGCCTAAGATACTTATCTGATCGCATACTTACCTTTTGTTGTTTTCGATCATTTTCTTGGAATTCTTTCAACCTGAAACAGATAATCAGATGATTAAAATTTTCATTGATGCAAAAGTGTTTTTATTTAATACCATAAAAATGCTCCAAAACATGAAATTTTTACTAACCTGAAACGTTCCTTATTCATGAAATTTTGTGAAATTGTGCTGAAAATAACACTGTTAATTTTTAACCAAAATCACTGCGAGAATCCTCTTGAAATCTGAAATTTCGGTTCCATAGAAATTAATTCAATTCCTTGCTATATTTTGGTCAAACTGCTGTCAAATGGTTCAGATAGTCAACAAACTCATGTCCAATCGATGAATCCTTATGGATCAAGTTGCCGTCTCAGGAAAGCTACTCGTTCCAATATGGATAATCAGGGTCGATGGAGATAGTTATCATTAAACTTCGCATCTGTGTAAATTATTTTGTATCCGCCAACCGAGATATGTTCTCGTTTGTAGCAATAATAATCATTCAAAATTACTGCGATTATTTTTATGGTTTAGTTTGATTTTGTAAAAATGTTTTAAATTTCTTCTTCCTTACGGGGTGAAATGAGAAAAAAGTTAGGTTAAAGATGGGCGAGTGTTAAGGGAGTTTGGTATGCTGATCTTGTTTTAATAAGTGATTAATTGAGCATACATACGTTGGTCAAGGGTGGGGACTTGAGTGTTCGAAACTTTAGGCTTATCTCGAGTATAAGTAAACTTTTTCAGTTAAATTTCGTTTGCAGCCAAATGTTCGTATGGTGAAGAATATTGCTCGGAGCTACGTGCGAGTTGGATTTTATTCAACAGGTGCGTCCTCCCTTGCGTACCACGTGAGAATGAAAATATTCTTTTCAATTATCTATTTAGTCTACGCAACAAGAGTGCGGTATGAAAGTTGTGTTACTCATTTCACTTGAAACGAACTTTCAACACAGGCCTGTAAGCGACGATCATTTTCAATAAAATTATCAATTATTTTTTGGCCATTTTTCAAATGGTCTAGCTCTATATATGAAGGTTACATAAAGTCCTTGGAAACATTTGCCTTTTTTGTAATTATAGAAAAATTTGTTTTTAAACAGAGAAGGGAAGAAACAAAATGAAGAAGAAGATGAATGAAAAAAATGTAATTAAAATTGACTCTAACTGTCGGCGTAAATAACAGAAAACGTTATTACGCTTTCGCAGCGCGAAAGTTTTAAATCCTACAATTAGAGGGACGTAATCTTCTTAAAAATGGAGAGAACGTTCGAATAAATAATTTATTTTATCTTTCAAACGCCTCCGTGGCCAAAAATTTTTTTTTTCTTATTTATTTTTCTTTTTTTTTCTTTTTTTAACAACTTTTTCAAATTTCTTAAATTTCGATGAAAATTATAAATACTTTCGGCGTAGAAATAAATTCGAATTTAATCTGCGTTCGATTACATCTGACATTCGAAAAAACAGAAATAAAGAAAATACTTTTTTTTCTTTTTTTTTTTTCAAAATGGACGATTAATTCCATTAAGGTATTATTAATTTTTTTCCTTTTGTAATCTTAGTTTTAATAAGTTTTTTTTTCCCTCTCTGATCAAAACGTTTAAAAGGTCCATTGGGTTATTATTATTAAGTATTACAATATTTTCATTTATTTTTTTCAAATCGTATTTTTCAATGAAGGTCTTTGGTTGTTTGAAAAACGTCTGTATTCGACCAGAATTTAAAAAATATTTCTTCCTTTAGGCCTACATCAATTATTTTTTTTCTCATTTTTAAAGGACTGAAATTTAAAAAAAAGTTTTACGAAATTCTTTAAAAACTACATCGCCAAAATTGTTCAATGTAAAAAGTCTATAAAAATAAACTCAATCAACTTTTGTACCAGAAAATAAATGAGTAAGTAAAAAAATAAAAGTAGGTAACTTAGGCATGTATTTATTTTCCTGTCATAATTTTTTTAAACATGTTTTGATTAAGTCCAGATAATTCAATGGTACAAAATACAGAATAATTCATTTATTCTTGAAAATGTAAGACTGAAATTCACGGATAAACAAAAGATAAGTATTAAAATTTTCAAAAAGTTTGTAGATTTTCAACAGAATTGAGAGTGTTTTCAGTGAGATTACTAATACCTGACTTATGAAATTCATGAATCATTATATGAAACCAATTACCAAAATTGTTAAATTAACTCAGCCCTATACGTAACCTCCACTCTGATGAATAATTTTGATTATATGAAACGATCTGGAGGTTGAAGTGGGTGCGTTTGTCGTTTCATGATTCTACGAAACTGATGAGAAAAAATAGTTACGCCAAATATGCTTTTCCATTCTGCAGAACTAACACTAAAATCGAATCATAGAATAGAACACAGAACTAACTTTTCTGAGAATCTTGTTCGAAAACTTTGAATAGGTATAGTGTTTTATTGAAATATCATTTTACACAGCATCATACGGATGAAGAATGGCTGTACAGTGGTTGTAGGATTTTATAATTTTTTGTAAAGCTACGAAGGGTCAAAAAGCGTTTCTGGTAAAAAAAAAATTTATTGACTCTTCAATGAATAATTTTCAAGAAATTGTTGCAAAATTCGGAATGGACATTCATTCAAAATTATTTTAACATACTTTAAAATTTGATCGTAATTAGCTTTATGGTTCATGCTTGCCCAGGGACTGTCGGAGGGGCTAAAGTCGATCAAAATTGAAATTCTTATCCAATAGTCACGAAATTTTGATAAATATTACTTCTAATAGAAGGAACATATGTACCAATTTTGGTTTCAATTAATAAATTTTTTTTTGAGTTATAAGTTATTTAGTACTATGATTTCTTATTTTTTTACCTCCAGATATAATAGCCGTGATAAATTCATTTGTCAAGCCTAATCAAGACAAATTCTTCTTTTAACTTAAAAAAATCATAAAAATTTCAAAAAGTCAAATTTCATCCACCTTACATTCACCTTCCTGGCCTGGATTAGAACACGATCCGTCGGATTCATAGCTTCAGGCTTAATCAACTGGGCTACGTGTTTTTCTGGAAATATTTGTAATTTTCATATTTGCTAAAACCCCTAGGATGTACTAATTTCATTTTGTGAACAATATGTGGAGACATGAACCTATATATACCTACACCTTACAAAGCTATCGGCAGTGGCGTAGCTGCTTGTTGCTATTTTCAATCTGTAGGTTGCTGGTATGATTCACCATGATGGCAACCTACAGATGTGTTGACATTTTGACATGAGTGAACATGCAGTGCTCTTCCACCAGTTGATGCACTCTCTCCACAGAGCAGTGTTAAGCCATAATGATGTAAGCCTGTGTTGTGGGTTTGTGTGTTTACTGCATTGCAGCAGCCTAACTCCACCCTCTGTTGTGCTGTCATGCTGCTACCGCAGCCTCAGCAATGAGGGGAGTGGTTGTGAGGATGTGAACCTATATGTGCCCACACCTCACAAAGCTGTCAGTGGTGGTGTAGCTGTGGTGTGATTTTGTCAATCTCTTTACAGTCCCTGCAAGATTTTATAGTCCAAAATCTCACAAGACCACAGACCTCATTAAACACACTTGTGGAATACCTTGTCGTGAGAGATATTCGCACTAGAAGGTCTTCAACAGTAATTGCGTGTTCTGCCACTTCATACAAATAAGTATGGGAGAGCCAAATCCTCGGCGAACACTGGCGATTTTTGAGCCGGTTCTGAGAGTTTATATACCGAATTTGGCACACGCACACGGACACACATACGTACATATGTATACGTAATTATGTCATACGTTGCGTCGTTTCCTGTCTCCGTCGAGATGATAAGAAACGACGCAGTGCGTTTGGTACTGAGTCGTGACATTACCGAGATCGTTATCAGGTAATTGATCTCGACTCGTACGATGTATCTTACCTGTACGTACGTACAGGTACGAACATACAAACGCATTCGTGTGTATTAGTTTAACATCATAGAGACGATTATTGCCAGCCTTTGGGCGGCGACTGTCGTCGAGGGGTGCGAGCCCCTAAAACCTCATACGAGTAATGTCCCCACAGCTACTCCCCCCCAGTTTTCGCGCCGCAAAAATGATAAGTCGCGTGCCTGGGGGGACTTATCGAGTCTACTGTCGTTGGTCTTTCTCCCACTTCGCGAGGGCCGAGCCTACCGCAGCCCCGACACACTCATACGATTGTTTTCGTGCATCGAGTCGGGCCTGGTAGGCGTCCCTGCTGTTTTGCCCCCTTCTTCTCGGCGGTCGTTGATGTGGAGCCGGATGGTAGGGATGGGAGCGGTGAGACAGGCGGGGATCAGTCAACGTTAGGGGCCTTGGCCTTCTATACATCGGGGAGTTGGAACTCCCAGATGGCTTGTAGGCCAGGCTAGTGGTGAGGGGAGGGCGTGGGATTCGCACCTCTTCCACCTGAGGTTGCTTCGTCTCCAGTTTTGCAACGGTTAAGGACCCCGAGGGTGGGATTGCCACTCTCGGTGACTTTTCCGGCGTCTTTGGTGGCAAGATCAACGGGGGAAGCGGGGCGGACATTACTTTCACAATGTCCGCCGCCGAAGTCGTATCCATAAGCAGCTCGTTCTCAATTTGCTCCAATTCCTTTTTGCGTTCCGTCTGTTCCTTCGTCTTGATAGGCTGAGGTACAGGCGGGACTACGAATTGGAAAGGCTGGTTCGAGAACGGGGTGCTGGATGAGGACGACATGAGGAAGGAAACAAGGTACAAGAATAAAGAAAGAAAATAAGAAAAAATTATGAAAACTTTTCGGCGTGTTCTGGTGGACAGTCGAAAGGCGTATGAAAAACTTTGCGAGAATAATTTCGATCGCAGCTTTATTCCAAGTCGTTATCTTTTTTCGGACTTGTTCGGAGGGGATAGTGCATTCAATATTCTTTAGCTTAAAAGTTTTCCGGTTAAATTTGGTTAAGTACAAGCAGAGTTAAGCGTGTTTGAATTTTCGTACTTCGAATTTTGTATTTCACAAAGGAATGCACTCTTCGTTTGTGACGTCACGATCTATTGACTATTTTGTTATCGGTATTGTTAGTCAATAGAAACACGTTGCAATGTTTTTCTTCCATATTGCACGTGGATTTGTTTATTCGTGTCGTATTTTTATTGTACGCACTTTTTCTCTGCTTATCTGAAGAATTTCTTTTGTTACGAATATTCCCAGATTCTCGTACGTCTTTTTGTGCGGGTTTGTATTTTCCGCTGCGGATATTAACTTTCGTGAATATTTTCAGTTTCTCCGTGCCAATCTCTCGGATTTTCGAGTTGGAATTTGGTTTTTCTGCTTTCTGCTGCCAAGGGGTCTGCCTCTTTTTCATGGGCACAAGGGGGCCGACGGATCGTATTGTATTTTGACGATCTCGTCATTGAACTTCACCGTTTTCCTTGTTTTTATTTTTTCTTCTGGTGATTTTTGTGATTTATCACCTTTTTCAACTGGATTGTCCTCAACTTTTCGTGGTTGTGTTGTTTCGGACTGTTCAGTCTGTTCTTCCTCTATTATTTCCTTGTGTGTCGTCTTCCTTGTTGCTCTTTGGAGCATTTTCTTGTCGTCGTTTATAAGGTACGCAGGTTTCAATCTGTCTATTGAGATCGTCTTTTGTTCACCTGCGATTAGTATCACGAAATTCTTGTCATCTCGTGATACAACCTTATAAGGACCGGCGTATGGTTTCTCCAACGAAGATCTTATTTTCTCGTCTCCAACAAACACATGAGATGTTGTGGCCAAGTGTTTGGAGACATAAATCTTTGGTTGGCCATGACGAGCTACCTGGTTCAAAAAGTTGTTGGCGTCAGTCCGTATGTCTTGGACGAGCGTTTTGGGGCTAATTTCTTTCGAATGGGTGAAAAAGTCCCCTGGTAGGCGTAGCTCTTCGCCGAGCGCTAACTGCGCTGCAGAGTGACCCGTGTCTGTTTGAAGAGCAGATCAAAGGCCCAAGAGGATGGTTGGTAGTATGTCAACCCATCTCTTGGTGTCGCAAGCCATAATGGAGGCTTTCAAAGCTCTGTGCCATCGCTCAACTTTTCCATTTGCTTGAGGATGGTAAGCTGTGGTGTGATTGTGTTGTACACCAAGCTTCTTAGACAGCTCTTGAAAGAGCGAGCTTTCGAATTGACGACCCTGGTCCGTGATGATGACTTCAGGTACGCCATAGCTGGCAATCCAGGTGTCGTATAGCCTGGCATCTACCGTAGGAGCTGTCATCTCATGGAGAGGAACTGCCTCTGGCCATCAGGTTGCTCTATCGATCATCGTTAACAGGTATCTGTGTCCTTGGGATGGGGGTAATGGACCCACCAAATCTATATGTATTGTTTTGAACCGCTCCTTTTGTTTAAAAGATTTGAGAGGCGACCGAGTATGTCTTCCTACTTTGGACTCTTGGCAATTCAGGCAACTGCGAGCCCATTTGTTGCAGTCAGACTTCATCCGAGGCCAAACAAATCTTGATGATACTAATCCAGCAGTGCATCTTGGTCCAGGGTGCGATAGATTGTGCACACTACTGAATGCCAATTTGCGATACTTTGTCGGCAGGAATGGCCTATTCTTGCCTGTACTAATGTCGCATGTTAGTAAGACATTAGTACCAGGGATTTTCCTTTGGCTCAATTTTAGAGCTGTGTCATCGTTCGACAACAGTTCTTGCAATTCTGCATCCCTTAACTGTTCTTTAGCTATTTCAGCGTAAGGTAATTGAGATGGTGCCGAGAAAGCTTCGATCCTACTGAGAGCATCAGCTGGAGTGTTGAGTTCTCCACTTATATACTGGATGTCCGTAGTCAACTGTCCTATGTAGTCCAATTGTCGAGCTCTTCTCGGGGAAGCTGGTTCTGTCTTTTGCATGAAGGCATGTGTTAGGGGTTTATGATCTGTATACACAGTGAAACATCTACCCTCTAATTGGTGCCTGAAATGCTTCAACGCAGCGAATATTCCCAGTAACTCCCTGTCGTATGTGCTGTAGTTCTTCTCGGTTTTTGATAGCTTTCTGGAGAAGAAAGCGAGCGGTAACTTCTTGTCATTGTCCTTTTGGTACAGTGTTGCACCAATAGCAAAGTCGGATGCATCAGTTGCGACACATAACGGCAGACTTTCGTCTGGGTGAGCTAGTAGAGTTGCATTTGCCAGTGTTTCTTTTATGTTTTCGAAGGCTTTTTCAGCTTCTTCTGTCCAGTCGAGTGGAGTTTTATCTTTCTTTTTGTTTGTTTTTATTAATGCAAACAGCTTACTTTGTTCGGCTGCAGCATTTTTAATGCAACGTCTGTAGAAATTCACCATCCCCAAGAAGCGTCTGAGTTCTGCTACGTTGGAGGGTTTCGGGAATTTCAATATGGGCTCTACCTTGGTCTTCAGAGGGGAAATGCCTTCGGTCGAGACTTGATAGCTGAGAAAGTCAATCCTGGATTGTTTGTATAAACTTTTTCCAACATTGATAGTAAGTCCAGCAGCGTGTATACGTTGTACGATGGTTCTTACATTCTTCTCGTGCTGTTGCTCACCGCCTTCTGAGCAAATGCATATGTCATCCAAATATGCATAGGCAAACGGCAAATCCATAAACAGTCCATTGATGAATCTTTGGAAAGTTTGTGCAGAATTACGGAGTCCAAACGGCATTCGAAGGTATTCGAATAACCCAAAGGGGGTTATGACCGCTGTCTTTGGGATGTCCTGTTCGGCCATTGGAATTTGGTGGAATGCCCAGTTAATGTCGATTTTTGTGAACATCGTTTTACCCTTCATATTCGCGTTGAAGTCCATTATATTTGGGACTGGATAGCGATCAGGAACTGTTTTGGCATTTAAGGCCCTGTAGTCTCCAACGATTCGCCACTCTCCACTGGCTTTTTTGGTCATGTGGATCGGGGAACTCCATGAACTTTTGAGGGGCGGCATATGCCTTCTCCTATTATGCGATCATAGTATTCCCGTGCTGCTTTGAGTTTATCAGGCAGTAACCTGCGGGCTCTAGCATGGCAAGGCGGTCCTTTAGTCTCTATATAATGAATGGTATCATGTTTATAGGTTGGATGCCTGCGAATCGATGGTTGAGTAACTCCAGGATAGTCTGACAGAATCCGTAGGAATTGTTCGTCGACTTTCGTGCAACATGATATATTGGTGTCCAGTTGGTACGCTAGCGTTTTGCCTTCCACCCATAGACCAGTATTGCTGTCTATGATTTTTCCATTTTTGAGGTCTATGACCAGACCGTAGTGCGCGAGGAAATCTGCGCCCAGGATCGGAGTTGGAACGTCCGCAATTGTGAAGGACCACGTCATGTCTCTTCGCAAACCGATGCTTACTTTGCTGGATTCTATTCCTTAAGCTGGAAGGTTTTGATCATTCACAGTTCGGAGGTAGTATTTCGGAGGAAATGCCTTTTGGTTTTTTTTCTACTGGCAAAATGCTCAAGTCAGCACCTGAGTCAATTAGGTAACGTCTCCTGTTTGTCCTGTCCTTGATGAACAGGCGGCGTGAGTACTTTTTCGAGGGATCTTCAGCCGCATAGACGACCCCTCTTTCTAGTTTGACGACTTATTGTATGATTTACCCCACCATTGGCATCTGTTGTTGCACTTGGTGGCCTCTGCGCCAAACCGATTGTGAAAGAAGCAGGATTTATCGTCCCAGTTTTGAGACCGGGGTTTGGGGGACAATGTTCTTCTTGGGGGAGTTGGACTCTGACCCCTGGTAGAATTGCTCTTACGGTCTCTGGACCTGGATTTTCTGTCATTATTTCTATTGTTGCTCCTGCTTTTCGAGCGGTTGTTGTTTCTACCATTTCTTGGACTGTTATTATTGCTTTTCTTCTTAATTTCACTAGTCAGCTGAGCTATCTGGCCTCGAAGCTGAGCTAGTTCTCCGGTCTCAGTTGATACTGCACTGATCGAGGATGTTGATCTCGAATGTTCCAGTGCACTATCTGCACTCTTCGCTAGGAAGTCTAGGTCCTCGGAATTGTTGATTACCGTGGTACCTATGGCTGCCAGACACTGCACAACATGTTGGGGAAGTTGCTTGCAGAACTGGTTTCCAATAACTGACGGTGACACTATATTATCGGCCTTTTGTCTGAGTTTGGCCATGAAGGTGGAGGGTTTGTCGTCTCCAATCTTCATTCCGCCCATTACATCATCAATGATTTGGTTCTGAGTCTTACCAAACACATTTCTTATTTTTCTGCAGAACCAACTGTATTTATCTGCTTCCACCGGAGGGCATTCCATGATATCAGGAATGCGGCGTATGATTTCTGCGGGCATGCCGCTGCAAATGTGTGAATATTTTTGGTCGTTTTGCAGATTCTCTGTCTTAAAACGACCCTCGAGGAGAGTTAACCATAATTCAACTTCATTGGGTAGGAACTCCGGAATCTCTATCCTCCGTCTTTGGATGGCAGGGTTCTGCAATGTTTGCAGTTGCAACAGCTGTAACAGCTGTGGCTGACCACTTCCGCCTGCTCCTGGTTGATTTGATGATGGGTTCGGGTTCGTGTTTCCATTGGGCATCGTGTGCTGGACTTCTCTATTTGTGCTTTCTACGAAGAGTCTTCCAGACTCCGTGGGTTGTCGGTCTGGGGTCGAAGGGTCGGAGTCTTGCTCAATTGACGACCACTTCTGAGTGTTCAAGCTGTTGTTTCATTCGGGTTAACTACAGCTCCCAAACGCAAGGCTTCTGGCCTCCGGATTCATTTTTGTTTCTCCGGAGTCTCAAAGACTTCTGAGTCTCTGGTCGAAGCTGGAGGAGTTGGCGGATGAGGGCAACTTTGTTCCTCCAGGTCTACTTGTCTTGATTCCCTTCCGGCAAATATATTTGGAAGGGGGGGTGTAATTTCCCACTTTCAAAGTAAAGACCTCTGCTTCGACAGCCAAAGGTGTCTAGGTCTTGTAAAAATTATTTGTATTACAAGCGAGTAACTCGCCAGCGCACCGCGCCTCTTTTTAGTAATAGCGCAACGCGCCTCTAGACACCCACGACGTAGCCAAAAAATCACGTCGGGGTCACCACTGTGGAATACCTTGTCGTGAGAGATATTCGCACTAGAAGGTCTTCAACAGTAATTGCGTGTTCTGCCACTTCATACAAATAAGTATGGGAGAGCCAAATCCTCGGCGAACACTGGCGATTTTTGAGCCAGTTCTGAGAGTTTATATACCGAATTTGGCACACGCACACGGACACACATACGTACATATGTATACGTAATTATGTCATACGTTGCGTCGTTTCCTGTCTCCGTCGAGATGATAAGAAACGACGCAGTGCGTTTGGTACCGAGTCGTGACATTACCGAGATCGTTATCAGGTAATTGATCTCGACTCGTACGATGTATCTTACCTGTACGTACGTACAGGTACGAACATACAAACGCATTCGTGTGTATTAGTTTAACGTCATAGAGACGATTATTGCCAGCCTTTGGGCGGCGACTGTTGTCGAGGGGTGCGAGCCCCTAAAACCTCATACGAGTAATGTCCCCACAACACTTATACAGGATAGTGGCCACAGAATCACCACTGTCTAACCAGATAACTCTGCCAGGTATCCTTAGACTCGATTTTATACCATGTGCAGGTGATTTTAATATACCTTTTTCAAAATGGACTCGTATTTTATTCCATGGTAAAACTCACCGAATCAGCATTCAACCAGGAACCATTTTAGAATACCGTCGAATTTCTCCTACTGCCCAATAGAAAAAACTAACACATCATTATGTAAAAACACATGTCATGTATTGCAAAAAAAATATATAACGAGAAACTATGATCAAAATGCATGTTCGTTCAATTACAATCACAAAAAAAAAGTGAACAGACAGATGAAAAAATAAGTCAAAGTTGGTGTACAAAACTATCTGTCTGTTAAATGAAAAAGAGTGGTGGTAGTTAAAACTAGTTTACAAAACGTACAGAGTCTTATTATCTAATTTCACGGATGATCTTTTATTGGGAAAGAGTGGAGGTAAGAAGGAAAAAATACGTCAAAAATGCTAGAATAAAATTTGAAATCTGAGAAAAACATATGTGAGGATGATAAAGAATAGAGAAACTTCGAAAAATAAAAAAAATTCCGTTTTTGACAGAAAGGAATGTCCGTGGAAGATAAAGGGAATTGGGTTTTTTGTTTCTGGAAGATAAGTGTTCAAGAAATTACAAGTCTTATAAAAGGTGAGACGGTTTTGTACGAAAGCATTTACAGTGAAATTTTAGAAAATAAATTTTTAAATAAAATGGAATACGCCGAATGTGTCATAGCCACGTCGATCTTGTTGTCGCAACCTACACAATAGGTACTTATTATTATGCTTAACCATCTGAAACTGCAACATTATTTCTTTTGAAGATGATAGTGATTTTCAACTTTATCATGATTGACTATCTATATGAATTATTTCGCTATGAATTATAGATCTGTTCTTTTTGCCTAATTGGTGTGAAAAGTTGTGACAACTCCGCAACAGTTGTAAAATTTCAGAGTTCATTTTGCCTAAAAACGATAAGTTTTCCAAACTTCTCAAAACTTTTCACAGAAAACCCCTAAAGAGAACGGAGTTCGTGTTTGTAATTTGTGATTGAATTTTTTTTTTTTTAGTAATTTTTGTATCATGATTTGAAATATTTTTTCCCGTGAATAATTTTGTTTATAACTTCATGGTTCTCATTTTCATTTATCTACTCTCATAAGACTACCCTACAGTTTCATTTGAGATAGGTACCTATTGGGAGACTTTTAATTTTAACTGATTTTATTTTATATTCTTTTAAGTTCAAGATGTTTACCTGATTATCCTTTAAGGTTGAGACGGATGTAAAACTTTAAAGTTGGAGTGGAAGCTATTCTTCAAGCTTAGGGCAGAAGCTAAGTTTAAAAGAATTTTGAATAATCAGTACCAAATTATGATCTGATTATTTTAATATATATATATATATATATATATATATTTGAAGACCTACTTTTTCTAGCGGAGTGTAGCTACGTTGGAATTTTTTAACTTTATTTAGCTGGACTATATTTTTCTCCGGGGAACTATCGAATGTTTGGAATATAAAAGAAAAAAAAGAAGAAGAAATATATACGGGTAGATAAAATAAGCCGTAATCGACCAATAGAAAACAGTAGTACAGAAAAAAAATTCACACCGAATTTAAATCCGGCGAAGCATACGAAGATTTAATAAAAATCTTAAGGAAAAAAAAAAAGTATAAGTACTTAATTAATTTTTCAATTGAAAATAGCCAGAGCAACAACAAAACAGCATTAACAAAAGTCGAAAAAGGAAACATGCTTTAAAAACTTATTTGCCAAAGAATGATTCCGAGATTTTCGTTATTAACGCGAAAAGTTTTCCTGAGGAAAAAATATTTTCTTCCTTTTCGCAACGTTACTTTCAGATGTAGGCGAAGAACTTCGATGCTTCTAAAAATTCTTCAAATTATAACTCGGCACAAAATACGAAAATGATTGGTACAGGAAAGTGTACAGTGGCACACAGTAAAGAAGAGAAGAAACAAGAAAAGAATTCCAAGAAAAATATGTATTTTGAAGTTTTTCTCGAGAAATATTTACTTTTTTTCCCTTCCTTTATCATTTCTTTAATCGAAACTATGTCCGTCGGAAAATTGTCTTTGAATGTCGAAAGTGAACGCGGGAAGTAGAAAGAAAAAAACTTTCAACGTACTTACGCTGCGAAAATTTCGTTTATTTCGAATATAATGTTGAAAGCAGCCTTTGGAAAACGAAACCGAAAAACGGAAATAAGCTCTCGAAGTTGGATCATCGTGAAGAGGTGAAAGCTTCGGATTTTGAAACTTATTCAACGACCCGAAGTATTTCTCAAACTGAAGTTCAAAAACCCCCCACCATCTTAGGATAGCCATTTAGGTAATATTCTTACGGGTTGAAATGATGGTGAAAATAAATTTTCTCCACTCAATTTTAGTTAATTTTGGAGTTAATTAGTCCCAACGAATCCAGAATGAGGTTAATGAAAGTTAAAAATTATAGCCCAAATATAAGGATAAGTAATAATTATGAAAAACATTCCATGATGAATTGAGGTGAGACTTGTTACATGATATTGACGCATCCATCTGATATCAGTTATGTTTTTTTTTTCTTATGTAAGAATATGTATTCACATTCTTAAAATAACCACAGTTTCTGTCTGTGTTTCGCACTCGCTGATATAGTGAGTTGCAGAGATCTCTCATATATATATTAGATTTGTATTATATTCATCTATTGATGGATTTTAAGTATGGAAAGATGAAAGATGTGTCTACATGATTCTTCATTATTTTCTAAAGAGCTTACACTTATATATAATAATTCGCCTTAAAACTCATTTATACCTCCATCAATACTTTCCGCGGACTTTTTCCTTTTTTCTTATTCCTTTTTATCCTCTTCTATACCTATAGACCTCCCCCATAAAAACGTAAATCTTCTCGTTTTTATACGTTTCTCATCGTTTTTCTTCCCTCTTATGTCTTTTCCACAGAATTTTACTATCTCTCACACCCTACTTTTATTTCTCCTACCAAAATTACCTGTCCACGGAATAATGTTTTAATATAATATGTATATATCTAAATAACCGGTTTTTATCTACCCCTAATCGATTTATTGTACATTTACATCATATTTTTCATTAAGATTTTTCTTATATGCAGTCTCTTCTGCACATTTCATTTTCTATCATCCGTTAAGTAACATCTTTTATTACTATGTTCAAACAGATATGTATATTTTCAATATTAAAAATGATTGTATGCATTATCATATATTGAGTTTTCTTCCTTGGGCAATGGGTTAAAGTTGGTGATGTTTCTTGTGTTTTCAACTAAACATGTTCGATAAAGTAAATCAATTCCATGGAAGTCAAAACACTCATGATTTATAGACATAAGAAACTCTGTTCAGACATGGTATAAATTTGAGTCCAAGGACACCTGGTAGGTTATCCAATTGGGCAGTGGTAATTCTATTGCTACTGTATTTTGTGGTGTGTTTTCCAAAGTCCATAATTCTGTTTAGAGTTTGGATCAAAGAATCTTGTAGGGACTGTAGAGAGATTGCCAAAATGGCCTCCCTGGCATACCACAATTTTTAGGACTCAACCATAATGGATACGGCTTGCCCTGGGACAATAATGAAAACTTAAAAATTATTTTTTAAAACAAATTTCCTCAAATTAAATGATAAAATGCCAAGAGTAGCTGACAGTTAGACTAGTTACCTAATTTCTGTACGTATCTGGTACAAATTTTCTCTCTACTTTTCAATTTTAACTTACCTCTTAATTGGTTTCCCTTCTTGTCACCAACTTGTAGCCCACACATGGTTGCTTCTACCCAGTGTTTATACTGAATGTACTCTGGTACATATTATTAAAACAGGTTTTAGCTTCCTTCTCTTATTGTTTTTTTTCTTCTCTAGGAAGCAGCACACACCAAGCACTGTAACTTTTTCGCTGCTTCGTCAAGCAGCATTTGACCACCATACTGATTGGTAAAATTATTTTTTGTATGTTAATTTTTTTTATTATAGACGATTCAACTTACAGGCATTTGGCCCTACTTGGATCACATACTGGGTAAATATTTTTGGGTCAATTCCATACTAATGATTCTTCACTCTGTTTCTTCACTCGGCTATATTTGGTTATTTTTAATAAATTTATGCACTGTTTAAAATGGTGAAAATGGACATTGGCTAGTTTTGCAAGTTCAAACTAGGTCCTTACATTCACTTCGTTATAGGTGAATATACTCGGTGTTTGTCAGAATGGAGTGAAGTGTAAATTTATGTTGGTGTATTTTGGTTGGATTCTGCCACACAGGGTCCCCTACCACAACCACGTGTAGGCCATTTCATAATTTTCATTCAATATTTTTCTTAAGTAAACGTACGTTACATAATTACGCAGTCTCTAAGTGATTTGAGTTTATTGTTGTTAATTTTGAAGATATATTTTGTCTTTCTATTCGGATGATGTGCTCCCTCTGTTTTTACACATCGAATGCTCAGTCTGTACCTATTGTGTTTGGTTTTGTTTCCAAATATTAGCTGCGTTTGGAGCAGTATTTTTTTTTTTGAGTTTTGACTGGTGATGTAAGAA
Organism: Ericerus pela; assembly: GCA_011428145.1. Lineage (NCBI taxonomy): Eukaryota > Metazoa > Arthropoda > Insecta > Hemiptera > Coccidae > Ericerus > Ericerus pela. The sequence goes on from WOFM01000483.1 coordinate 1,471,523, forward strand.
AGAATGACAAAAAAAAAAACTGTCACAAACACAAGTAACACAGCATCCCAATGAGTTCCAGAAATGTTTGGTTATCAGGGCATGCAATAAAAATGTTCTTGGCATTTTATTAGTCCTATTCGGTCGGTTCGTTTGGCCAAATATCATAGGCAAAGCGAATAAACAGCTGGTATATTTTTAAATTAAAACTGTATTTGAATATTTTTTTATTTTTTCTATTTTTAATTGAGAGTAACGATATTTTTCCATAAGAAAATAATCTTTCAAACAAAAAACACCCTCCTTAGAAAGCTATTTACTACCAAAAAACACCTAATTCACTACTAATTATATGTCAAGGGTGTTCACTTTATAACATTAGCCATAGGAAAATATCCTCGAATATTTTTTTTCGATTTCAAAATTTCCTATAATTTTTACTAAAAAATGTGGATATCTCTTTGCAATCAAAATATAACGAAAAATCGAATTCCAGTGAAAATTTCAAGGTCATACGAACAATATTCATGGAAATAGAGGTAGAATATTAATTGGAAATGGGAAGCGTTCAAAAAAGTCTAATGTTCCACTCGGTAAATTCATTTTGAATATATCTCAAAGTGCAATGGCCAACTAACTTTTGATATTGTAACAAATTAGCTATTTGAGTTAAATTAAAAAAAGCAGGCATATCAAACAGAAATATTGTTGATGTTTTTCTCAATATTGATAATACGACCCTGACACTTTCGAAATTCGATTTATAGTTAAATTTTAATTCAGAAAATGTATTTGCATTGCTCCGCAAAAATAATAAAAACTTTTTAAGTGAAAAAAAAATTAAAAAAAATAAAAAATTAAACGAGTATTTTCCTTTGGCTTAGTTACGCAGTAAACACTCTGTACACAAATTAGTAATGCTACAGCTAAGACACGGACATTCATAAAAATCATTAATACTTAAAGCTCTATAAAGTGGGAGTGTCGTAGCAGATAAAACTGTCCCAAATTACAGTTTACTGCTAATTTAACGTTGCTTTTTAGTTGGCAGAATGCTGTGTAGATACTCCTAATTTTTTCATCAGTACGCTGCGAATTTTTGCCAGATAGCTTTTTCTTCAAATGAAATTTTCTTGTTTGCTATTGCTCAAAAGTTTTCTAAGTATGAAAAATTCAATTTTTGCGATAATTTGTTGAACTGTGTCGTGTGTTGGTACGGCCTCTCTCTCTTTTACCAATTTGAATGCTAAACAAAACGTGAAAAAATACTCTACGTATAATCCAACGGTAATTGAATTTCTCGGAAGTCAACTTTTGAAAAGAATGAAAGCAGCAAAGAAAAAAGGCAGAAAAAAAAAGAAGAAACAACGACAACAACAGCAACAAAACATGCAAATTACGTGGGAATACATTAATCATTCAGCTGCCATCTGCACCAAAAATACAGTTACGATCTATTTAACAATCTCAAATTATGCTGTTATTTAAAACCCATTATTTCGATAATGTTATCACGGTAACGGTATTTTTCGTATTTAGATAGAAAAATTGAAAATTTTCCCACTTTGCAGTGGATGTAGAGGTAGGTATACACCGAAGGAGAATAGAGTGAAATTATTTTCGAACGATTAAATTCACCTGCAACGAAGTGTTTCCCATTTCATAATCTCGCACAATACACGAGTAAATGAAAAATAAACACGAAAAGTATATACAATGGCGTACATGCGATTTAGATGGCGATTTAATCGCATACCTATTATGTAGCGAAGGTCTCTCCCCATTTGGATGGAATTTTTAAGCTGTTTCCTTTGAAAATTTGCTTACGATATTAATTTCGTTCTCATGGAAGCAGGTGTGGATTTAGGACCAAGTAAATGTTTTATTTCATTATTCCAGAAAACTTTCTGCGAAAAATGCTCAAATACATATTATTGTGCAGTAAATAAGAGTTGACACACACATATACATATATAACACGGACAGTTTTTTGCCATTTTTTCTTTTTATTTTTTATTGTTTTTCTCCTCCAAAACACGGCATATTATTACCTTGAAATCTCATTCAAGTTTTTTCTCAATTTTTACCCATTGATGAGGCAAGTTTTAGGTAAATTAGAAGATATATCGTAATTTTTCATGAATAATTTCCGATGAACTTTATGGAAAAAGTCATATGATTCACATTTATTGGCCTCGAGAGAAGAACTGATTTTGTTTCAGTTGCTTCTATTTTCGAATTTTATTGCTAATTCTATTTCTTTTCTTTTACCGATAAATCACTGATAGTTCTCTCTATCTATGGTATTTATTGGGGGACTTGAAGATGACGGATTCCTTTTTCCGATGACAACAGTTTTCTATCCTTTTCTTATTCATTTAGTCCAATAATTTCTTCATTTTTCTCTCTTTCTAAATGATTAATTGACAATAACCCCTAATTAAAGAATTTCTGCTGTCCTTGTTCCAACCTGTAAATATTCGAAAATTCTGGTGGTAATAGAAAAATCTGACTGAGGAATATGGGTATATAATCCGGTGTTTCGACATTTTTCTTGTTTGTTTGTGTTTTATTTTAGGAGTCAAAGATAGTAAAGCTGAAGTTCTTGTAATTTTGGCAAATTTTTATTAGTTCACCGAAGTTAGAAGTCTGTTTGATTACCGCATTTGAGTTTTTAAGTTTGAGGGGATATAACTCAAAAAAACTTTTCTCAGCATTTTTTAAAAGGAACCTATGCAGTTTAATTTCCTGACACCTTATATATGTGAGCACGTGCAATATCTAAGAAACCACGACCGGTATCTACACGATATTTATACTGAGTATGCATGAAGTTTTTTCAAGTTCATCCGAATATTCAGAATCTATGTACCTACAACATTTTTTAATCCGTATAGTATCAAAAAACTTGACGCAGATGCAGCTCTGTTAGAAAAAATAGGTTTTCAAAAAATGTAAAATTAGGCAGTCACTAAAAAGTTATTGATTTATCGTAATAAATATTTGTTCCGAATAACCTACGTTCCTAAATTTTTCATTTTCCAATTTTCTCGGAAACAACTGAACTGACGGGAACCAAACTTCTTTCAGATTTGCACCTATATAAGAACTACCTTCCATGAAAATTTTGGCCCTATCCCTTTCGTAGTATTCTTAAAGCCATAAACACAAAGAGAGAAAACCCAAAATAGAGAGGGAAAGAGAAAAGTTTTTTAACTCTCTTGTATTGTTAGCCATATAATTCACTAAAAATTCATATTTTTAACAAATTTACCTACGTGCGATGTAACAAATGAGTTAAGAAAAGAAAGAAGAGAGAGAAAAGTTTTTCAAATTTCCTTTTCCTCGTTTTTGTCTGCGTAGCATAAGGGGTATTACAATAAAGATTTTGATTATCTAGTACTGGACCAGTAAAGAAGGATGATTTCTGGTCAGACATGCGGGCGCTAAATAGGCAATCAGAGTATACCTTTTGACGTATTTTGCTTGTGTTTATGTACGCTATCCTTGTGAATTTAGGTGATGTCTTTATTAGATATATTCTAAATTGGTGAACTCAAGCAAAACGTTGAAAATACGCAGAAGGTACGCTAGGGTTGCCTAATTTTTCACCGGCATATCTTGATATTAAAAAATACATTGGTCTTATGGAGTTTTACTGGTCCAGGACTAGTCAAAGATTAAAGACATTACGGACAGAGCGCTTTTGCCTATTACATATGAAATTAATGTGACATTTTACAACATGACACATCATTTTTTTTTCCTAATGTTGCATATCTAAGCCTCTAATCGACCATGTGAGCACAGAAAGTCTTATTTTGTGCAGAATGAGTTTCCCTTTCCAATGCTATCAAATTTGAACAATTATCGTAAAAATATGTGTCACTGGAGTCACAAAAATTTTTTGCTGTCAAATTACACCATTTGCCCATACTCGTGTATACATGTAGATATTTGCGTTGATTCCATTAGTTTTTTTTTTTTTTTGTTTTTTTTGTTAGCGTGGTAATGGCCTTAATTTCTGTTTGATAGTAACAAAATTTTTTACCGATATTCGTATTGGAAGAAAAAAGAAACCAGTTGATTTTGGTGCTGATCGTTCTTATGGTACGTCAAATATAGGTCCGATTATATTACATTTTAGGTACCTTAACGCTTCAAAAGGGCAATTTGTATATGTTTTCGCTGATGGTAATTTTTTTTTTAGTCGATTTAAAAAGATCTTTTGGGAGGTTTAAATGAATTTTCAATAGAGGTGGGAGTAGATACGTTTTTCGTTTCATGATCTTTTGAGCATTTTGGACACTATTTTTAAAAATTCACTTTTTTTTAGTATGTACCCTCTTTTGAGTTGAGTCTATTTCCAGACTTAATTTTGATTGGATGGTTTCGAAATTTGAAACACATATTCGAATCCTTTTGTTTGGTAGGTCAATTTATATGCATTCTTTATAGAGCAGAATGTAGGTCGCAATTTTCAATCGATAGATCTGAAATTTGGTGAACATATGTGATTTAAGTCAAGAATAATACCTATCAATTTTGATGTGGATAAGCTTTACGGTTGAATTTTTGACAGATTAATGGCTCTGAAAGGAGTAAGTTTCAAGCTGTAGTCACAAAATTTGGTACAGGTACTGATTTAAACTATATCTAACATATTTCTAAATTCGATTTCGATTGGTATTACAGTTTATTTCCTGGGGCTGTTGTAGGTGCTAATTTTTCATGTTACTTCAATAAAAGTTAAAATTCTCTTTCAATAGTCGCTAAATTTGGCACAATTAGTTCTCCTGTACAAGAATCAAACCTACCAATTTTAGTTTTGATTGGTCAATTTGTTATCATTTTATTAGCTATTCAGCGTAATTTTCCCTTTTTTACCATTCTGATAATGGTCCTGAGAAATTCGTTTTCTAAGCTTCATCGAGAAAAACACATTTAAACCAGAAACAACCCGATCTCAGCAAAAAGTCAATTTTCGCCATCCCCGCGCCCGCTTCCGTACACTAGATTTAAACACAGACACTAAAATCTCCACTTATATTTTCGTAACCAGCTCGTAGACAATTGCACTATACTTTATTTTGCATTTACCGTATCTGTATGTAAAGATACACGGTGACCCACAATTAACGCAAGTCAAAACCAAAACACTGAAAATAAAATTATTATTTTCATTTAAAAATATTTTCAACGATAAAGCAAAATAAAAGATAATTGTTGAAATTGATTTCCTCTGATAATTTCCTACCCGTGTAGCTTGTGATTTCAATTTCGAAAATTACTCTTGATAATAAGAGTGTTATGCAACCTAGAAAACGTAAGCGTCAAACCAATTGCCAATTTCAATATATAGGTGTCAATTTCGGTGTTGCAGAGTTATGAGAAAGATTTGTATGTAGAAAAGGCATCAATTTTGAGGAAAATAACGTGCTTCAATAAATAATGCTGTTGGTCGATAAAAAATAAGATAGAGCATTTTTACTCGAAAACATTTTGCTAAAATTTTCTGATGGCTAGAGTGAGATTATATACTTTTTTTTAAACTTGTTACTCTTTTTTGATGACATAAATAAATCATTAATAAATTTTTATTTCGATTTTCAGTGGAATTGTTTTTGACTTGTATTACTTTTAGGTTACCTTGTATATGAATTTCTGAATGATTTTTCATGAAATGAGAAACTATCTTACTCCCAATCTAAACATCGCTAACTCATACGATCTAAATAATAGCATGTTTGCAAAAACCTGCTAAAAAAAAAAAAAAAAGATACAAAAAGACTCGTTGTATTGCTGCTATGTTTTTTTGAAAGAGACAGTAGCATTTAATTGATTTAAAAAGGACGATGAAAATGTTGCGGCGAATTGTTTATGGAGGTTTAACCATCCGAGCACACAGATTTTTGTTTCCCACAAAACCACAAACTTGCGCCTCTGCGGATCCGTACGAAAGTTCGTTGTATTCCACAAAATTTTTCAAACATACGCTGCGCCTACTTTTCATTCGAAGTCAAACGAGAAAAAGCAACGGGAAAAATAGTCCATTAAGAAAACCGATGTGTACAAATTTGTAACGTCGATCCATTTCGCATGTACACACCGAGAGATACCAACTATATACGCTTTTTGTCGCGTGACGAGGGGGAGGAGGGTGAAAGAAGCAAGGAAAATTAAGTGAAGCAGAATAAATCTACGCACTCGTGACGTATTATCGCCGTCAAAAGGAAAAACCGCAGAATATAGTGAAATGTAATCTATATCGTCGTTTCGTCTATCAAATTCGAAACATTCTTTACTTCTTCCTGACCATTATGTTAATCGATGTCTAGTCATAATCTGTCCTTCTTGACTACGAAAAAGTAGTTCATATTGGAAAAAAAAAAAAAAAAATGGTGTAAGTAAAAACGTACAATACGTGAATATGCAGGAAGTTTTCGGTATTTTTTTGTCAAGTTTCTTTCGCGTTCTCATTTTTATAATCATTATTCAAAAGCGATTCGAATATTTCATAAATTAGATGATTGTTCAAGGGCGAATTTTACTTTAGGCCTACGTCTGATAGGTAGGTAATCATTAAATAATTTACCTAATCATTTTGAAAAATTCACTTACTCGTTTTTTTTTTTTTTTCTTCAAAATTTCATTTAGCTGAACTCGTAAATAAATGAATTGTTGTTGGCTAACAGACACTCTGACGGTCAGTATCACAAGTGACGTTGTAAAGTTGACTAAAAATATGTAATCTTTTATTTGAAATATGCAGAAAAAATCAAAAATATAAGAGCAGAGCTGTAATAGCGAAATGTTTTAATTACACTCAAAAAAAAAAACATAAAATAAAGAGAGACGATGAATTAATAAAATTTCTGTTAAAAATAGATAAAAATATATTTAAAAAAAATTTAGGTGCCAAGTTCCATGCACACTAACAAGCATAAAACAAGGAATGACACTGTGGCGATATATGGTCCTTGGCAAATGACTGTGCCTGAACCAAGAGTGTATATAATGGGGGACTTAGCAGCATGGGTGTATTTGTCGGCTCGGGTGATTTTGTTTTGATGGGAGGGGTCAAAAAAGACTACTGAAAATATGTGGACCTCCATTATGATACAAAAAAAAAACTATTTCATTGTTAGTTGTTGGGTATACCAATCCTCCTCTCCTCACTCCTTGCCACACTGAACTGTATGTAAACATATATTGTATTATGTAAACCGGTTCTCATTAATCTTTATATGACGTCACCTCGCATTTAACTTGATATTTGTTCCATATTGATTTTTAAAACTTTGATTATTACATTCTCTGGAGTAGATCGAACACCGTTTGTTTAAAATACATTTTCAGACCGCTACCAGGTAGCATTGCTCGGAACATTTTTGGTAATACTGTGTTTTTTATTAAGTTGGGTAACTTGAACCAACATTTTGAACATAAATCTTTCGTGTAATTCATCATTTGGTTTGGTGAATAATAGTTATATTATCGTCGTTTGTAGTGACAGCGATCAGCCCTGCTTCTGTTGAATCATTAAAGTCAAGTAAATGGATACAATTGTAATCGATTTAGCTGCCCTACTTGTGTAGGCTAATGATGTGCTTGTTTTTCTGGCAACCACCCTGCTTGTGTAGGACTAGAATTGAGGTACAAATTAGAATCAAAACTGTCACGTGTCATATTGTAAAGTTATCAGTTGGTAAAAGGATAAACTGGTACTTTATACATCACTTGCTAAATTATTCGAGTAAAACTTAATGCACTCAAACACCCTTAGAACTTCATAAATCCACAGGTCAAATGGTCACTGTAGAAATTGTCATCTACCATCGTGAGAATCTAGAAAAAGTCAATTTACATCAAAGTCATCGAAACTAGTGAATTATGTGAAAGAGGTATTTGTTGAAATCATTTATTTTCGTATTTTCATGAGTTTTATATATAACAATTTTTTTATTTTGTTTGTAAAAATTTTTCACTGCCATTTTCAAATTCTACGCAAAATTTCATTTAAAAAGGACTCTAAAAAATTTAAAATCTGTTGAATTTTGGACAAAGTACAAAATATTTGTTAAATTGTTTTTCATCTCCCATTTTTGGTTTGGAGTGTACTAGTCATATAGCGATCTTTTTCAGGTTAATGATGGCTCATTTTTTTTATTTTTCTTTACAAGCTGAAAACCTATGTTATAAGTTTATTTAGATAATGATTCAGCTGTGTTCCTTGGCATGGTTTTTTACATTTTGACCATTTTTAATATTTGTCATGTATTTTTATGTAGCCTTTATTTTACATTTTTTAACCGTGCTCAAACTGAAGGGTTGTGGTGGGGTGTTTGGTATACCAATCCTCCTCTCCTCGCTCCTTGCAACACTGCACTGTATGTATGCTAAATTAATAGGCACCAATTTTCTAAGAAACTTGCACCAACGTAAGGAAAGCCTATCGTGAAAATTTCAGCCCTATCCTCTTGGTAGTTCTTTCAGAGCCATGAACCCAAAATTTTGGGCGATACATACATACATGCATACGTATACTCGTACACCTATATATAAAAATTATGTCAAAATGAGAAAATGATACCAATCGTTTTCTTTTCTCATGAAAAGGATAATTTTCACGACCCCCTAACCACACAATGATGTCAATTTTAATACCCAGTTTGCAAATATTAACGTCCTTGGCTTGAAAACTCATCAATCAGTTTTGTGTGCCAGTTGTGTGGCCAATTCCACTACATCCTATATGTATTATGAGACAAACTATATTTTTGGTTGACGGACTACGCTTCGTCTTCTAAACTTATTTTTATATGGCAAAATTCTCTCATACATGCACACATCTAACGAGCTTATTGCAGGTGCACACGCATTTCGGTGCCCTACTAACACTTATTCATATATTATATACTGTGGTAAAATCGGTACTTGAATCTTTATTTTATCATAATATTAGAGTGGAGGGTGCACTGTGGTTTATCAAACAATTTTCATTCTTTGTCAGTGAATAATGTACGTTTCATTTCTCCGCACAAATTATTGAAACTAATTGTTATATTTTATGGGGGCACTCAAAATTCCCAAATTCCCTGTAATTGCACCAGCATAGTCGCTTTCAACCTTGAAAAAAACGTTGTAGTTGAACAAAATATTATAAATGATATGATTTGCCATGTAAAATACCTAGTTATGATAAAGAATGTATGGCCACGATGGTTGGAGTGGTTATCAGGGATACCTACTCATTCTTGTCCTGATCCAAATATATGTGCACCAAAATTTTTGATTACATTGGACTAAAATTATGACCAGTACCACGTTACTCAGAAATTTGTATTTTTTATGACATCTACCCTACATAATATTAATTATTTCGCTATAAGTGCCAAGTGTTTCCTTTCATCATGAAACAAAAAATGTACCCGCTCAATCCCAACCCTGGTTTATTTCATAAGATCAATTTTAATTAGTGAATTTTCTTTAAAAATCTACTAAAAAACAAAATAGTCGAAAGGGAATTTTATTTTTTTCTATTTTATTCGTTTTCATCCTGTTTTTTGTTACTCCTTTTTCATCTCATTGATGAACAGTACCTACCTATCATTTTTTCTGAGTTAAATAATACTATAATATTTCGCTACGTGTGTGCAAAGTGAAGAATCCTCGACAAGTTGCGATCTGCATAGTGATGGCCAAAATTGTTCATTTGCAGAACCTAGTTTGCTTGCTCTCGTTTTTCAATCTGCTCCCTGCTCCGAAACTGCTCTAATCATAGTTAAAATGAAAACCATTGAACCAAGAATGAATCTAACCGTAACCATGTTGGATTGAGCAGTATCTGTCATAGATATTCTTGCTATGAAGAAGTAGTATCCCTTATTCCCATTTCCTTTCAATATGATCAAAGTTATCAAGAGAAATTGGATGAGAATATAGAGACATCGAGGCATGTAATATGTTAGCGAACGATTAAATGAAAATTTGACTGAATTCATATGTTTTGTTTCCAAAATATTGCTGAAATTTCATTATTTGCCATTCCATTCAATGAAAGTTATTGAGAGGAATTATGAGAGAACTGTTAATTGTAGAGAGCAGAAATTTTTATAAGATATTGTAGTATATTAGCTGAAGGTTTTGTGAAAATTTCGGCTCTCTTCAACTAACAGTTCTCTCATAGTTCCTCTCGATAACTTTCATCATATGGAATACCTATGAAAACAATATAAACTAAATCTAATTGCAGAATTTCAGCGATATTTTGAGAACCAAGAGGACGATTTTAGCCAAATTTTCACCATATACTTAATTAACATAATCTCGATATCGCTGAAAATTTTGTTCAGATTGAGTAATTGAAATTAAGATTCAACCAAGTTGAGGAGTTGGCGGAATTGCAGCAATATTTCGAAAATGAAGTGTGCGACTGAACTAAAATTTTCACAAAATTTCAAAAACCAGTGTTAAAAAAAAACAAAAAAAAAAGAATATTCTTACTAGAAGGTAATCAACAGATTATTGCATGTTCTGCCACTTCATATGTACACACATATGGGTAAGCAAAAACCTGGGCAAACCCTGGCGATTTTAGATCCTGTTCGAACAGTTTATACAGGTGCTCATTTACACGCATACATACACACATATGTAGTGATTATGTATGTCTGTGTAAGGGTTGGTTCATAATTTCTTGTAAAGATAAGAAATGGCAGACCAGTTTGAGTACCAAATTGTGATATCACCGTAATTGCCTGATTTGTCACAATTCAGTACTCGTACATTATTTGCACATACATACAAGTAATTACAATTGAACATAATTCATGCATTAGTTTTAGGTCATAGAGACAAATATTTGCCAGCCATTTGGCAGTAACTGTCATCAGGGATCAAAGCTCCTTCACCTTGTAAGAGTAATGTCTCCATAATTTGTTTCAATCTTTGGAGCATCGGAGTAGAAAGGATTAGTGAGCAGACTTTATCACACTGGAGCAGTTTCAGGAACCAGCTCTTTTAAAAAACCTGATTCTTCAAAACAAACAGATTAGGAGTAGCTCATCCCTAGATCTGCAACACTCATCTATGGCTCTGTTGTAAACTGCACAATTCAAAGTTGCTTACATTGCTGTAGAGTTGCAAATGCTTGTTTTGCAATATATGCGTATGTGTGATGAGGGAAGGTGTTTGATTGGTTGAAAGGAGGAGAGGAGGAGCCAATATTTTTATTGTGGGAGCAGATACCTGTTTTGCTCCCCCTAAAAAACGTTTGCTCCCTGGCTGAAAATTCTATGTTTTGGGCCTTGAAAACAGAAATCTAATCGCAAATTTTGCAACATGTATTGCCAAAAATAATTTAATATTAAATAATAGAATTTAAAATTGATAGTGCGTTCATTTCGGTTTCTCCCACTTGGGAAAATTGTATTGCAAGTTCTTTCTGCAGGTGATAGTGAATTGATTTCAAAGCTCTGAAAAACAAATGAATTGATTTTTAAGTTTTTATCAAAATATTGGTAATTGATTCCAATTGCATTTCAGGATGGGTATGAATTGATTCCAGAGATAAATATAAATTGATTCATAGCCCATTAGCATTAATTAAGAAACACTAGAGTGAGGTTGAATCTCAATGATTTTGTTTTTTTCTTGAAATCTCAGTCTTATTTCTACCAATTATCAGCCTCAAAATATCAATCATTAGAAAAATGCTATTAAAATGAGTTTGTCGTACAGTGTCACAGCAGTAATGAAGAAATTCAAAGCACAAGGCTGTAATAAATTCGAATTTTGTTATTTGGACATTATTGTCCAGTTTTTAAATATTTTCTTCGAGACCAACATTTCGTTTTTCTTTATATATATGTATATATATTTTTATGGACTTCCCAGATGCCTTACTTCTACTCTATGTCATATTCCATGCACACCAGCACACAATAAACCGATCCAGGGCGAAATATTCTATATTCTTCAGTATTCCTCTCCCCATGTGTGATGTCATTTCACACACATTAGCATATTAATAAACTAATCGAGGGTACCCAATAAAAAAGTAGTCTATACTGTATACCTTGAGTATACCTTTGCTTCAAGGATAGACGTCAACATTCACTCAGTTTGGTAAATTGGCTACCTTAATATTCATGACAATAAGACATTATTGTTTCTAGAAATAAAAATGACGGATTTTGTTATGAAAAACAATTAATATACTTATTCAAATCGCTTTTATCTACACATCACAATTCGAATACGTTTTCCTCTCTCGAACTTAACCTCTTAAAGAGAGTGAACTGGCTGGTGGCCGTCTGGTTGAAAACCTTGGATTCTCACAAATTTGGACAATTTATTATATAATTACAGCTAAATGACCTATCTTTGAATTACGTACTGAAGAACGATCGTATTATATAACTCGCTTTTGGGACAAATATATTTTACAGCATTACATTTACCGACATTTTAGGGACGTAGAGAAAGATTTTTTAAAGGGGGAAAGTAGAAAAATTAAAATTGAAAAAAAAAAATTTTATTTTCTGAAAAATTTCAAACAACTATAAATTGTGAAATCACTTCGAAAAAAGAAAAAAATCATCAATTTTCACAATTTTCTAACCTTCAGCGGAAATATCCAAATTACCAACATCCCAGGGGAGCAAGCTGTCTCCCTTGTAACCCCTGACCATATCATTTCCGACATTCAACAGTTTTTGATTAATTTTATGGGCAACTTGAGTTGAAGTACATAAAAAGTAACATTTTGATTGTATAGGTAGGTCTTACTGTGGGCTATACGTTCTGGATTCAGTACTTGGTTGCATTTTGAAACATTTTTCACGTGAAACTTCACATAACCTAATGCAAACTGAATATCAGAAAATCATACGAGTATGAGTGAAGGACACTGACGATTTTTTTTTGGTATATACAGACTACCTAAAGTATATCTAGGCGTTGCCAACAAACGAACGCCAGATCTGAATGGCATAGTCAAGAGTAGAATTTTAAACGGTCCATAAATTTTCAAAAATTGTTTACGATATTATCGCATCGGCGTATTATAACGCAGCAATTACGAGAAACGAAAGCTAATTTTAAGTATGTTAGTGCACTAGCGTGTAAGTATATTGGTATTTATAATCGAAAATGGGCGAGATTGTGTTCGTGTTAAATTGTATTTTTTCAAAAAATAAAGAGGCAAAAAAAAGAGAAACCGTGATATGCCAACTAAACCAAAAGTAACATACTTGGACCTTTATTAAATGATACAAAGGTGTAAACCGAAAGCATTTTTCAAATACGGAGGACCATTTTCATAGGTGGGGATGAATAAAAGGGAAATGCAAACAGAAAATATAAGTACAGAAAACAAGGCAAATAAGAACATATTGTAACGCCAAAAAATAGGTGTTGGTTCTGAATTTGGTTCCTATTTTTGACGTTGACACTTTACTAAATATTTATTTATGGAAAACCACAAATAAATATTTACGATCAATAAAAATAAACTTTATAATTAAAATTGAGTTTCCTAGGTATCCACACTATGGTGGACCTTAACTGTGTTTAAATGAATTAGACTTCAATTAAATTTCAACAGGATACTTTTCATAAAAAATATAATATTTTTCATTTACAACACATTAATAGATAAATTGAACATTAGAAATTATTAAAATTGAATAAATTAAATGAACGAAATTAAAGAATTGAACAAAATTAAAGAACTGAACTTAAAATATCGAATTGAACAAAAAAATAAAGAATTGAATATTTTGTTCTCAGAGTTAGAGTTTTTATAATTTTGTTTGTACATAGTAAAAAGAAGAAATGGTAAGAAATAGTGGGATTAGTTTATTATGATTGGTTGTTACCAAAAAGAAGGAGAATTGACATTTTCTAGTATTAGGCAGATATTTCAATTAAGGTACACGAGTGTGACATTAACTGAGGTCAACTACAATTGTTTTTTTGTATGGAAGACAATTTTTCATCGAATTCAGACGATACCATTTCCTGTTAGGTTTATATCAAGAAGAAGAAGAGTCATAGAAGTGTGGAGAATTAGAAAATAAAACGAATTATTTCGTTTGTATAACAATATAGGCGGACATTTAGAAAATGTTCGTCTATATTCGTTACACATATGACCATTCTAGTACCAAAGTCGAATAGAGAGTGATTGGCAAAATTGCCTGTGATGGAGGATGAACAGCAATCACAGGAGATATGGATCGATTAAGATAAAAATTTTCATCTTTTAATTACACTATGCATTTGAAAGAGAAAAATTATTATGTGTGTTTTTGAAACCTGGTTACCTGTTAAGATTCAAGAAACCTTCAACCTTGATAGTAAAAGCTACAAATTTCTTTGGAATAACTCAAAACAAAGGCAAAATGCACTTTGATATCTGTAAAGAGAAGCTCTATGCAAATTTAAATCTTTGGCCTCGTTAACCACCTCAGTATACTAGGAAGACAAAATAAATTGTATAAGTGTAGGTACGTAAATGGGCAAACCAAACCGCAGGTATATATTTACGATAAACAAATGCGAAGGTAACTATTTTCATTCTTTTAATGGACTGCTTGGTTATTTTGTGTTACAACTTTGGCATCTACAGATATGTGCCCACTCCTCAAATTTTTACGTAAGTAAAAACCAAAATCATAGGAATGGAAAAACGCCGAACTACCTCATATTTCCCCAAATAATCTAAACGGATTTGAAATATAATTTTATACCTTCTCAATCTTAAAGAAACCTGAAACACCTTACTGAGGCACTTACTTGAAAATTTCAATTCAATAAATCCTAATTCAACAGGTAATTCTTACTGTTTCATTTCTTCCGAAGTCTTTATATTTCACAATCAGTCGTGTATCCAGAGAGGTGCTCTCGGGATCTAACCCCCTCCAGAGCCTAAAAAAAGAAAAAAACAAATATTATGCCATATACCTACAAGGACGAATGAAGTTAAAATTGCACTTACACACTCTTGCAAAATGAATTTTTTTGTCAGTATGATTGAAAGGGAGGGTGTCGCGTGTGAAGTGGCGAGAGGGATTTATTCACCATTTTTTCATTTATTTTGGCATTTGTTCATCCATGGTGCCATACCATAGAATGTTTCGACGCAACATTTTGTCAACATAGGAAATGCTTTTACTACCGAAATGTTCGTATAATACGTATGAATCGTTGCAATTTTAAAAGTAACGTCCGAAAGCAGGCTTGCCAGATAATTAATACCATATATACATAAAAATTCTAAATTTTTGAATTTATAATACCTCAAAAATCACCAGAAATTCCCAGATTATAGCTTGTTGTTTGATGCATTTTCAATGGCCAAGATTAGGTATTGCAAATGTGCGAAATCTGAGAATTTGTTTTTCATCATTAAAAATAATTTCACTGAAGGATTTTTTGAAATTCGCGTTAAACAGATTTTTATCACCTTCTATCCATAAAAATGATAATTATTTATTGATGTATGGATATCGTTATATCAATATATGTAGAAATCTTTGATTGCAGCAGAAATTCTAGCACTGGAGCACCGATGCTGAGGATGCACAGAATAATACTTCCCGCATTACCCAGCGAAGTGAAAATGGTGACGATTATTGATATATGAGCGATGAGAAAAAGTAAGTTTAAACTCTTCAAAAAAATATGTGCACCCAGTTATCACAGTTTCTACCATTCTTCTTCATGTAGTTGCAATTAGTTTTTGGATACCTATTCTCTGTTTTTATCTATAAATACTTATTGATAAAATGATTTGGTGAAAAAGGTTGTCCATGCATTACACAGAACTACCCAACATATTTTGATGAATATTTTGTAAGCCATATTCTAAAATTGGCTTGATAATTTTCAAATAATTATTAGTATAAAAACGACTTGTCAACTTGCCATTTCAATGAAATATGTAATTTTGATTTTGAAAAACACCCTTTCAATCAATGATCTCTCAGTAGAAGAAAAAGTTTCATGGTGAAAAGGGGTAGTTAGCAGCAATGCCCAATTCTACATATGTGAGGGGGTTTTTGGGCAATGCTAGAGAGCAGGTAGAACTCAAGAGAATAGTATTATTTAAAAATTTTTGCTAGTTGTCTTAATCATTTTCTGCAATGTTTTTTAACTGGAAGGAAGGAAAGAGTAAATTCCCCTCAATAGGTAAAGAAACTTATTAAAACATTTTCCCTAGTATAGTGTGTTACAACGTGTGGGACATATTTCCATTACTTTTTCTTTTATTCTTTATTTTTTGTTTTAATTTTTTTTTTCTGGATTTCCTGCGCTTACTGCTGGATACCTACTAACTTGATCACCATCCTTTCTTCTTACTTTAAGCTCTCGACTTTTAAATTCATCTTTCTGCACTCTCATTTTAGACACCATCGTCTTCAACATGGCTCTTTTTCATTGATTTTAAATTTGTTTTACGTTCTCGATTAATTAAATTCGCTTTTCCTGTTCTCTTGAAAGTTTCTTTCATAATTGTGGTCAAGTTTATGGTATTTACATCAAATAGCATGTCCGCACCTCAGTTTTTCTATGTATTCTTGTGCGATATTGGAAATCATTTCTTTCTTTTGAACATAAATTAATATACTTTTCACACAATTATTATGATTAATATGTTCAACTTGCAATCAATTCTTGTTTGTAAGTATTTTTCTAATATAATAATTATGTTCTTTAAAATGTATTAATTTCCTTTTTAAGTCTCTTCGAGTGTACGTATGTGTGTGAGGTAAATATGTGTGCACTCGATCTATTTAATTTTATGGTTTTGGTTGTGAAATAAAGAGTACGTCCAGACGAACCTACTCTCTTTGGTTTTACTTTTTACTTGTTACTCTACTATATTATGTGCTTCTAGTTGACTTTCGCATACTACAGTGTGGGCCTTATTTTCAGTCGTTGATCGTTTCATTTATTTTATTCGACAACCCTAACAATGTAGGTAACTAACTACTGACTGCTGGCTAGTATGGTAGCTGTGGACATCATCTTTTTTGTTGTTTTTTTTAAACTTTGCCCTTATATGTTTTCTCTTTTCCACCCTTCAGTTTTTTACACCAATAAGTCGACACGATTGTACTGTGAAATATCAATATTTTTTGTATCGACATGTAGATATAAATACTTCAATAAAAATATCGATGCAACAAATATCAATATTTGAGATGAAATAATATTGTTATAATATTATAGAGGATGAGGATCGGAGATGAAACAAGAAAAGAAGATTTAAGCGAAGTTCCGTCCAAGAAGGGAGTGTATTTCGAAGAAGATACATAATTTAAGCAAAGTACATTTATGAGAGAGAAACGAATGTTAACGGAAATGAACGAATGAGCGGCGGAAGTGGTAGAGCAGTGTAGCCGCGAATAGATATAAATAAATTATGTATTTTATGTAATCGTGTGTTCGTATGAGTGACAGGGGAGAAGGATTGGTGGTCTCAACAAATATTGGGTAGATTGCGAGTAAGTTTTGTCAAATATCGATATTTATCAATACGTATCGATAGTTTTTTACTCCACTACAATTCGGCTTCCATTTTCTAACTTTGAAATTCAATCATAATTCCACTGTATAATGACGTTTCTTCCTTTTGGTTACTTAAATTCCTCAAATTGTTTTTGGTGATGTGGTCCAAAGCTACAGTTTCTATGGACTTCTAGCCATCGTCGACACCTCTGTCATACCAGTTTTGTGCGATGTCAAATTTTCTCAATTTGAATTTCTATTCACATCCTACCAATTTATCTTATTCTGATTAATATGTTCTGCGCACTAAAATACATTATATTATATTATTCAATACTTTGAAATGGAGTTATGTCTGGAATAAATAGTTAGCACTGAATTTCTATTTAATTTATCTATCCCGCGCCAAAATAAAATTTGCCTATGTACGTAAAAACATTTACTCTTCGATAAATTCTTTCAGAACTCTGTTTTCAGACATTATTTGCACTTTTAATGGGACTTTTGCTCATCACATTAGTCGTCTCAATAATTTTTAGTGATCAAAATTTTTGCACATGATGCGAGATCTGTAATGTTTCTGAATAGGAAGGAAGAAAAGAGTAAATTCCCCTTTAATCCTTGTCTAGGTAATGCCTAAAATTCATTAATTATAGCGTCTTAACCTAAAATTTGAGCATATTTTACCCAAAAAACTTCCTCCCACAACTTTCACGTTTGCCTCACTATACCTCATGATGGCCCATTCGTTTTAGTTTGATTTTCCTAAAAGCTGCACCGTAGGGTAGGCCCACATACTTTCGATCTTCGTCATTCGCCGTAATTTGATTACTTAATCGTACGCAAATTAATTCGTAGAAGATGTTCCAAATTCATTTCCATTATTGGTATGTGCTTGGCTGATGCGTCAGTAAAAGTTTTCACCGAAATAGCGACGCGATCAATTTCAGCATATTGTCAAATGTCAGCATACGCGACAGCCATCTCTTGTCTCTTGTCTTCGTCGTCGTCCTCGTCGTCGTCGTCGTCGTAGGGCTTTTTCTCGTCAAATGTTCACCAAGCCATTTATACAATTTTCCATTACTTAGTCGTAATCAGAAGGGCGTATGAGAGATTAGTCTTGCCATTCGTCATATTATTATATGTAGTATGCTATACCCATGTACTGTACAGTAGTCTGAGTCTCTTTTTCCTTTTATATTATTAATTTGGTTTTTCGATGTCTCTGCTCGCGTCTACACGTTGCCAGAAGTCGTGAACATTTTTCGTGTCGGTATCTTTTCGCGTACAATTACAAGTTTCCCAACTTTTTCAAGCGGTTAATTACCGTTTCATGCTGCGGTATGGTACTATCTTACTAAGTACAGCTTCTTCTTGTTGAATTTTTAACAGCGTGAATTCGACGAAAGCGAAACTTCAACATTAGAAGCGATGGTAAATTTGTCAGATTGCGGCGAGACGCGGTTTTCGGGCTGGAGTGGGGATGAATGTTTAAATCTTAGATTTTGTACGAGGCTCGTCGTCGCATAAAGTAAAATTCCAATAGAAAAAGGTTAATCGTAAAACGTAAACTTTTTTCAAGATGCTACTTAGGAAGTAGAAATCCTGCAGTTACATACCTCTTGGAAGAATACTTTGCAGCCTACGAATGTATTTTATATTGAGATAGTGGCGCATTATCGTATAGATATACCTTCTAACCGTCTACCAGGTTCAACAACTAATCTCATTTTACTCATCGCATTGTAACCGCTTTGCGAATCGAATTAGTATCTTAAAGTTCCTTACTAGGTCATACTTTCGATATCAGCCAGACGTTTATTTGAGGGTCTATGTGGTATGCCAGGGGTGCTTGTTTTGACATCGCACCCACAGTCTCAACATTATTTTTTATATAAAACCACAAACCACGGCTAAAAGTTTTCTGGTATAAAATTACTGCACTGGCAGGTAACTTAGAATTATCACCTCCCAGCCCCGCTCAGCCTACCAGGATTTGTGGACCCGGTGACAGCATGGAAATTGAAAAAATTATTATATCAATACATACCTTAGGATGTCTGTTGTTTTTTACTTACATCGCCATTAAACCTGAGATAAAACCTAGGAACCGTACTACCAAATATTACCCAATGCTTTTTAAAAGATTAACACGTTTTAAAATTTACAACCATGTATTTAAACATAAAAATATACAGTAGAATATAAAGAGCACAACATGTTATTTTAATTGTGAGTAAAAACAAACCGTGAAGAATGTACAAAAATTATCTTCATTATACAAAAATGAAAAATTACAAGAAGTGGGAGATGTAAAAGAAATTAACGTCAAATTTTATGGAATATTCGGAGAGAGTATTTAATATTATTGTTGTAACAATGTATACACCATGGAGATGATGAGGGAAGAGAAATGAAAAATCTACAAACAATGTAAGATAAACCAGATGAAGTTTAACAGATACATAGTTTTGCAAGGTATGAAAAAATATTATTTTTGTAGTTATAAGTCAAAAGAAAAAGAAAAAGAAAAGAAAACAAGTGTAAACTGGAAAGTTGTTCAGAAGTTTCCCCACAACATTTAGAAGAAAATTCAGAGAAATATAACGCACATTTTGCGGAAATTTATGGTGCATAGATTCAAAAGCAGATAATGGAAGAGAGAAATTTTTACCAGTCTATGTTAAAACTTAGATTTTACAATAAAAATGACACTGTTTCATCCTTAATTTCACATTTAATAATTTTTTTGAATCTCAGTGATTTTTTGGGTTTTTTTCAGAGTGCGTACGCTTAGAATCTCAAGTGAGTACTTTTACTCGCCCAGATGGTTAATAGTATGCATTTGACTTATTTTTTTTAAAGTTGAATTGTAAAATTACAGATCAAGTTACTGAACTCAAACCAGCAACGAACTGTAGCTAATAGATGATAGTATTTCACAGGAAAATGTGAGAGGGATGAGATTCGCAGTTTTTAAGGTGATAGACTATCACACTGGAAACGCCTTTTCGAATTCCAGGTAAGGTGAAAAATTTTTTTAAATAAGTTTAACTTAAAAAAATAATAAAAATAATTTTCTTAGCATGTGCATGTAAATTCTGGTTTTTTAAGACTGTATGACGCACCTAAAGTGGCCAATTTTAAAACTTTTCGTTTTCTCACTCCTTCTCATTTTCCTTTTTTGGTTCCTCTACTTTTTTTCATTCCTTATTGTTTCCTCTTCCTATTCATACGCACCCCTTTTTGATTAGTTTGTCACGTTTTCTTACACCTTCTTCTCATCGTGGAATACTCCAATTTCTATTTATTATTTTTAGCAACACCTACCTGAAAAGTATATTTTTTGTGCCCCTTTACTAAAAAAAAAGTATCGAATTTCAATACAAGGTAAAAAAATGTGATCTAGCTCATGTACACTCGCAAGTTGACTTTTTTGCACGGCTTGATTACTTTCTCGCACGACTCACATTTTTATTAAACAAAAAAAAAAAAAAAAACAAACGAATAAAAAACTATACCTACCTACTTAATATTTTTAATTTACGATCTCATTCAAATAAAATTTATTTTTCCTGCATGTATCTGACCATTTTTTTTTGGGGTGGGGTCAACAATTTAAAAATAAAAAGTATAATTATCATTGAATCGTAGAAAAATAATTGCTCGGTTTATCTAAAATATTTTGGGAGAGAATGTGAAGGGAGATTGATACCGGATAAAATCATTATTGTTTAAAAAAGTAAAATTATTATTGATCAGGTATTCATTTATAAAATATATATTTATGATACAAGTGTAAAAAGTAGGTGATTTTCATCAGTTTATTGATTGGTTGTTTGTTCGCACTAATATTAATGATAATTGAACTGAAAAAAAATCAATACAAAAATTTAAAACAGAAGCAGAGTAGGTACCCATTTCATCTCTGGTCAAAATACCATACATTTGTTTTCTCATTTTTCGCAATTCTTTTCCCCTACTCTCTTAAATGAAATAATTAATTCACAAAACTGATGGTTTATAAAAAAAAATTTCAATTTCTTTGAATCATTCTGTGTTTAACAGATATTTCATCCTTCATTATTATTACGAACCATTTTAACGTTTTTAGATTTTTACGAATAGCACGAAAATACACAACCTTATAAATTCCAAATCATTCGCCCGAAAAATTCATTCACGTACATTGTCCTTTTTTTTTTTTCTTTCTTTATTTTTGTTTTGTCAAGGGGAGGCAGTAAGTTTTGGTTGTTATTCTCTCACCTTTTTCCTACGTCGAACATTTAGCTACTATAGGTAGGTAGGTACTGGAAAACCACGAAGATAAAATCTTAACCATTCTTTGGTACTGTGCCCATTTTCGAAGGCGTTTCACGCTCCAGCAAACTTTTTTTTTCTTATGGTGATGACTTCATCGTTGGATGGATTATTGAAGAAATATTATTCGAGTTACAAAAATTAATTTTGTCCATTTTTCACGCAATGGAAGCAGCATTCGCAACGACGCTAAAATAAATGGACTTCGATTTTTGTGGCTGGGTAAGTGAGGGGAGGACAAAAAAAAAAAAAGAAAAGAAAGATTACTGTAATTCTACCACCATTTCGTGGTTTCCTCGCAGCCTCCTTTAAAATCGAATACAACCGTCATAAAAAAAGAAAAAAAAAGAAAAGAAAACGTAAAAGTGGATAAAATATTTTATTTCTCAGTCCTTTTAATCGAACGTTTATTTAAATTCGAAAATTAAATTCGTTGGTCAAACAATATTTTATTTCTTTTTCCATAATTAAAATCTTTATCGATTTTATGACGATTTTTTGCGGGTTTACAAACAAATATTGTCGTAAAATTCGTTTGCTTCGATGCCTTCAGTCCTGCTTTTACGTAGGTTTTCGAAGAAAATGTACGTATTAAAACTGATCTGATATCAAGACTCAGGGTCGAGGGTAGGTTCATTTTTTGTCCTATGATACGAGGAAATGTTTGGCAATATTATCTGAAATTCATCTGTATATTACATGTACTTATATAATAAATTACAATTATACATTTAAATATAAGCGTTCTTTTCCAAAAGCTGTTACTCGAAAAAAGCCACCTATAGTTGGTAAACCAAAAAGAAAAATTTTATTTCTCGTCACACTTGTAGGTAGTTGCTTGAATATAACAAACGTGTGCATTTAGTACCCCTACATATCAGATATACGAATCTGTAATGATCACACCTCTTACTTTGACATAAAAATTTAATTAGGTATCACGTTTTGGAATAGAAAATTTTATTCTTCGTCATCTTGGGAACTGTGCTACGCAAAAAAGAGGATAGATCTTGCAAAACCAGTGTTACCACGATATCCGGTTCAAAATTTTCTGTACGAATACGTTTTCAACTGGAAATCTACCAAAATGCAAATAACACCTTGCTTCTAAATATATAGCGTAAACAAAACACAGAACAGGTAGTAATTTTTATTCGATAATTTCGGAATTTTGTATATTTATCTGGATTTAGACAAAAATGCGATTTATTGTTTTTGGTCCAGATTGGCCGGATGATACGTCCGGTATATCCTATTATGTTGCATTTTTCGGACTTTAATGGTTATAATATTCTTAATTTTCAAGAATTAGACACGAAATTTGGTACGAAATTTGATAATGACTTTGAATATATTACATTCTAACGTCCTGCAAAATTTAATTTCAATCGGCTAAACGATTCATTAATCGTAGAAGTGATTTGAAAAAATCTCGAATTATTGCTGAGAACAAAAGATAAATTCCAGATGAACCTGCGAGGCTGGTCGAAAAGTAGGCTTGCTATTATTTTATTTGTTAGGCAATTATTTATTGACTCACTTCTGTATTTTATAACTTTACAGTAGGTACAATTCATCGTGTATTTCCTTGACATTTTATTAAACGTAATTTTTAACCAGAACTCTGCCAAATAATTTTGATACTTTAATTTTTTTGTTGTATTTATTTATTTATTTATTCATTTATTTATTTATTTATTTATTTATTTATTTATTTATTTATTTATATTTTACTTAATTTGTCTTTTGGCCAAGAAAAGCTACATTTTTTGACCCTGCTCGCTGCGCTAGTTTATTTTTGTTATTTCTCTAGCTAACTTTGATCAACGAAACTATTGCCTCAACGAAGTAGGAAGGCATTAAAACGATTTTAATATCCTCGGAAGAACGTTGGCCAATAAACACAGATTTTTATTGAAACGTCCAACTTTTATAGACGGAAAAAGACAGTATTCTCGCGACTAAATGACGTTAACTGCATTTCAATTTGATAGCTTAATAGAACTTTGCGAAAAATAATGCTGCCCAAATAATCGTTGCTAAGGTGAAAAAATTTTCACTCGTCGTCGTTTTGTCGCATCCTTCAGTCTCGGTTTTAAATTACGAACCATCGACATATGACTTAGAAAATTTGGTTATTCGAGATGGCTTTCGTCTTGATTTATGGCCACCCTTTAGGTGATGAATATTGTTCGTTAGCCAAATGAAACGAAGCGAAGTTACGGTGACATCACACCCGTTGGAAGGCTAGTTCAGTGTCTTTTACATCGAAGTGCATGGATGAACTTCATAAGTAAGTAGCCTAATTGACGTATTTGTCATCAGTGAAAATAATCACTTATCACCAATCTTCATCTTATTGCAGTTTACTTTTGTTTATCCAAATGAGACTCATTTTTTATTGTTGGTACCTTTATACCTGTGGAATACCTTGTCGTGAGAGATATTCTCACCAGAAGGAAATTCAACAGAATTTAAGCGTGTTCAGCCACTTCGTACATAAGTACGGGTAAGCCAGAACCAGATTGAACACTGGCGATTTTAGAGCCGGTTCTGAGAGTTTATATACTGGTTTTGGCACACGCACACAAACACACGTACATAAGAGAATACGTACATTAGTGAGAATGGCCAGGTCGCATCATCCCCTATCGAGATAAGAGATGGCTGGCCGGTTCGTGTACAAATTGTGACATCATCTCATTGTGTCACAATTCGGTACTTGTACATTACCTGCAAGTACATACAGGTAATTACGATCAAACGAGTTTTGTGCGTTTAACGTCACAAGGACGATTATTTGCCTGCCCTTTGGGGCAGCGACTGTCGTCGAGGGGTCTGAGCCCCTTTGCCTCATACCATTGAGTCCCCATAGCTACTCCCCCCAGTTTTTGCGCCGCAAAAATGATCAAATTGCGCAAGGCCTGGGGGACGTGCGGGTTTTTACTTTTGCCTCTGGTTGGCCTCCCATTTTGCCAGGGCGCTACCTACCGCAGCCCCGACACACTCGTAGGATTCCCTGCGGGCGTTTATCCGGGCCAGGTAATTTGCCCGGCTGTCTTCTCCCCTACGCCATGGTGGTACGTTTTTTGAGCGGGCGTAGGGGTGATAATGGGAGTGAGGGTGCAGCGGATGTTTGAACATTGGCTTCCTTAGCATCGGGGAGTTTGAGTTCCCCGATGTCCAGATGGCCATCTTCGCTTTCTCGTTCGCAGCCCTCTCAGCCGTAAACAAGAACCTCATCGGCTCCCGTTTCTCCTCCGGTTTTGGCTCTGGCTTTGGTGGTTCTGGAGTCGGAGTTGGCTCCTTCAGCGATCGGGGAGGAGTGATAATTGGAGGCAGCGGAGTAGTCATTTCCGCTAGGACATTGTCTATGGGAGGAGCTGTGTCCATGAGCAGCTCCTCCTCAATCTGGTCCAGCTCCGTCTTCTGCTGAGTTTGTAAAGACTCAGCAGTTTTCTGGGCGAATTGGGAGGTGGCGGACTTCGGGATAGGAATTGGCAGCAACATTAGAATGGGTTTAGCAGGAGAAGGAACCAAAAATATTTCAGAAAACACGTCCAAGATCTCTGGCGGTTCTGAAGTGGGTGATTTTACTTCAATTTTCGATTTACCATTACAGTTATGTTTTATTATTTTCGCATCTTCTTATCGGCATGTAGAGGGGATAGCGCTTAAAATTCTCGACCGTATGCAAGTTTTCCGGTTAAGTTCTGATCGGTTTAAGCAAAGTTATGCCTGAAATAAACTCATAGAATATATTTTTCGAATTTTAATTACAAAGGAATCTCCGCTTGTGACGTCACAACAGTTGAGATTGTCTTTGTGTTTAACGGTAAACGCACGTTGCGATGTTTATTTCCGTATCGCACGTGGATTTGTTTATTCCTGTCGTTTTCTTTTTGATGGCATTCTTCGTTTGCTTATCTCCGGAGTTCTATTTTCGTCGTATGTTTTTTAGCGGGTTTCCACTTACATAGAGGATATTACTTTTTCGGGAGTAAACTTTATTTTCTTCGCATTAACTTCTCGGACATGCGAGAAGGGTGGGAATTTTTAAATTTTTTACTTCCAGGGGGCCTGCCTCTTTTTTGTGGACATAAGGGGGCCTCAGGATCGAATGTTTTAGTGGTAACATCGTCTGAAAATCTTACAGACTTTTTTAATGTTTTCTGTTGTGAATTATTTGTTTCACATTTTTCGACAGATTTTTCCGTATTTGTTTGGGAATCTGTCTGGATATTTTCTAGGTTCTCCCTTTGCAACCTTTTTATTCTTTTATCGTCACTTACCATGTACGCAGGCTTCAATCTGTCAATTGAAATTGTTCGAGGTTCGCCTGCAATGAGTGTCACAAAGTTTTTCTCGTCTCGTGATACTACTTTGTAAGGACCGATGTATGGTTTTTCCAGCGCAG
Source organism: Ericerus pela (assembly GCA_011428145.1). NCBI lineage: Eukaryota > Metazoa > Arthropoda > Insecta > Hemiptera > Coccidae > Ericerus > Ericerus pela. The sequence goes on from WOFM01000483.1 coordinate 1,497,759, forward strand.
ATCTCATTTTTTCGTCTCTAACAAATACGTGTGAAGTATTGGCCAAGAGTTTCGAGATGTAAATCTTGGGCTGGCCATGGCGAGCTGCCTGTTTTAGGAAATTTTTGGCATCATTTCTTATGTTTTGTACCATGATTTTGAGGCTAACTTCCTTCAATTCTGTGAAGAAGTCCCCTTGAAGGCGTAGCTCTTCGCCGAATGCTAATTGCACTGCAGAGTGACCTGTATCGGTTTGTAGGGCAGATTGAAGGCCTAAGAGGATGGTAGGAAGTACTTCTACCCATCTCTTGGTATCATGGGACATGATAGAGGCTTTGAGGGCTCTATGCCATCTCTCGATTTTGCCATTGGCTTGAGGATGGTAAGCTGTGGTATGACTGTGTTGAACACCAAGCTTATTAGAAAGCTCTTTAAAGAGCGAGCTCTCAAATTGGCAACCTTGGTCTGTGATTATGACTTCTGGTACGCCATACCTCGCAATCCAGGTATCGTATAACCTTGCAGCTACTGTAGGAGCTGACATCTCATGTAGAGGGATTGCTTCTGGCCATCGTGTTGCCCTGTCTATTATCGGCAACAGGTATCTGTGTCCTTGAGATGGTGGCAATGGGCCTACCAAGTCCATATGTACAGTTTTAAACCGCTCCGTTTGTTTGAAGAATTTGAGGGGTGAGCGAGTGTGTCTTCCTACTTTGGATTCTTGACAGTTCAGGCAACTGCGAGCCCATTTGTTGCAGTCAGACTTCATTCGTGGCCATACAAACCTTGCAGAAATCATATTAGCACTACATTTTGGCCCAGCATGTGACAGATTATGTACACTGTTGAAAGCCAACCTGCGATATTTTACTGGTAGAAATGGCCTACTCTTACCTGTACTGATGTTACATGTTAATAAAACATCAGTACTGGGAATTTTTCTGTCTCAATTTGAGAGTAGTATCATCGTTCGATAACAACTCTTGCAATTTTGCATCCTTAAGCTGTGCTTTAGCTATTTCAGCATAAGGTAATTGGACAAGAGCCGAGATAGCTTCGATTCTACTCAAGGCATCAGCTGGAGTGTTAAGTTCTCCACTTATATACTGGATGTCCGTAGTCAATTGACCAATATAGTCTAATTGTCGCGCTCTTCTCGGCGATGCCAGTTCTGCTTTTTGTGTGAAGGCATATGTTAGGGGTTTATGGTCAGTATACACAGAAAAACATCTACCCTCTAATTGGTGCCTGAAATGCTTCAACGCAGCAAAAATTCCAAGCAATTCCCTATCGTATGTGCTATAGTTCTTTTCTGTTTTTGAGAGCTTCCTCGAGAAGAAAGCTAGCGGTAACTTCTTGTTGTCTTTATCTAATTGGTACAGGGTTGCACCAATAGCAAAATCAGATGCATCGGTACTCACGCATAATGGCAGACTTTTGTCTGGATGAGCCAATAGAGTTGCATTTGCCAGTGTATCTTTGATTTTCTCAAAAGCCTGTTCGGCTTCTTCATTCCATTCGATTGGAGTTTTGTCTTTCTTTTTACTTGTCTTTATTAGTGCAAACAGAATACTTTGTTCGGCTGCTGCATTTTTCATGCAACATCTATAGAAATTCACCATCCCCAAGAAACGCCTAAGCTCAGCGACATTTGAGGGCTTTGGGAAATTCAATATTGGCTCTACTTTGGTCTTCCAGGGGGAAATGCATTCGGTTGAGACTTTGTAGCCGAGGAAGTCAATTTTAGTTGGTGCATATAAGCTTTTACCTACGTTGATAGTAAGCCCGACAACGTGTATACGCTGTACGACAGCTCTTACATTCTCCTCGTGCTGTTGCTCACTGCCTTTAGAACAAATGCAGATATCATCCAAGTATGCATATGCAAACGGCAATTCCCTAAACAGTCCATTGATAAATCTCTGGAAAGTTTGTGCTGAGTTGCGAAGTCCAAACGGCATTCGAAGGTATTCGAATAGTCCAAAGGGGGTTATAACCAATGTCTTTGGTACGTCCTGGTCAGCCATAGGAATTTGGTGGAATGCTCAGTTGATGTCAATTTTTGTGAACATCGTTTTACCCTTCATGTTTGCGTTGAAGTCCATTATATTGGTAACTGGGTAGCGATCAGGAACTGTTATGGCATTTAAGGCCCTGTAGTCTCCAACAATTCGCCACTCTCCACTTGCTTTTTTGGTCATGTGGATAGGGGAGCTCCATGAGCTTTTTGAGGGGCGACATACACCCTCCTCAATGATGCTATTAAGTATTCCCGTGCCGCTTTGAGTTTGTCAGGCAGCATATCGTGTTTGTATGTAGGATGCCTGCAAATTGATGGTTGAGTGACTCTAGGATAGTCAGACAGGATCCGTAAGAGTTGTCCGTCGACTTTTGTACAGCTGAATATATTTGTGTCCAGTCTGTAAGCATGTGTTTTGCCATCCACACAATTTTTAGTTTCACTATTAATCAGATTGCCGTTTTTGAGGTCAATGATCAGGCCATAATGTGCAAGAAAATTTGCACCCAGGATCCAGCAACCGTGAAGGACCACGTCATATTTTCCTTAAGTCCGATGTCAACTTTGCTGGTCTCAAGTCTGTAAGCTGGAAGGTTTTGACCATTCACAGTACGGTGATAGTATTTCGGAGGAAGTACTTTTTGGTTTTTATTTACTGGAAATATACTCAAGTCTGCACCTGAGTCTATCAAGTACCATCTCCTATTTGTCCTGTCCTTTATGAACAGGCATCATGAGTGTTTTTCCGATGGGTCTTTGGCTGCATAGATGGCCCCTCATTCTAGTTTGACGCTTCCTTGTTGTAGGATTTACCCCACCATTTGCACCTGTTGTTGCATTCGGTGGCCTCTGCATCAAACCAGTTGTGAAAAAAGCAACTTTTATCATCCCAATTTTGAGACTGGTTTTTGGGAGATGATGTTCTTGGAGGGGTTGAACTCTGACCCCTGTTACTGGAACTAGATCTACAGTCTCTGGACTGGGACTGTCGTCCTCTGCTATTGCCACTGTTTTTGTTGTTGCTTCTTGATTTAGATCGTTGTCGCCAGCTACTATTGAGTTTCATCGAGCTTTGGCTTTTATTCTGTTTTACTTCATCGGTCAACTGAGCTATTTGGGCTCGAAGTTGAGCGAGTTCTCCAGTCTCTGCAGACACTGCACTGACCACGGGCTTTGACCTGGTGTATTTGATTGCATTATCTGCAGATTTTGCAAGGAAGTCCAAGTCTACGTATGTATTTATCATGGTCGAACCTACGGCAGCTAGGCATTGCACCACACTTTATGGAAGTTGTTTGCAAAATTGATTGCCTATGACAGAAGGGGCTACTATATTATCTGCCTTCTGCCTCAATTTTGCCATGAAGATTGAAAGTTTGTCGTCCCCCATCTTCATACCACCCATCACATCACCAATGAATTCGTTCTTAGTTTTGCCAAATACATTTTTGATCTTCTTGACGAACCAGGCAAATTTGTCATCTTCCGTCGAAGGGCATTCCATGATGTCCAGAATGTGGCGGATTATCTGTGGGGGCATGCCTCCACAGATGTGTAGATACCGCTGGTTCAGAGTTATATTTTTGGTCTTGAACCTGCCTTCCAATAGAGTCAACCATAAGTCTACCTCATTGGGCAGAAATTCTGGGATCTCTATCCTCCGTTCTGCCCTGGCTGCAATTGCAAAAGTTGCATAATCTGCACCAAGACTTCGGGTGTCAGCTGTGGCTGACTACTACCTCCCTGCGATGGTTGTGGGTTTTCAGTTGGTGGTGGGACCATTGCTATGTCTTTCTGATGACAAGCGTATTCAACAGAACTACTTCCTTCCTTGCTGGTCGAAAACACTGGCTCCTGTGTTTGTAGGACAGGTGTTTTTGGGTCAGAACTTTGGCTTAAAGTTTGACCACTTCTCAACGTTTTCACTGCTAGTTGATCTTTATTTATTGCAGCTCCCAGTCGTGCTAATTCTGGGTGTTGAGGGCCTTCTTCCAGGTTTGTTAAATTCGTAGAGTGTCGAGTCAAAGTTGGGGGGATGGGGGATGAGTCCAACCTTCTTCCTCCAGGTCTACTGTCTTGTTTCTCCTTGTTTGTATATTTTAAGGAGAGGGGTATAAATTCACACTTCAGCATACTCTACTTCAACGACCTCAAAGGTGTCTTAGTCTGCAAAAAAATTTTTGTATTTGCTGAGCAAGCGAGTATCTCGCCAGCGCACCGCGCAAAATTTTTGTAAAAGCGCAACGCGCCTAAGGACACCTCACGACATAGCCAAAAATCACGTCGAAGTCACCACTGTGGAATACCTTGTCGTGAGATATATTCTCACTAGAAGGAAATTCAACAGAATTTAAGCGTATTCAGCCACTTTGTACATAAGTACGGATATGTCAGAACCAGACTAAACACTGGCAATTTTAGAGCCGGTTCTGAGAGTTTATATACTGGTTTTGGCACACGCACACAAACACACATACGTAAGAGAATACATACATTAGTGAGAACGGCCAGGTCGCATCATCCCCTATCGAGATAAGAGATGGCTGGCTGGTTTGTGTACCAATAGTGACATCATCTGATTGTGTCACAATTTGGTACTTGTACATTACCTGCAAGTACATACAGGTAATTACGATTGAATGAGTTTTGTGTGTTTAACGTCACAAGAACGATTATTTGCCTGCCCTTTGGGACAGCAACTGTCGTCAAGGGGTCTGAGCCCCTTTGCCTCATACCATTGAGTCCCCACAATACCTTATAAATATTTTCCAATGCGTTTCTACGTGAAATAATGATTAATTGGTACATACTCAACAATAGCGTGATAATCCAAAAACAAACTCCAGCGAAGCAAGCCACTCTAGAAAATACAGGTTTTCTTGACAAAAACATCTATTTAAATAAATAAATTAACAGAACAATAAAAAATAAAATGATTTTAATAATAATTACTGTGGAATACCTTGTTGTGAAAAAGATAATCTCATCAGAAAGTAATCAACAGGTATATTGCGTGTTCTGCCACTTCATATGTAAACATACGGATAAGCCAAAACCTGGGCAAACATTGGCGATTTTAGAGCCAGTCCAGATGGCTTATATATGGCTTATTTACATTCACACTGACACACATACGTAGTATTTACATACATTTGTATGAATGGGTTGGTACGTTATTTCTTGTATAGATAAGAAATGGCAGACTGGTTTGTGTACTTAATTGTGACATCAATGTCGGAGTAGTCACAATTTGGTACTCGTACACTACTTGTACGTGCATACAGGTAATTATGATCAAACACATTGGTGCAATTGTTTAAAATCATAAAGACGAACATTTGCCAGCCTTTTGGTGATGACTGTGGTTGGGGGTCTAAGCCCCATCACCTCATACAAGTAATGTCCTCACAAATACTATCGAATGAATTATTTTGAGAGAAGAGAATCGTCACCTTGGTTTAAAAACATTGTAAGTAAAAATTAGTAAATTTTTCAGAAGACACAAAAAACGTTAGTACTAAAAATTCAGTATAATTCACAGAGTGAAATTAGTAAAATATTAACATCAGATATCGCATCACCTTTAACGTAACAAAAACAATTCCATTTTTCCTATTATATAATCAGTAAGTAAATTAAAAGTAATGTAATTTTTCTCTACATACAAGTTTATTAAATTAAATTTTCTCAATTTTTCAAGACATACGAGATTTTTAATTCAATGTTCAAATATTTTTTAAGGAACTGAGAATAAAAAAAAATTAGGTTAATTTTATAATTTTTGCAATGACAATACTATTTAAGAAGGATTTTAACATCGAAATAAAAACCTTGTGCATCCTGGAAAAAAACAGAGAATTTAATTTAAATAACCTGTATGTCTAGAAAACAGGCACTACTTACACAATTATACAAAGATAAATACCTCTTATATCATGCATACAAGGTTTTTAGATTATAATTTTTTGAATGAATATCTCGTATGTTGTGTATACAAGATTTTAAATTGACAAGTACCTGCGATCAGTCAAAGAGTATGTTTTTTCTGTGTTTCCGATTTTGTTTCACAAACAGATGACAGACAAAAAGTGCTCCAAAGAATAAAATAAAGACTTCCGGCAGTTTCAGAATTTTTTTTTTTTTATAATAATAAGATTCAATCTGGCTAATCATCTCTGACAAGTACAACGTAAAAATAAAACAAAAAATGAATAATGAAAAAATAAAATTACAAAAATAATTTTCAGTACCATCATAAGGATTCGAACACGGATTACAGGAGTGACAGTCCAGGTCATTAGCATAGAGCAATGCAGAAGCTTGTGGAATTGATGATTTAAACCAACTACATACAACACCACCCTAAAAACACCTATTATAACCTTGGATAACACAAATAAAAATATCCTATTTGACTGAGTGTAGACACTTCTTTTAAATTGTGATTTTTTATGTCACCATAAGAGCATTTTATATTCGCCTATAGAAATGCTAAAAACACTTGAGGACTTCCGAGGTATTTATTATTGGATTTCTCGTTCTTTTTTTTTCTTTTTTTTTTACCAATAGAAACCACTTAAATCATATTTTTATAAATTTTTGACTCATGAGGTTTTTAAACTACGGCGACAAAATGACTAAACATTAATTCTAAACTCATGTGATTTTTTTGTTTTCCATAAATCGTAGATAGGTACCAGGTACGATATAAATTGTAGGAGAAAAATATTGCTCTCATGTCACTTTTTCGAATACAAATTGTATTTTTCTACATTTTCCTTTCAAAATTGGAATATAATGAATAAAAAATGGTTAAATTTAAGAAAACTACATAAACCGAATAAAATTTATGGTTCTATCAGTTTACCTGAACTTTGTCGTTCAGCAAAAAAAGGAACTGTGACCTCGTTTTTCGTATCTTTGTACGTTTGTACTCTCGTTCTTCTTCGACCACATGACCTGTCTTAAATACATGAGACAAAATTCAATTCACTTTATGCTGCTTATAGTTATGGTTCATTAAAAATGTAAAAATTCAACTGAGACAGCAGTATCGAGTAATTTTAATCGTAACCACTTTCCTGCTCGATATTCGTAACCATTGTATTTCTCCAGCCATTAAATCTCCCATTTTCAAAAACGTTTTTTTATTAATGTTTTCTGCAATTGAATCCATTAATTTTGGTAGAAGAAAAGACTTTCACGTCTATCCTGTAGAATAAAAAAAAAAAAAAAAAAAAAAAAAAAAAACAGTAGTAAACGATATTTTGTTACTTGTCGAACACCAACACGCTGCTGGTTGTAATCCTCAAACGTATTTTGTAAAAAATACGGATTTGACTAATGGAATATCAAACCTTTTTTTCGAGTATATTGTTATTCGTTCAACTCTCCAATCCCCATCTCTTCACACAGAGATATACAAAAAAAAAAAAAAAAAAAAGTAAATAAATACACAAAAAAATAAAAAATAAAAAAAAATAAAAACTAGAACATGGCCATCGATAAAACACGAAATAATTTACAAAATGTGGATTAGCTCGACAAAGTTGTGTGAATATTAGTATTTTTTTCTCTCCGTACGGGGCGTAGGTACTTTTCGCGTAACCTATCTCCGTTTCATTATAGTTACCCCCTCATATTTGCATAAATCATCATCCCAAATTATTAAATTTTCGAATTTCTCGCTCACAATTTGTTATCGCCACCGAACTCCCGAATATTACACGAATCTCTTTGGCGGACGAAATATCTTCACCATTTAACGAAGAAAAAACGAAAAAAAAAAAAAAAATCACCATATTTGTGTAAATAGGTGTGTACCTACATTTTATAGAATAATACGTTATTCAACGACGAATAATTTTCGGTTCTTTTTAAGCAGGGTTCTCTTTTACGAAAATTCACTTAATAATTTCGATCTGATGAAAAGACCCGGGGGTGAGACGTAGTAAATTTTTCGTTTCATCACCCAAGAAACATTTTGACACCATTTTTGGAAATTCGTACGTATAAATATAGTATAAAGTAGTGTTGGTAACGAGCATTTCCATTTTTTTTTTTGCATTTTCTCAGCAAATGCTTGAAAAATAAATAATTGACATTTCAAAGGGTACGCTCAATTGATGAGCGTATAATCAAAAGTGAACAAATACTCGAGAATTTATGAGAATTTTCAATAGTAGGTACTGATTTCTGGCCTAGGCAAATGAATAATACGACCGCGAACGTGATATGAGCATTGAACTTTGATAACGTTCAACTTTCATACTGAGCATCAAAAATGTTTGATAATGTGCGTGAGTGTAAGGGTTAACGCTCAGGTCATGTCCGCAGCCTAAGTTGACAAAAAATCGATTTTTAAAATACACATTTACTATAAGAGCAAAACATTGTATGAAATCTAGCGCACTTACACTGCAGCTATTTCCCATCCTATATTTTGTTCTTGAGTGAGTGCACTATCCATTGAGGATCCATAAAGTTTAAATTGTATCTTCACCTAACAACTCGTGGAATATTCGGATGGGATAAGTATATAATTATTGCAAATTTCCAACTAATTACATCCTGTTTTAAGATGAAATATTGAAAATACTCTAGAATGCTAAGCAAATGCTGAGCATGCTTAAGTCAATATTAAATGCTTGAGCATTTCAAGCATGAGCATGTGCTGAGCAAATGGCTGAACATATTCAGCATTTGCTCATCAATAACAAATGCTCGTATACAGGGTTATTCATATCACGCACCATAGGAAATTAACATTATGATGCATGATAAGATGAATAAGTAATCGTATGGTTTGTCATTTACATTACACAAAAATTCAAAGTAAAATACACAAATAAATAACAAAATACACGAGTAAGGAATCCAGATGATGTAATTCTTAAGTAAAATGAAGATATTCAAATAAATAGGTAGTTCAAAATGACCACCAGTAGCTATGACTCAATACTCTAAGTGATTGATAAACTCAGCTTGAACATGCTCTAATTGACCATAGGTAATTTTGGCCCCTGATCTCAGTCCATCTGATGTTTTTTTGTTGGGTCGCATGTCATCATTGATTTACAAATATGGACCATATTCCACTGTAGAGGGACTCGGCAATGTGATTAATGATTGCTGGACCAAAATTACCTATGCACTGTTTGAGCATAATTAATGTTAGTTTACTAACTGTCAATAGTATTGTGTAGTGGCTACTGGTGATCATTTTAAACGATTTATTTTAAAATGTATTTTACTTATCATTAAAATTACATTATCTTAATTCCTTAAATGAGTATTTTGTTATTTTATTCGTGTATTTTACTTTTGAATTTTATGGCAATATAAAATATGGATTATATTTTGATATTTACTTGACTTATTCATTTTATCACGAACCACAATGTTAATTTCCTATGATGTGTAATAACCCGAATAACCCTATTATATAATTATATATTGTACTTATGTGCAAATCTTTCTGACCCGATATTGGTCAAAATTTTCACTCAATAGTTATAAAATTTGATACATTTATTTGTATTTAGACAGGGAGGAGACTCATTTATTTTGGTGTGGATTGGCAAGATGGTATGTGTGGTAGGTGTTATTATGTTGCATTTTTTGCAGTTTAATGGCTCTAAAGTACCAAATTTTAAAGAAATTGTTACACAATGTGAAACTGACGTTAACTTACCCCTATTTCAACATGCTTCTATATTTGGCAATAAATGGTTTTATGGTTTATGCCTTGAAGCCGTTGGAGAAGCTAATTTTTCATGGTACCTCAATAAATGTTTGAATTTTTGTCCAACAGATACAAAATACAGTACTAACATTGCCTCAAACACAAGGATTAAACCTACTAATTAGTTTCTGTTGGTCAATTTGTTCCTAAGTTATTGTAATTTAGTACAGTTTTTTCTATTTTTACCTTCAAATAAAAGCTCTGAAAAATCAATTTTTCAAGTTTGTTCAAGAAAAACTATTTCACATCTTCTGTTTTTCTCTAGTATTCTCCACTTATGTTAGTTTAAAAACATAACATTTCTAATGGCTCTGACAAATGTAATTTTCAAGTAATAGCTACAAAACTGAACACAAATACCGATTTAATACAATTCTAACTTTCTCTCAAATTTTGTTGCAATTGGTTTCACAGTTCATGCCCTTGGCTTGTTGGAAAGAAGAACTGCTTGTTTACACAGTAATTATCATAATTCTGGTCTGATTGTCACAAAATTTAGTCCACAGATCACCTCCAGTGCTAGTACCGGACCTATACTGATTTTGATTATGATTAGTCATATTGTTCCCTTATTAGTAGTTATATATTGTGTGGGGACATTACTCGTATGAGGTAAAAAGGCTCAGACCTCTGATGACAATTGCCGCTGAAAAACTGGCTAATATTTATCTCTATGATGTTAAACCAATATACAGATTACATTCAAACATAATGTTTGTATGTACTTGCAAGTAATGTACAAGAACCAAACGGTGACTAATCAAAAAATTACGGTGATATCACAATTTGGTATACAAACTGGTCCGCCATTTCTTATCTCTACAAGAAATGACAAATCACCCTTATACAAGGATGTACGTATTTACTACCCATGTGTGTAAGAGTGCGTGTAAATAAGCACCTATATAAACAGTTCAAACTGACTCTAAAATTACCAGTGTTTGTCCAGCGTTTGGCTTACCCATATGTTTGTACAAATGAAGTGGGAGAACACGCTATAATCTGTTGATTACCTTCTTGTGTGAATGTTTTTTCATATTGTATAATATATTTTTTTGTCAATGGTTTTTTTTTTTTTTTTTTTTGAGATAATAATAGTTCTAAGAGATCTATTTTTCAAGGGGGATCAAAAAAATATTTCATCAATCATCTAATTTTTTTCCACCGCCTCATCCCTACCATATACTAACTTGATCCAAATACCTAAGTCGCCTTATTTCTATTTAATCTTAATCTTCAACCATCTACGCCACAGTTTCATTTGTGGTAAGTACGTAAATTGGAAAATTATTGGGTTTAGGTATCACTTCTATTCACCGATTTCATTTTCTAGTCTTCTAGGTTCAGGACAATTTTCTTACCATCCTTTTAGGTTGAGGCAGAAGCTAATCTTTAAGGTTGGTGCAGAAATTAGGTTTTAAAAATTTTTGAATATTCCGCTGCTTATTATGCTTTAATTATTTAAAAGAATACACCTCTGAACAACTATTTTTTCTAGCGGAGTGCAGCTGCGCTAGAGTTTTTTTTATTTCCTTTCCCTTTTCCCTGGACGTGGACTATTGTATTTTCAAGTAGTCTGATTTCAAAATTGTTTTATATCATTTAGAAAAATACTTGTGAGAATTGTTTTTCTTCGCAAAAAAGTCCATAAAACGGCCGGTGAGAAATTTCTCGTTTTCTTCTTCTTTTTTATTTCTTTCATACACGAGAAATTTATTTTTAAGTGGTAAAATTGGGATCTAAAAAAATTTGTGCGTTTGATGTTTATTCGTGGGGGAGCAATTTTGTAGAATTTTCAGCCAAGTTTTTATTGGTCGTAAATATGCCACAGTCTGCTAGAATTTGTTGAGCATGAAATTGGTTGGGTATGAACGTTATGATGGTTAGAAATTTTATGTGCCGCATGTAAACACTTGCGAATAAGGATTTTGAGGAAAGAATTAATTTCTTTCAATTTTTTTCTCTTTGTAATACTGTTTTCCAACAGTGGAAAGAAATATTACAAGGGGATGGGAGAATACACCTACAAATCTGAACGAAGAAAAACATTTTTTGCTTCACCCAAAATATTTCGGAAAGAAAAAATTATAAAAAAATATTTTATATTTGACACTTGCACTCGTTAGTTATTATAATTATTTTCACGTATTTTGTCTAAAATTATTGATAAAATTTGCTGAAAAATAAGAATAAAAACTAAACAATTTTTCCATTCTTAAATTGTTCGAAAATTTTGCATTCTAAATTTTTTTTCTACATTCATGTTCACTTCTGACACATCCCACGGATTATGGAAATTAAAATATATAAATACTTTGAAGTTGCGCCGTGAATGAGCTCAAGATACTACCCGCAATACATTTTCGTAATTTTTTCATTTTTACAAGTCTAAAAACACATGCGCAACTCTCAGCCGATTGTGTGTTTTTTCCTACTTTACATTCTTTTTCTTATCTTCCTTGGAGACCCCCTCTCCCAATAGAAAACAAAGTTTTACTCGTTCTCTGTTATTTCCTGTCTTTTTCCATCTTCTCACATATTTTTTCCTGGAATATTGAATTTATCTAATCTTTACCTTTTTTCTCTTTCCTTCCTTTTTCCTCTAGTTTAACCACTTACAGAATTGTATATTGAGACGTCGAGCTCATTTTTAAAACTAGTTTTTTGTTACCAACACTTTTTCTTTGTTTCACAGATAACCGAAATTTTTCATACTAAATCTTTCTTATATTTTTCACTGTCTTTTTTTGTTCGTTTTGTATCATCCATGGAACAACTAATTTTATAATATTAAGTATCCAGGATGTGTTTTTGATTTAATATTAAACATGATCTTTTCTGTAATCGTATGTTGAGTGTTTTAATTGAACTAATGGGTTGAACTCTATGGAGTTTTCCATGGTTTTAGGCTAAAGTGTTCGTGATGGTAAGTTAATTCCATGGAAAATAACATACTTTATAGTTAATAAACATAAAAACATCACCCATACATGGTTTAAAATTCAAGTTCCAAGGACAGTTGGCAGTTTTATCCAGTCAGGCGGTGGTAATTCTGTAGCCACTATCTCGTACAAATGTGTTTGCTGAAGTCCATGATCTTGTGGAATTTTTGACTTAAAATGCAGTTGGGATTGAAGGGAGATTACCGAATTGGCCCCCTGGCATACCATACTTACAGTAAATAAATCAAAAACCAATCAATATTAAAAAGCAAAAAAAAATAATAAAATTTAACTGCCAAGCCTATTCTAGTTAGTAAGGTTCCGAAATGGCTGGTGCACCAAACTGTGACAATCACTCATACGATTTCAAGGAACATTCCTGAAAGGTTTTTACCCACCTCATTCCAATACAAGTAACGTACCCTAATTGTGCTATAAAGCATACATGGTTTACATTCATAGAATTTGTATTTTTAATCGGTTTATTTTTCTCAGGCCATGTTTCTACTAGTAATTATTCAGGTCAGTAAAATCGGAAAATGACAATTAAAAAAAAGTATAAAACGTGTTTTAGAGTGCACACACACGCACACACTCTCGATTATATGTATTAGTACCTACCTAATGCGTGTGCTGCATAGCACACATGGTCTATATTCACAGGCCGAATATGTGCATAGATGAAAACATGTCACTTAAAGTGTTAATAACATGCCGCAGTACTGAAAATGTTCAAATATAAATAAAAAATCATTACTATTCTATAAATATAATATTATTATCTACAAACAGCTAAAACTTCAAGAAATATATCTGAGACATAAAATTTCTGTAAAAAATATAACCATTAACCTATCAAACTTGTTTTGAAGATTAAGATTAGACTACATCTTGTTAAAAACTAATTAAAATCCATCAGCTTGGAAAACAGTCGTTCAATGTATTCACGGCAGTCGTCGAATCCCATAAAAATTTTCCAAATCCCCTCTTAACGCTCAAAAACCTTCAATTTTTGCATGGGACGTAGTAAAATTTAAAAACATTTTCCAACTATTTCAGCTTCCAGAAAATCTGTTTGGTAAAAATAAATTTCCGTATATTATCCATGTCTATGGTACTGACCATTAAAATAAATTGTGTCGAAAACCAGAAGTACGTATTCAATATTACCCAAACAGCGAGTAAATCTGAATTATTATTTCAACTTTTATCTCGGTGGACCAAAAAGATGTGTTTAAAAGTGAAAAAACATTGAGAAGAAAAACCATTGAAATTAGCCTAAACTGCGAAGCACAGCCCTCCGTTCGCATAATGTAAAGAAAAACTGGAAAAAAAAGTTTATAAAGCAGCCCACGAAATGGAATTTTGCCTCATCCGACACCAAAAATTAAGCACGTTTCTTTGTGCACAATTTCTCGATTACCAAATAGGCTCCTCTAAAAAGTGTTATTTGCGAATTCTTAATGCTTGCAACTTTTTAAGCGTCATCTAATGACTATTCCATTAATTGCAGACATTTTTCTTAATTTTTAAATGACTTAAAAAAAGAGGCGGTTCTATATTTGTCGGCTGTATATATAATATTATAATTATATACTACTTTTTTTGATGTATACGTACACTGAAAATTCAGTAACGGCTGAGAAGTGGTCTCATTAAATTTTTGTGAAAATCGGATCAATATTGGATACGAACCAAATTCGAAATTTTGATCCTAAAATTTAAAATTCAACCAATATATGTGAAAATAAAATTCGTATCTCAGAGATTTCGGTTATTTCCAAAATTTTAAATTGCAGATCCAATTGTGACGTCCAAAAAAGTCACACAACCAAACAAAAAAAGAGCCAACAGATAGGCAAAATAAAAGGTAAAAACACCTGCATGGCCAAGTGTAGGAAATAGACGTTTTTAGGGAGGAAAAGGGAATAATTACCTCAACTAACAAGACACTCAAATCACCAGTAAAACCGACCATCCCCTCCCACCATATTCCTATATATTTTAGGCTATCATATTATGTAAATTTTGATTCTCAGAAAAAAAACAAGTAAAAAACAAATAAAAGAAAAACCATAAATTACTGATCCTGGATCCACAGCTTTGCAGCGACCTGGAAACGATGCGATGTCCAGCTGGTGTGATTCTGGACTTGCCCCTCGTTGATCCGGTCAAAAAAGCCCCGCTGACGAGCGTTTATGGGACAGGAAACAGCTAAAGTTGGATAACTCACAACTGATGGCTAATTCAAGCACTTGCTCTTACTACTCAGTTTGGTTGTTAATGTAGAATCACCTGGAAAATGCGGTTTCTGTATCCCTTAATGATTAATTCCAAATTTTGAATTAGCCAAAATTTGTAATTGGCCAAGGTGAACAACTTGTATTCACGAATTTACAAAATAATACTAAATGGGCTTACAAATTCGATGTCCTTGTGGCAGAAATATTTCGAACAGTATTAAAATCAAAATTTTCGTATTTTCCACAACTAGGCTTGACACCTTGGAAACAAGAGTAATTTTAAACACACAAATTCTCGGATTACATTAAACAAAGCGGACATGCCGATCAAGTAAGTATTAATTTTGAGTGAAAGTTAGTAGATAGAAGAAGCACTTTCGAGGTAAAAACCCTTACACGGCGTGATCCGACTGTTAAATTCAACTAACTGCTAGCCTAACTTGTGAATCGCGCCTAGGTACAAAACGAGAACCCCCAGAATCACTCTGCCAATCGTGTCGCCTTGTACAGAATCACGCCATATGATTTAACATCCAATCGCCTATAAGAAAAAGATTATAGTCTCGGCCTCTGTAGTTTTTAAATTGTAACGTATTTTTCAACCTGGCAGATGAGCAATTGCACGGGCTGTAAAGTGCTCGTATCTAGGCTACATAGTGTATGTACGTATTTTACGCTAGGCTAAGCGGCGAACAAAGACGCACGGACAGATACAGTTGAATAAAGAAACAAGTTTAGGTATGTAGGCTAGCCGTGAGCGAAGGAGAGTACGAACAAAATATGGCAAATTCAAAATCACGTACATATAAATTGGACAAAAATATTTCGGCGATCAATCGGCTGTGAATTGGAATATCAAAAAAAAAAAAAACAAAGGATGACGAGTAAGAGGAAAACGAATTTGAAATGTAGGAAATTACGGGTTAGGCATCTCACAATGTAGCATAGGTATTTGAAATTTTAAGTTAAACGAATTTTATTAAAACTTAGTAGGTAGTAGGTACCTACGTAGGAATAATGGCGCATTTTGTGTTTGTATGCTTTTTTTTTTTCATACTTACGAATTCCTTTATAGGTACTTTATCTCTTGTATCAAATTAACTCATGCACGAGCATTACGCTAGTTACGCAAGTGATACTGTGTAAAATATTTTTCCCAAAAATAAAGAATTTGACTGAAGCTTGTTTTCACCAGACGTATTAACAAAGCTTAACTTCAGTGTGTGGTGCCACAAACAAAACAAAACAAAAAACTCTAGCGCGGCGAGTCAAGCTAGAAAATTTAGGTTTCTTCAAACAAAGAAAATAAACGAATAAATAAATACAAAAAAAAAATTGACAGAATGCTAACTAAAAATTAGATGCATACGTTTCAAATGAAGTATCAAGAAAATTGACAATGAATTGTTTTGTAAAGTCATGAAAAACGTAAACATACAGAAGTTATTAAATGATTGCTTGGAAAAAATAAAATAACAGTAAGAACAGCGAGTCTGTAGCTTGCTTTTTGACCTATAGTAAGGTCTAATGGAGAATTACCATCTTCAGATTTGCATAACTCATAACTCTTACAAAACTCTCATTTGTGGGTGTTACATGATAAGTAAGTGTGTGACTGCGTCCGTGTGTAATGCGCACACTCACAACCACACTATTATGTTTACACATCAATCCTTCATGACTGATGAGTATACCCCCAGCCGAACTTAGGATTTTTTTTTTAAATAACTTCTACAATAATTTTTCAGAATGTTAGAATATAATATTCAGTATATTTGTACTCAATTTTATACCTATTGCTTAGAAATTACACATTTTGGAACCATTTTAGTTCCCAAAAAGCAACAAAACAAGATGTACTAGATGTACCATCTGGTAGATCTAGACCAAAAATAATTAATAAGGTCTCATCCTCGTCCAGATCCAAATAAGTGTATACTCAATTTCATATTTAGCTGATAAAAATTGCAATCTTTACCGCATTAAAAGAGATGTGTAAATAATATATGAATTTCAACGTATAGCACCAAAAGTTTCCTGTGGTCTTGAAAATTTGAAATGAGAAGTAAACCTTCCCCCGCTCCATAATCTCATTCACAGATCAATTTTAATATGTAGATTTGCTTTAAAAACCTACATAAAAGTGAGGAAAATACGTTTATTAAACGTTCAATACATCAAACATGAATCTATCCTTCGTTAACTACCCAAAAACCATTTTACGAAATCACTCAACCGAATCAAATATCAGAGTTTATGTTTATTTAGGCTACGCCAATTCAAATCCAGCTATCAAAAATAACTTCTCTTTTTCAAAATTCGATACTCACCAAAAAAAAAAGTAGGCTACGTTGTTTTTCAATTATGTCCAAAAATGTCACATTAATTAATTGTCGTCGTAGAAACGAGAAGCTCAATTACGCACGACCATTAACGGAGACAGTATCAGGACCAAAAATTAGACGCACTGAACTAATACATTCCTCTCTACTGAACAAAGAAGCCAATATGCTCGTTTTTTTTTACTGTTAGACTATAGACCTACATTAACTACAGATATTCTACCAGACTACGAAACCATATCTGATTGTGCTTTCATTGTCCGAATTACGTCATCTTTTTGGCCGGACCGTCATTTTGATGGAAAACGTCTAACACTGTGGTCCAGTATGAAAGAAAACCACTTGCAAGTCGATGTTACGAATTTATTACGATTTCGTAACGATTTTGTGTATAACAGAAAAATTGCTAATTGTCTTCAAAACCACAACACATACTCAAACAATAAACTATAGAGTGTTCAGAAGAGCAAAAAAAGTAGAATGTCACGTGATATTTAAAAACTTGAATGCAAAAACACCATACAACGTGCTGCCAAATTGAAGCTCAAACACTGCCTAAAAAAAATTATGTTTTCCGCCAAAAATCTCAGCTATATTTCGAATTGTGTCTGCTTCTTTTGGACTTTGGTTTAATTTACAAATTGTACTTATAGAATAATGTCGAAATGAGAGTATCACTTCACTACTTGTGCCAGTTTTCACCATAAAAAGCGAGTAATTTCAGCTGCATTGGTCTAAAATGTGCCTTTCTGTACAAAATTTACACGATATATGGTTTTTGCATAGTCGAGGATAGATTGAAAATAATTTTTAAGTAGGTTGTAGAATACCTTGTCGTGAGAGATATTCGCACATCGAAGGTCTTTAACAGTATTGCGTGTCCTGCTACTTCATACATCACAGTACTAGGAGAGCCAAATCCTTGGCAAACACTGGCGATTTTGCAGCCAGTTTCGAGAGTTTATATACCAAATTTGGCACACGCACACAGACACACATACGTACATATACGTATGGTATTATGTCATCAGTTGCGTCATTTCTTGTCTCCATTGAGGTGATAAGAAACGGCGTAACGCGTTTGGTATTGGTCCGTCACATCACCGAGATTGTTATCGGGTAATTGATCATGGCCTGTGCCATATATCTTAACTGCACGTATGTACAGGTACGAATATACAAATGCACAAGTGTTTATTTGTTTAAAGTCATAGAGATGAATAATTGCCAGCCTATGGGCGGGGACTGTTGTTGAGGAGTGCAAGCCCCTAAAACCTCATACGAGTATTGTCCCCACATATGTGTTCTTTTTAAAATCCACTTATTAATCTTGGTGTCATTGTCATTTTTCATACTGAAATAACGAATTTAATTTTAGGTTAGTGTGTGTGTGTGTGTGTGTGTGTGTGTGTGTGTGTGTGTGTGTGTGTGTGTGTGTGTGTGTGTGTTGAATCATGAATACAATCAAATACACACGCACACTAACAAAACAATTATGGTTTTTTAGTTTTGTTTACATTTTTTACTTTTCGTTGCACATGATGTAACCTTTTTGCTATGTACCTCAGGTTAAACATTTCCAATGTTAAAAAATTCACACATATCGCATAAATGCAACAATCAAGCTCATTAAAAATTAATTAAAAGCAAAGGTTTATTAATCTTAGGGATTGAGGAACTCTGCATGGGTGCCTTTTGCAACTTACAGGCACCATATCATCATAGCAGCACGCAGATGGTACCAAAAAAAAATAACGACGCAACTCCACCATTTTCCATTTTTTCTGTAATTCAGGTAGAATCTTCTCTCTTTTGCGTAGAGGTGCCTTCCAATACCCTGTTCTGCAAGAAGTATTATTTGGTGTATTTACAGCCCCTGGGCTACAATGCCCACGTTTCTGCTGATGTGAATAACAATAAAGCATTGAAAGCATGTCTTATTACAAAATAAAACAAACTTCGGTGAAAAAATTAAGTTTAGTGCAGCAAGTCAGGCTGGAAAATGTAGGTTTTCTTGACCTAAAAAATGTATATAAATAAATAAATAAGTTGGTACATATAAAAATGAAAATATCAAAAGAATTTGCCAGAACAATGGGTAAAAATTACATTCAATGAAGAATCAAGAAAATTTGTAATGAATTTATTGTATTGGGAGGTGTGGGGACATTTCCCTCACCTCCTCTGTACAAGGCTTGGCCCTGCATCGACAGACGAGTTGCAGATCAAAGTCCGCGACCCAATTTATTAGTACATTGCACTTTAAACCAACATGTTTTCTCTATGCACTCATACAGACGATACGTCTCTACATTTGCCTGTAATTGACAAATAGGAAGAATGAGTACATAAATTAGTACATACTTGATGATACAGTGCGTGTTGCAGTCCATATATGGTACCACAGTGCCTTTGGACAATTGCCCTCAGTACTCAGTACGCTTTGTATAAGGTTAGGCATTGAACCGGCTGGCTATCAGTACTAAGATACGATTTGGTCGCCCTACACGCAAAACCCTTATTTGGTTCCATAAACCTTGTGTAGGTAGCATCTACTTACACTAAACAACCAGAGGAGGTTATTGAATACATGGGCAAGTTATCAAACGATTGCTTAGAAAATAAAATTGCACAATAAACCTAATTTCCACACAACTGTTTTGTTTCAGCTGGAATTATCTACTTTTCTTAGCAATAGTTTATCAGTTTTTCAAACCTCTTCTATCACTGAGCCGATTGAAACAAAATTTTGCCGATGTTAGAATATAATAAACACTCAATATCTACACCAAATTTTGTGACTATTTATTGGTTAAAAATTACGTATTTTAGAACCACTAAAGCTCCAAAAATGCAACGTAATAGGATAGACTGGACGCACAATCTCGGACCAAAAGCAATAGGGTTCATTTTTGTTCCTTGTTTAAATTCGAATAAGCGTACCAAATTTCACGAATATTGGATAAAAATTGCAACCGCTACCGTATTAAATAGAAATGTGTACCTATATATTATACGTACGTACATAATTATGTTTCACCCAATAGCGCCAAAATTTTCCCCTGCTCATAAAACGAAAAACGAGCCTACTCCCGAGTCTGAGTCTTAATACCGGATCAATTTTAATATGTAAATTTTCTTCGAACACTCACACGGAAAACCATATAGGTAATGAAAATGTGTTAGAAAGATAAAAATAACCCTCTTAAAATTCCTTCAGCAAGATCTAGGAACCAAAATTATTAACATGGACGTTAATTAAAAAGTTTTATCATAAAATTAGACGGAAGTCACTTTAAAACTGTAGTCTGATCAATTTTTAGACGGCAAATCTCTCTTTAAAAACGAAAAAAACGTTACTGATAGACATTTTTCTTACGTTCTTACATTCGCACCAAAATTTTACCTTTCGGTATTTGTGACCCACAAAACCACATTCATCCTCTTAAACTAGTACACATTCTCGCTACACTCGTGTAATGACCCCTTTATATGCAACGACCGACGATCTATCAAATAGCAAATGAAATTAAGTGAAAAAAATTTCACCTAAAAAACTTTTTCGCAAAGTTTTATCTTTCTATATTTTGTTTTTTCACTTCTTCTTTTTACTCAGTTTGCTTGGAAACGGAGTATTTAAGTTGACCTCGCGAAAGAGTATGGCGTGGGAACGATGAAAATTTTCCATTTTATAACAAAAAAAAAAAAAAAAAAAAACACTAACGCCACTGATTTTCCATTTTAACCTAATTTTATATGTACAAATATCATTTTTTATTTACCTAAATGTATATATATATTATAACATTATGAATGTATGTAACGCCTAAAAGTTTGGTACGTGGTTTCGAGAAAATTACATTAAAAATAGGATTGAAATTTTCGCGAAAGGTATTTTTTATAATGAATGACCAAGTCGGGTAGGAGTTTAGTGACTATTGGTATAGTAGTTTCCGAAAAAAGGGAAGAATAAAAAATTCCTGAAAACGTTATTTTTCCAAAATTTTGATGAAACTACGAAAATTATCGTACTGAAATTTTTACGAAAAATTGTTTTATGTGAGTCCAAATTTAGTCGAAAATTAATGTTTATTCGTTCAATATAGTTTCTGAAAAAGTTGGAAAAGAAAAAATTGTTGAAAAAAGTTTTTGGTCCACAGTTAAAATCAACGAGAGGGACAGGGTAGAGATTTTCAAAAAAAAAAAAAGGTAGTTCATTTTTAGGATAAAATCAGGCAGAAGTTTGTCGCCTATTATTTCAGTAGTTTTTGAAATAACTGGAGAACAAAAAATTCGAAGAAAAACGGTTTTTCCAGGAATTTGATGAGACTACAAAAGGGATCACGTTGAAATTTTTTCGATGTATCATCTCTTACGTATACGTACAAGTTTGATAGCAGTTTGGTGCTTATTAGTTAAGTACCTACTTTCCGACAAAACTGGAAGAGAATTTTGGTTCACGGTTTTGAAAACCTTACGAAAGGAATAGGGCTGAAATTTTCACGAAAGGTGTAGTCCAATAAGAGTTCGTTGCCTATTGGTTTAGCGATTTCCGAGAAAAATGTGAAACAAAAATAAAGAATTGCTGGAGAAAAGGAAGTCACCTTGCGTTGCTTGAAGTATCTTTTCCGTATTTACGGCGCAAGGAGTTACGAGCGTTTTTTCGGCATTTTATTAATTTAGATTCTAGGTTCTAGGTTATTTTTTTTCTTTCTTTCTTTCTTTTTTTTTTTTTTTTTTTTTTTTTTTTTTTTTCAATGAATTGTAGATAAAAATTAATCAGCAAACTGGGTTTTCTAGCGAAGTATCGCTGCTCCAGCGTTTTTGTTCCTCTTATTCTTTCACTTCCACACAAAACTGGTGTGAAAATTGTTGGAAACCGTATATATTTATGTATATATTTTGCAGCTTAAGTACGAAGGAGGAAAAATACATAAACTTATAATTTCGCAAAAGAAAAAGCTTTAACGACTTTTCACACGTAATCATCGAATGTAGCGTTAAAAACGATGTCATGTTCTTTTTTTTTTTTTTTTTCCTTTTTTTTCTGTACATCCTCCTATCCTTAAGTGGCACATCTTGGAGAAACGATATTATCGTCATACTGTTGTGTATATATATCCTGATTAATTTTAAGCGAAAAACTGGTACAAAATTTTTCGCTTCGTTTAGAAGACATTGTTACAACTTTTTTCTCTTTCTCTTTTGTTTTTCTTTTTTCTTTCTCCCTCCTCCTCTGTTTTACTCGCACTACTCCTCCACACAGTGCAGGACTTGTGCGCTGCTTGTAGTTTTTTTTTTGTTTTTTTTTTGTTTTTTTTTGTGAGGGTTGTTGGTGTCACTCGAACGCTTTCGTGTTAAATACCGCGTGCGTGCAACAAATTCTGCGGGCCTGTGGCGCTGTAAATTCGATTACTCCCTACCGGTCCCATGTACCAGAACACGGACTAATGTGCGGGCTGTGTGCGAAAAGAGGCGCGAAGAAATAGTCGTAAAAATTTATGCGAGTGTAGAATTTTTTCTTGCCCTCGTTCGGGGTTAATGTGCCGCCGTTCGGATGGCAAATGGTCGACTATTTTTTTGATAAAATTTGTTATTTGATTCTTTCCACCGCGAAATAGCATCAAATTGGAAACGCTGCCACCCGATGCAGTGGTAGCAAAATGGCGAAGTAACTTCGTTAATGAATTTTGTTGTCGTTATTGTTGTTGATGGAATATTTGATTTTGACACGAAGTGTCGAACGATTTGAAGCGTGTTTTTTTTTTTTTTTGTTTTTTTTTCTGAATTCATTTAATACGAATTTAATAACATCTATGTTGAGGTTGAGCGCGGTCGAAGCAGGCTGGTTGTAACCTTCGTACTTTAGGATGCCTAATCCATCAGCATCACAGTAATAGGTTTCATTTTAGGCTAAGAATAGAGAGAGTATTTAAAATTTTCAAAAATTAATATTCTAAGGGGTGATGGTTGCAATTGTCGCACGTGTACGACGCAATGTTGTAGCTCTTCATTTTACAGACCTTCTATGCGCTTATGGTCGAAGCGACCTCAAAGGCATTCAAAATGGAAAATGCATGAGGTCTCTAAACACGTGGCCACCCATCTGCGAATCGAAATGATGAATTTGGAGAAGGAGTTGGACAGACGCCAAGACTATATGAGAACGGATATTTTTTGTTTGACACCCACTCTGTATGTTACTTAAATAAAAACCACTATGCATTCAAATTACAGAATATAAAAAATAGAATTACAAAGTTAATGGTGTTCTTACATTTCTGGAAAATGGCAAGTAACAAAATTGTAAAATTACTTGCAAAGGTTTATTTTCCATAAGAGAAAATAATTTTTTTATAGAGACTGCTCATATTTCCCAAGAACTACATTTCGTGAAAATTTTAGCCAGATCCATTTTGTAGTTTCCTCAAAATCTTGGGAAAACCACTTTTCGATGAATTTTTTCTTGTAAACTATACTGAACCAATAGGCGCTAAACTCCTGTCAGCTATCTATTGAAATGTTCTACCTCATTGTCAAAACCATAACTCTAAAAGAACCATGTTCCTTGCCTGGGGATTGCCCTCATTACCTTCTTAGAAACTACACGTGATATAAATAAAATACACCATATAACAAATTGAAAACTGGCGTGTATTATACAAAATTGTACGTCATAGAATTTATAACATACCAATTACGATATAATACAGAATGGCCGTTGAATCGAATCCAATTTGAAAATTCAATATCGCTTATCACAAAAAACTACAGACTTCGAACGTCAAACGAAATTCAATACCGGAACCTATATCGTAAGTATAGTAAAACACAGAGTGATTTTACCCTGGATTATATGAGTTGGAACAAGCTTAAACTTATCATGAATATGAGGGAAATCAGCCAGTTGATAAATATAATGTGCTTCTTTCCAAGATTAGAAAGAGGAGAAATTCATCAAAATTCGAAAAAACGTACGAAGCTTGGTCCAGGTAACTGGATAAAAATATCAAGTATACTTGCTACAATCCTTTTTATAGTTTTTTAAACACAGTGAACATACTACATTTTTGGCGATACATATTATAATATGTACATTACAAAAAAATTAAGTCAAAATGGGAAAATGGCACCATTTGTGTTCTTTTTTCAAGAAACAGATAATTTTCATCATTGTGGGGACAATACTTGTATGAGGTATAGAGGCTTATACAGCTTGATGACAGTCGTCACCAAAAGGCTGGCATATTTCGTCTCTACGATGTTAAACCAAAACACACACATACGTTTGTATGTTCATATCTGTATGTATGTACAGGTAAGATACATTATACGGACTGTGACAAATTACCTGATAACGATCTTGGTGATATCACAGACTGGTACCAAATGTGTTGCGTCGTTTCTTATTACCTTACGGAGACAGGAAACGACGTAATCTATAACATAATACCATACATATATGTGTTTGCGTGCGTGTGTCAAATCCCGTACATAAGCTCACAAAACTAGCTACAAAATTGCCAGTGTTTGCCTTGGATTTGGCTCTCCCATACTTAAATGAATGAAGTCGCAGAACACGCAATGCCGTAGATTACCTTCTACGTGTGAATATCTCTCATGACAAGATATTCCACAATCATCTTCACCCCTAATTTTTTTGCGAGGTCAATTTTAATACCCCGTTCACGAGCAAACTTAGTAAAAAGATTGGCCAATACCTGGAATATCGCAGCAGTGATGACCAAGACTCGCCTTGGTTCTCCCATTTCGTCAAGGTCAAGAAAAATTCTTGAATATGCGAAACAAGGATATGAAGATGCTACGTACAAAATGTATGCAATCAATCGAAGTATTTTATATAATTTGCACTATTTAAGGATGAATGTTTTTGTTTCACCGACTTTCGAGTCGCACGTTAAGATCTTTCTCGAAGGACGAAAAAATAACAATAGTTCGAATGTGTTATTACGAACAATAAGCACAGAGAGGTCTGCTCTAAAATAACCGTCAACACCTACTCGAATTTTATCGACGTACTTATGGGTGCCCGATAAACCTAAGCATGCCAAAAAAAAAGAAAAAAAAAGAAAAAACTACGCTCCAGATATTACGAGTACCTACTGAAATTTTATTAAAAATTGTTTCGTACACCTACCCAGTCTTTTGCAGTCTTTCAGAATTATGCTACGTGTCGAGAAAATCTCGGCTAATTCCAAAAAGTTGGTAACCGTGCACCCAGTTATCTTCGATTCACGTGCATGGTAGGCATTTTAAAATGGGAAAAATATCGATTTCTTGGCCTCGAGCTAAACTTTTCGGCCAACTGGTGCAGAATAGATACGAAAAGATTATGCGTTTATTCTACTGCACGCAGACTTGCAATACCATTAATTATTACAGATTAAACCTTCAAACGAAGTTCCTTCAGGAAAAGTCTTCGCAACTTTTCGCAAAGAAACAGTAAAATTTGCTTCAGATTTTCAGACGGTGCAAATTCGTCTATATCATAATTATACGGCTGATGTGCGAAAGAGTCGAGTTATCAAAGGATCAGCGTATCGATTGTACTCGCTTGAAAATAAAACGTAGACTATTCGAACTTTTGTAATTACAGCGCGAACCGCACGCAGGATTACGCAGAGCTGTAATAATTCATAAAAGGAAAACGCACTTCTCCCAGTGGCGTAACGGAATCGTGTGCAAAGTAAAATATGCCGTTGAAGATAATTTTTTGCGATAAGCTTTTGAAATACATCCGCATTAAAATTCTTCTGCCGAGAAAGAAAAAAATAAAAATAAACAAAAATAAAAATACATTTCATAGTTTTTAGCTCATCTATCACGGGCTGTATGATAAATAGGCAGCCTCACGTTGACGTTATCGCCGACGAAAGAAAAAGTCCTTGATAAGACTCTACTTTCTGCATCCTATACGTATACATATATTTATATATATATATATATA
This sequence comes from Ericerus pela, assembly GCA_011428145.1. NCBI lineage: Eukaryota > Metazoa > Arthropoda > Insecta > Hemiptera > Coccidae > Ericerus > Ericerus pela. The sequence continues at coordinate 1,523,997 of WOFM01000483.1, forward strand.
TAAAATTTTGAACATATTTCTTATTATTATTCGTTTTTTTTTTTTTATGCGTAATACCACTTTTTTGATATTACGGAAATGGTAGTGTAATTTGTTTCGTAATTTAGAGATAGGCCATAAGCATCGTGCTGTGAGCATAATATTCCGTAAAATGATTTTAGTATAGCGGTAACCTTTAGCCTAAATTTGTACAGCTGTTGTTTTTGATTTTAAAGTTCAGTAATTTGTCATCTTCACTTATAAGATTCCGATAGTATGGAAAAAATAAAAAATAAAAAAATAGCATAATAGGCACAAATAAATAATATAGGCCTAGCGGATATGTTATGTATTTTACACGTTTTGTATTCAACTATAATTTTCTGTAATAAAAAAATTCACCGAACGAACGGCGTACTCGTAATATTTCAGTGAATTATTCGTTATGTTTATTGGTTGTCGATCTACACCCACCTACATGCCTTCAAAATGTATAAGTATACGAATTTTTATTTATTGTTTCTAATTTTCACGAAGAAAATAATTAATAAATTTAATTCGTGTAAACAACTCGGAGCTGGCCTACTGGGAAAATAACAAATTAGGTTTCAATCGTGTAATTAACGGTTTGAGTTGTAAATTTTCAACGAGTAATTTGTAGCTTTGCTAAACGTAGATGAATCATCGCTTATAATATAAATTGAATTCCAGAGAAAAAAATGGAGAATTCAATGCCTTAACATTATTCTATTTTTCAATGTTCCTACACTCAATTATCAAAATCTGTTCGTAAAGATTGACAGACATTCATCGTCTATCAGTGTTTTCACGTTCACACGCCGAATGAATTTCACTTTGGAGAAAGATTTTCTGATCAGTGACGGCAACTTTCATTTCGGAGGCGTTGCAAATGCAAAACTTGAAAATATTTTGCTAGCTTATAAATTTTCAGTCTCCCCCCGAAAAAACTAGGCACTAAAAATAATAATAATTAACGTGTCTGTGGCAGAATAAGTTATTATTTCAGGGATGAAACATTTTATTTTGCAACACCCCAAGAATATCTAAGTTTCCGCCACGTGTATTATAAATACTGTAGTTGGCTAATTTTAGGTATTTTTTCGTACTAAGACCATAGAACAATAATTTAAGACCCATATTTATAAATGTCACTTTAACCTCCCTTCACTACAATTTCACATTAAAAAATTGTTTTGCACAATTTTATATTGTATTTCTCATGAGAATTTCAATGTAAAAATAAAATGTTACCACACTCTTAACTACAAGACTGTGCCAAAAGTCATTTTCAAGTGAAGCTTAAGTGAAGGCAGGTTAAAGTGACATATGTGAATATGGGCCTATGTGTGTAGCCTTACTCAACGATAATATTGAATCGTTGTGTACTATTAAGTTAGTATAGCCAGCTGTAATGAGTAACTCTTGACTCTTTCTCAACAGAAAAATATAGATTTGATATATTCTGTGGAATATCTTCGGTCGTTTGGAAAGGATTCACACGACAGAGGGTAGTCTACAGGAAATTTGTGTGTTAACTAGCACTAAGGCTCTTTACTATCAGATATGAGCATGAGGGTGATAAAAGATGAATCGCCATTTTGGGTTATTAATTATTATATACGTATAACAATAATAAACAATGTAAAATTCATAAAAAACTATCAGTTCCTTAGAAAAACCGAATAACGCAAGATGACTGCTCATCTCTTATCACCCTCATGCGCATACCTGTTAGTAAAGAGCATTACTAGCACTGTATATACAAGTACATGGAGATCCAACTTCAGTTAACTCCGACTGATAGCTACTATGCACCGAGTCTTTTCATACCTTGTTCTGTACACGCACACAATGACACATATGTTGATAATATGTATATATTCGTATTAATTGGCCATTAGTTAATGCTTTGTATCTTAATCGTTGCTATGAAAACTGACAGTGATAAGCCAATTGTCATGGTCCGAGAATTGCGAATGATGCGCAAAATGTAACAAGTAATTCGTACGTTTTTTTCTAATTAGCCAACCTTTCGGTGGCAACTGTAATCGAGGGGCCAACCCCATAGTAACTGATATGAGTACAATTACCACAATTCTATTCCTACCTAATTGAGGATGGAAGTAGTGAATTTCAAAAATTATAGAGGTAAAACTTTCTAAGTTACAAATACAAAAAAATCTATCGTGAAAATTTCAGCCTGATCCGTTTGGTTATTTTCTCAAAATCCCGGAAAAACGATTTTTCCAAAAGTTTTTTGTTTTCCAGTTTTCTTGAAAACTAATTAACCGATAGACAAAAAACTTTTTTCAAACCTGCTCTAATATGAGAACTATCTTTCTTAAAAAACTCAGCTTTATCCACCTAATAGTTTTCTTAGAATCGTAATCACAAAATTTTAGGCGATACGTACATACATATACATACATTTATGTATATATGTATAATTAGGCCAAAATAAAAAAATGGTACCAATCTTTTTTTCTTTTTTTTTTCATAAAACGGATAATTTCATCCACACTCCTAACCCTTCCATGAGTCAATTTTAGTACCTCGTTTAAAAGCAAATTGGGTAAAAAGAATGGCGTTTGTATGTACTTTTTGTTGGGACTTCGCTCACTACAAGGTTCATACAATGTTTTCCACACTTTATTTGTCACAACATACTGAACCCTAATAGGTGGGACTACCACACCAACAACCAAGTGCCAATATGACTGATCCAAAGCATAATACTGTCTTATTATGATAAGTATTAGAAATAATTTTCACCTTACCCACTATCGAAGGGTTATTCCAGTTATTTAGCCAAATCCCTGTTTTCAACTTTATTTTCGGATACCAAGGTCTTCTCTCCAAATTTCGATTAATAAAAGATTTTAAAATAATTCTCGACTCTCGCATGCGATTATGCGCTTGGAAATTAGTTGTTTTGTATTCATCGCCACATGACTTCTTCCAATCTTTAATGAGGTGCAAAAATTTATCGTCTCTCTCCGACGTTGTTTACAAGTGTCAAATTTTATGTCTCAATCCTTTTATTAGTAGCTAACCTGTTTGATGCAGTCTCCGCGTTAACTCCGCCATATCTACGAGTTTGCATTTATTTTTATGTCACCTCTGCCAGAAAATGTAAATCGATTATGATTATATCGATAAAATTAATACTCGTGCAGAGTTCCAAATTAGTTAATCGAATTTAAAAAATCTCTTTCAACGCGATTTAATTTCCGTCTCCATTCCAACAAACAGTGAGATCAATCAAAAAACGAAAATAAAAAAAAACAAAAAAAAAAAACATTTAAACTACTTAGATACCTGTTTTACGCACAATGTCGTACATTCTGTACCATGCCTATATGGTATCTGGTTTTTAAATCGATTATCCATCACATAAAACCTACGGATCTCTCTAACGGACACTGTTCAGAAAGGGCAAAATCAAAGAGTAATACCTACTTTTATTAGAACTTTGGGCCCGAATAGCCTACCTATACCTGAATGATATGGTTAAAAAATGTTTTACAATCATTATGAAAGTACATTGATGCTCTCGAAAATAACATATAATATAGTGTAATTGAACAAAAACAAAAAAAAATCCATCAAGTACAAAAGAAACGTTTTGTTAATGAAGGTATATGAGAATATGTCGTTGAAAAAATTCATTTTTTTCGATTGTAACTATTCATAAGTAAGCATTTAGAGAGGGGGCAAGATAAATATGTTATTTTCTTGTTTTTGTTTCTGTTTTTTATGTTTTTTTTTTTGTTTTTTTTTTCATGCAAAAATCTCTCGAAAAGCAAGTAGGCTTAATTAATTTGTTGTTGTCTCGCCTCGAGCAACTAAAAACCACTTAATACCATGGCTGGACTCAGTAGGAAAGCAAACCAATCAATCACGGGAGAAAATTTAGAATTAGATTTTGTTTTCTCAACTGGTAAGATAAATGTTCTTGCAGACATCATTTTAATGTAAGCAGTAATTTTTCAAAAATCAGATAAAATAAATTTTAAAAATCAAAACGAACTAGAAGAATGAAAACTAAAATTTCACGTTTCATAATGAATTAATTATTCTTCATTTTTGACTGGACGAGTGTAAAATGGGAACGCCATTTACACGTTCATTTCTGGTTTCGGTACTTTTTCTTTGTGGTCAAATACCATTTCGTTAGAAATTCGAGGACTGACCAACATAGTCCAGTAAAGACAGAAATTTTATTCTGGAAAATTACGATATTATCTTTTTTTTTTCTCACAAGTCGTTAAGAATAAGCGTCCTAAATAACATGCTAAAAGTCTCAACCCTTACCCCGCCGATTTCAGTGAGAATGAAGGGCAAGGTGCCCTCCAAATCAGTATTTTTCACTTTTCTCAAATAACATCTACTTCAGCAAGAAAATAGTTCAGTCAAAAAATATTAAACATTGTATTTACAATAACATAGTCTTTCATCTGTTTTTGTGTATGCTCTTCACCCCTAAAAAGTTGAACATGAAAAATACGATTTTTTGTATTCAGTTAAGCTAACATACCAGAAAATAAAAATTTTATCAGTAAAAACTTGGAGCAAAATCAGTAGTAACTCAAAAACTATTGGTCTTACGAATTTGCATTTGGTTTCATTCAATTCAGCGTTAAAAAAAGTTACGTTGTTCCTGCTGTAAATTTTCATATTGTGATGCCCCAAAAGTAATCACCTTATTAGTTTAATTGAAATAATATAAATCTTAAAATCTAGAGTTGCCTATAGGAGGAACCAGACAGCCCAAGATCATAGATCTTAAGAATATTTAGGAAGGGAAAGTCATGAAAGCTTAGTCTCCCATATAGCACTATGAACATGAGGTCACGTCATTTAAACTCCACACAACTCCTGCTGAGTTTATTGTTAAAAGCCTTACAATTTGGTAAACGATTTCACAATTATATAGTTTTATGGAATACATGATATTAACTGATATTGACTAGCTTAAATCTTATTTACTTCAGTGATGTTGAATGTCTGTTTCAGTTTTTTGATGAGTTATATCATATGGAGATGGAAGGTCCAAGATCATTTTGTTGTTTCTCCTGTTGGCATATTTTAGTAGCAGCAAACATAGGGCGTTTCAATTATAAAAATGAATCTTTTGAAGAAACAATAACTCCGACTCTGCAGGAACAATGATCTTTCTACTTTTATATCATTATAAAAATATGAACGAGAAAAACTTCTATTGCTTTAAAACAGACTGACTTCCCCTCTTACTACTTGAAAATTCATGACTCTTGATTTTTATCTTTTATCATCTTAGAAGGGAAGTCAGTCATTGATATTGCTTGTTTGTTGAACTCCGTACCAACACTTAATAATCTGTATCACTTAATTTAACATTAATCAAATTGGTTAAGTGTAGAAAAACGTATGAGTTAATAGGAGTAGAATCTAAATTGTACGAAGCTCAGCTTATTAATAAGTTTTTATTTTTTATTTAATTTTTGATGAGAACAGTACCTCACAATATAGAGTGGGAAATTCAAAAAAACAGCTAAAAAATTAGATTTTTATGCACAGTTTCCCTCCTAAATTTTCATCTGCAGACATTAGCACTCCTAGCGAGGCTTTCAAAAGCCAATAGAGTATATGTCTAACTGTAGTTTTTGATTAAAAAGACAATACAGTTACAACTGCTTCTAGAAAAATGATTTAGGGATTTGGTTTCGTCTCTGGGTACTCACAAAATTGGTCAGGGGAAGCTCAATTTGAAAAATAGCCGCAGCTCTCAAAATAGTAGCGTAGGCTGTTGGCTCCGGGATTTTAACTAGCAACCCATAGCATATAAAACACAATAACGCACCACGTAGCTACGACGCTAACGGTAATGGCAAGGAGCCATAGCACCTACAGCTGCATCCCCACAGCCACTCCCCCCAGTGCTACAATACAAGTAGAAAAATATGGGATGGAGCTGAGCTGCTGTGCATCAACACAGAGTTGGGCCATTATGGCTCGATGTCACTCTAATCAGGAGGGACGTGGAGATGGTTGTGTGTTTGTCTCACATTGGCAGTCACCAATTCTGTGAGCTGTCAGCCTGCGGATTTGGATCAGCAACCCACAGTTTATAGAACACGATGATGCACCACACCGCTACGATGTCAACAGTGATGAAGAGGAGCGATAGTGTATACAGCCGCGTCCCCACAAATAGTTTTTCATGACATAACGAACGAATCAACAAAACATAGTAATACTCACTTTTTTAATATGGAGATACTATTTTCCAAAATTGAAAAAAAAAAAAAAATCAACAAATACTTAACCTACTACTCTTTAAAATCATTTTTGAAAAACAGCTTAAAAACTATTTAGATAATTTCTGACAATAATTATTACTTATTAACACTTCATTATATTCAGAGATCTACACGAATCCATCACCGCTTACATGTAAGACTCTTTAGATACAGCGGCGGTTCGAGCTACTCCATCAAAAATTCAGTTCTATTTAATGTACGCGTGCACGAATCCATAAATTTAAATTGTATTTCGTATTACCTACCAACGTATTAACGTTTATTTATGCACATCATCAACGAATTAAATTTGGTTACCTAACCAAAGCACGCATTTAGTGCGAAATGAAAACCTAATTGGTTGATTTCGATAAACGAGTTAATTAAATGTAATATCTTCTCCTCTTAAAAAGTCACTCTGTATCCAACCGTTTCCAATTTAACTCTTTTTGCTAAAACTCCTACTTTCCTAACAACTCTCGATTAAAAAATTTAATATTTGAAGCTAAATTCAACCTAATTATATCGTTTTATGCATTATTCTTGCTAATAATGCTGTTTTGATTAATTAACACCAAAAATTATGATAATAAAATGCAAAGAAACATTAAATTTGATGAGTGATTTAGGTACATGTGTGTGTGGGTAAGTGCGAAAACGAATACTAATTTACCTACTTTTTCTATTAACATTCTGTAATTCTAAGCATTTTTATCGTCTTTTTTTTTCTTTTTTTTTTTTGGTTAATGTTGCAAAATTTATCGGATTATGTTCTTAGTGACGATGGAATATTGGTTTTTGGAATTAAGCGCTTAAATGAGAAAGCAAAAAAATTTCTCGAGGTCAGATTAGGGAGTGTGTAGTTTTTTGTTTTTTTTTTTTTTTTTTCCTTTTAATGCTCCACCAGAAAATACTCCGTTTCTGTTACGTCACATTCGGTTCAAACTGTTAATATCTATATTTTCTATTTTAACAATTTCGTGTGGGAAAAGCAATTAAATTTTTCGAAATCGAAAATTTTAACCAAAGCTAAATAAATGGTAGGGGCTTCGGCGTAATAATTATGTGCCAAAATCACTTAACGTATTTTTACACAATAGGTGATTTTGTTTTTAGGTCTGAGACTTTGATGTATGGTGTGCGTGTGCATGTATGTGTATGTACGTGTGTTCATTCGTACAAACATTTTGATTTCGATGTTTATGGAACCAGCGAAGAAGGGTTTTAGTGAGGTTGTTAGGCATATTGCATAATCAGTACGCCGCAAATAGTATCGTTTTAGTAAAAAAACGATCCTATTGTGTGCGAGTTTTAACCTTTATTTCGGAATAAATGGTGAAATGTGGATAGAGTAAAATTTGAGAAAAGTTATTGGAGTTTGGGTTCAATATACGTTATAAATGAATTTTTAAATTTTCATGGACGATTGTTAGGGAAAACAGAATCCAATTCTACGAGGAGGTACATTGGCTGTCTACTTGTTTTTGTTTAAGCTAAACGTGGCAGGACATTGAACCCTCGAACAAGTTTTATCTCGGCTTCGTCTCTGTTGGAGATCATTGAACAACAAAATTATTCATTATCTACGACGGTTATTTTAAACAATATTTCAATAACAGTTACTTTGAGGGGATTTTCAAGAAGGTTTCTGTAGAAAATCTACTTATTACGCTTGGTAAGGTATTAGCCCGGAGGGTTGGGGGTAAGTACGTTTCTCGCTTCACAACCTCAGGAAAATTTTGGCACTAATAACTCAAATTTATATATGTATATTGTGGGGACATCACTCGTATGAGGTTTTAGGGGCTCGTACCCCTCGACGACAGTCGCCGCCCAAAGGCTGGCAATATTCGTCTCTATGACGTTAAACTAAATACACGAACGCGTTTGTATGTTCGTACCTGTACGTACGTACAGGTAAGATACATCATTCGAGTCGAGATCAATTACCTGATAACGATCTCGGTAATGTCACGACTCGGTACCAAACGCACTGCGTTGTTTCTTATCATCTCAGCAGAGACAGGAAACGACGCAACGTATGACATAATTACGTATTCATACATACGTATGTGTGTCCGTGTGCGTGTGCCAAATTCGGTATATAAACTCTCAGAACCGGCTCAAAAATCGCCAGTGTTCGCCGAGGATTTGGCTCTCCCATACTTATTCGTATGAAGTGGCAGAACACGCAAAATACTGTTGAAGACCTTCTAGTGTGAATATCTCTCACGACAAGGTATTCCACATATATATTTATAATAAGTATATATATTCCGTTTATTTGTTCCCACGGTACAGGTCGCAATTTTCATCCCATAATCACGAAATTTGGTATGAAAATTCGTACAAAACCAAGAATCAGACTTATTGATTTTTGTATGGATTTACCGTACAGTATTTCCGTTACAACCATTTTTGTTTTTATTTTAAGTATAAAATGCTCAATTTAGCACCAATAGCCACAAAATTCAAAATAAATATTTATTTTAATTCATTATGCTATCAATATTTCTGTGGATTGGCCGGACTGTATTTTCGTTACCGCTATTTTTGTTTTTATATTAGTCATAAAATGAGGAATTCTAAAAGCATATGTACGAAATTTGAAACGAGTAGGTATTTATTATAATTAATTGTAGCATGCTACCAATTTTGGTCCGGGTCGACCGGACAGTACTTCTGTAAAAATTTTATTTTAATTTTTTTTCAATGTATGAACTTTTCTTTTTATAAAAAATTAACCACATCTTCATGCTTCCTTTTTTTTTCTATTTCATAACTTTGTTATATTTCTTTGATTTTATTTCAAATTACCATGATTATTTACCACTTTTTATCATCGTACTTAATTTTAAGTTCTTCAAGAAATAATGCTTTTAAATTTCTCATTGACGAATATTTTGTCAGCAGCTAAAAAATTTCATACAATCATAGCATACCATTTACACATATGAACTTAAAGATAATTAACGTGACCATCAAAATTCATGATTCTTTTTTCTCGAAAACCTATTTTTTCTACCGAGGCTTGCTGTGCCAGAGTTTTTTGGATTTGTTTTTTTTACTGATTTATCGATAAATTTGTCCAAATGAAACATTTAAACATGTTGAATGTTGTCAGAGGAGAAAAACTTAGAATCTCACTTGCCTATTCTTAAGATTTTATAAGCTCTATGGAAGGCAATAAGTCAGAATCAAACATGTTTTATGACTATATATTAATTATACCCCAGGTTTTAAAATCAAGAGGTATGCTCAATCATAAGGGGTAACTCTTACTTACATAGTGGATAACGTCACACGTTTATCCAGCAAAAGGAGAAGTATAGCAAAGGTAGGGAAGTCTGTTTTTTTTTTTTGTATGTTTGATCCTGAATAATTTCTCAACTAGAGCACCAACTTTGATGAACTTTTTTTGATTAAATTATAAAGGATAATCCTATGATGATTCCATTAAATTTTTTTATAATGAATGAGGTAGGTGATTTTTGAAATATCTTTAAATAAAAAAACTGTTAGTTTTAAAGTAATACGGCTTTTAACACTAGAAATGAAAAGTCTTTGAAAAAAGTATATTTCAACAAATAGAATCAACTTGAAAAAACAGCAATAAAAAATGTACTAATCATTGAAAAATAATTATTTTAAAATTTCCCCAGCAAAATCTAGGTCTAGAAACTGGAATCATTGAAGTCGGTGCTCTTTTCCTTCACCACATGTAGGCTTCATACCTGCGTCAATTCCTTCCAATATTATGACAAAACTTCTTAACTAGCGCAAGCTACAATAATTTCAGTCTCCAGACTTCAATCTTGCTGGAGAAATTTCAAAATAATTATTTTCCACTTTTTGATGTATTTTTTATTGCTTTTTTTTGAAGTCGATTCTATTTTTTGAGACAAAAAAATTTTTTTAATGAAAATGACATAAAATTTTAGAATTTGAAATTAAACTAAAAAATATTCGATCATTCGAGGTGAGAATAATTTTTCTATGTAGCCTTCCCCACTTGTATAGTGCAAAAATTAAAAAATATCTCTGCAGCGCATCAACTGCTGTAAGTGTATATTTTCTGAAAGTGTCAAATTTTGTAATGGCTACCATTTGAAAACCTGAGGACCGATTTTTCTCAAATTCAAAATCAAATTAGTCCTTAATAGTCTCCAACTGCCATAAAAATTTCAAGCCAAAATCTTTTAATTTATAGGAGTGACAAAATGGTGGGTTTGTAAAAATTTGAGAACCCCTTCCTGCAAAATTAGGATAAAAATTTCAAAAATTTTCACACAAATGTGTAGCCTATGAAAGCTTTTAACACTACCCTATGTTTTATTTCCATAGGTCAAACAGATCAGGCTCCAAATACTCCCAAAAAGTGCAAAAATGAGCGAAAAGTGGAAATAAATATATATAAGCTTTTATATATATATATATATACATGTACATTGTGCACAGAAGATTTTGAGTAACCTACATATTCATGATCTACAAATTATGATCGGCGCTTTTCCACAGGTCCCAACCCCAGGTCCCACCATTGCACTGAATGCAATAGTTGTATTTTCTTTTTGAAAGTACACTAAAAGTAAGCTTCAATTACATACAAATCAGGGGAAATTATTTATTGATAAGATTCTACCCTCCACTTACAAATGCTGGTGAGAGGAAAAATTCACTGTTGAGTTTTAATTCAGTAGAACTACTTAGACAGGAAATTTTTCAAAAGAAGCTCTCCTCAAAATTCATCAGCCAGGCTAGATTCTAGGTTCACCTCAATCACTTTCATCTTATAACAATTAATTTCAGCTGTAAACTAATCAGTCCATTTGTATAGTAATTATTTGTGAGTTGTTAATTTTTTCAGTTATTCACAAGCACAAAAGCACATACGATATTGGGAAATTCTCATTTACATGCAGCCTACTGTAGTATGCTAAAGTCCAGGTAGAAAGTGCAGACATAGTGGTAACAATGATCAAAAGAGGAGGTCAAAATAGTACAAATTAGGTACAAACATATGTCCTATTTAATGACCAAAGCAATCGAATTAAATGGGGATTGAGCACACACAGATTCACTTACATACATTACATACACGACAGAGGACTCAATTAAAGGATTAACACATTTTAGAAGACATTATTATTATATTGAACAGAAAACATACGAACAGAAAAATAGTGCATGACTAACTTTAATAAGAATAAAGAATTCAAAATATATTAATTAATTTCAAAAAGAAAATGATAGTAGCACATAAAATTATACATAAAGAACGGAGGTGCCAACATACTTAAAAGGCAAGAACCACAAACTAGGACAACAATTCAATCAAGAGACTTCAAAAAGAATTAAATTTAGAAGGTGAATTTTAGAAATGAAATATGGAAAAGCAGCCATTGTGTGAGACATGCCATCCAAAACACAAGTGACAAAACATGAATTTAAAACAGACGACCTGAAGTCAACAGAAGTGAGCGTGGTAGCCAGCAGTAACTCGGTTCGTCATAAATGAGCGCAAGAAACGAAAGAAAATAATGAAAAAAGAGTCAAATTAGGTCCCACATGCTGCACTACCTAAATATTGTCTAACAAAACGGGTGCAAATCGTCCGCTACACAGAAGTGATAAAATGAAAATCTCATAAAGCCACATTTCCCTGAAGGTTTTCTCGTGAGTACGTCTGTCGCCATTTTATACGCTTTGTACGCATCAAATTAAACCGAAAAAACAAAACACGATGGTCAGCTCGTTGTGTGTCCCATCATTTTCCACTGTGCATAATTACGTACGTCTTCGTGGACGACATATTCGTGTAAACGGGAGGAGGGAGAGGAGTGTAATATTAGTAGCATGCAAATTTAACGCGAATGAGGAAAAGGTCGGATAATTTGATCATCGAATTTCTCGCTTTTTGACGGATGATCCACGCCGCTCGAATACCTTCTGGTTGTTGTGGGAGCCACGTGACATATGCTTATACTGTCACCCCACGCACGCGCACGCGCACGCACGCACGTTCGGAGTGCACGACTACGTGGCGTTTACCGCCGAGTGCGCAGAAAAAGACGATGAAAATTTGTGGCTCGTAAATTAGTATTAAATTGCGAATTCCGTAGAGTTTAATCAGCGTCCAAGTCGTTTGCGGTCGAGCATTAGGCTGCGTGATTGCTTTTTCCAAAATTTAATTGGGTATTGTGTGGCACTTGCTATACAGTGGGGCGCACATAAATCATTATTATACGCTGACGCGATGGTCGTGGTGAAAATTCATTGAGAAAATTTCGCAGTATAATGGGAGAATTTTTAATTTATTCTACCGAGTATAGGCCTACTTTACATTCGTCAATAAGACAAAATCGTTTTCATATTCCTTTGCCGTTTTACATACGAACGTACAGTTGTGTTTAGAATCGGAAAGTATTCCAAATCGTCTCGAAAAAACGAGCTCGAGGGAAAATAAATGTGAAAAATCCTAGCGCTCTGCATGTTTGACTGGAATTTCAATATCCTAAACTGAAGCAGCGGCAGCAGCAGCATCATACTCCGCCAAGAAAGCAGGTTTTTAAAATTCTTTCTAATTTGAAAATCGAAGCGTACTAAGTTCGCCGAAGAATTTCAAAATCCTGGGACAGTAAGCTTCTGGAAAGTTTGAAAATATTAGCGCAGCATGTTTTGCTCTCGGGAAACCGGTTATCATTACTTTATCAATTATCAAAATTTTAGTGCAACAAGTTATACGAGAAGAGCATAGGTTTTCAAATACAGAAAATTTATTTAAAAGTAATTCTTGGGCAGCAAGCTCCACAAAAATAGTCTTCTTTTTTGAAAATCAACTAAGGTCCACATTTACGAACGTCACTTTAACCTCCCTTCACTTAAACTTCACTTAAAAATGACTTTTGGCGCAATTTTGTATTTAAGAGTGTGGTAACATTTTATTTTCACATTGGAACTCTCATAAGAGATACAATGTTCCCATATTTCTAAGTTTGAAATTGTGCAAAAAAGTTTTTTAAAGTGAAGTTTAAGTGAAGGGAGCTTAAAGTGACGTTTGTGAATATGGGCCTAAGACTTGTGATATATAAGGAAGGACCGAGTTATCATAGAACATTTTTTTCCTTTTTGTCTTTGGTGTGAGTTAAAATTGAGTTAGAAATTTGGGACCAATAAATTTGAAAAGAACAAACCTCCATGTACAAAACAAAACCAAAAAAGGTAATTAACATGTGATATAGTTTTTTTCTAATTCTATCTTAAAGGGGGTAACCTTTTATGCTCCATGGTAAACTACCCCCGTGTACCATGGTACTGAAGGTAATGTTCCATGGTCATATTGAATCCTATAAGAAAAAAATATTTTTAAACCTAAAAGTTAAAATTATTTTATCTCATACAATATGAGATGCACTGCATCTAAAAATAATTATATTTAGATAACAGATGATAGCTGCTATTTGAATTGTAATAATATAATTATTATTATGAAAACTGATTGTTTTTCAATTGTGACACTTACCTCAGGCAGACATCTTTCATAATATCCTAAACTTTCTCAAAACCCAATGTTTCATGTTTTTGAGCAGTTTTAATTAGGAAAATTATTTGAAAAAAACAAAGGTATTTTTAGCATGTTCCATAATACACCAGAAAATTTACACCATGGTACACTATGTTCACCTTCTTACTAGAAATTAACATTATATTTTATCTAAATGTGTTTGAGTATTTGTAACTCTGAATAATTAATTAATGACCATTAAACATATTTGAAACATGACAAAAAATTTAAATGCTGAACTTTTCTCCCATTGGTCACACTTTTTGTGACATCAAAATTTTACTTTTGGTAAAATATTGATAAATATTTCAATAATTTTTGAACAAACTGGATAACGATAGTAAATTAATGAAGTATTTACCAGGTGTACGATGCATAATGCTATGGGACCAGCTCATTCAAAAATTGAAAGGATTCAGTTTTATCCATGACACACTTGTTCCATTATACCCTGGTCTCCTCTACTTAAAACTGATATTCTTTTTTTATTATTTTTTTTAAAGCAAGTTTCACTATAAATGATCTTGAATAAGAACAATTGATGTTTGAAAATTTGGGGGATGGCACAGCCACAATGAAAAATATTTGATGAAAGTTAATTTTTTCATTTTTCTTCTTCAGGGATCATATCACTTTAAATCAAAATTCTAGCTGATTTTTAAGAAAAGCAAACAATTTTCCAATAAAGCTTGCTGCTCAATAATTTTAAAGTTTTCATGACTTAAACTGACACTTAAAAATTTTTACTCATAACTTTCAAACTCATTTTTGTATAAAAACTAAAATTTGTAACAGTGGAAGCCCAAATTGTTTTAATAAACATTACCCAAGGGTGACATACCACAAAAATGCAGTCAAATAGACTGTAATAGATGCTGAGAGATTCAATAATTTTTTAGCCAGATTTCGTAATAACTACTTACAGAAAAACGGTTGAAATGTGTTGACATTAATGAGTTACAGATCTGAGGTCTGAACACTGAATTAAGTATTATTGTGAATTTCAAAAACTCGCCGGAAGTAGGTAGGTATACAAAAATTGATTTTTACCCAAAATGAAACCAACGCAAAGGAAACCACCTACATTTTGAATTTGATTATCCAAATAGACCATTGATTCGTCCGTACATTTAAGTCTGCTTTGTTTTTCACATAATGTGAAAACGAACTTTCTCATACACCGGATCATTTTTAAAACTGGATTAATTGTACTGCTTTTTCCGGTCAAAAATTTAAAAAACAAAAAAATATGCCCATTTACATGAAAAAGCTGTAAGTATCTTGGAAGAGTAAGAAAACCAGCATGACCAGGAAGGTCACTAAACTTATGAAATTCTCGTTTTTCAGTCAGTTTTATCATTCCCAAAAGCTATTTGTATTAAATTCGTTGTTTACTTCGACGTAGTCGAAGGCTAGGTACGTCGATTTATATAAACCGCCTGTTTATTTACTTATTTATTATTTTTTCTTCATTTAACGTAAACAGTATTTGATTTTTGAATGAATTGGGACAAACATAAAAGTGAAACTTTGTAACTTTGTCGTAAAATTATAGCAGTTTATACAGTAAACGCTGCGGTTAAGGAGGTAAAAAATTTATAGTAATTTGTAAATAAATAATAAGTCCACCCCAATGCTTTGAAACTTCGGTATTTTCTCAATTAAAGATCGCAGAGTTGGAGGGGGGACCTAACAGAAATACAGGAAAATTTTTCAAAAAAAAAAAGCCTAATATCCTACCGTCCTGTTTGAAATACTGTTCGACCAAAACCAACTCTATTTATCAAGTCATGAAGTAGAGCTAGAATAGTAAAGCTGGAAACTGTGGTAAGCAACTGATTTTCACTTTTATTCAATCATATGTAAAGAAAAAATAATGAAAACGATCAAAAATTTATGACGAATTGTACTTTTAAGAATAAAGAATTTGACAATTTACCTGAAAAACCTTACCATTTCCGAAAATAAGTGCTGAAAAACCAATTTTTGCGACGTTACGATTTTCATTTCACAGCTTGATAGGTACAGATGGCTTTGATACTGCTAAATGAATTTGGTAAACGTACAATGAATAAAATGATCATCCTTTTGGTTCGTTATAATCTTCTATTATTATGATTGATTTTTGATAAAATTTCTAATTTTATGGTTCGCCAAAAAAAGGTCGCTGCACTTAAAATTCGAGTTCTGAAAAAGTTCTGTTAAAAGTTAGTTCTCAACTGAACCCCACGATTGATGTTCTCAGTCATTTCTGTGGAATGACGAAAACCTAAAAAATCAACATCCTAAAAGGAAACAATCAAAAAACTTTTTTCATAATAAATGTTTGTGTGAGTTCTGATACAAACGCAGTCACAGGTTTCCGGACAGTTTCCTGAATCCATTTTTCCGACAAGCCATTTTCCCGAACTCCCAATTCAACTACCTAGTTTTTCCGATTGGTCATTCACTCAAATCGTATGTCTTCAATTTATATTGGGTAACGGTGAATCGGTATAAAACTATAATTATGATACTTTATAAGTTTATTCGATCACGTAAGAAAATTCAGCAAATTTTACATTTACCTCTTTTTTTCCTTAAAATGGTCATTTTATTTGGTGAAAATCGTTACTTGAACAAGGAAGTTTTCATATTTCTGAACTGATGCTAAACTATAAAGTACAACTATAAGGAATAACTTTCACACATTGCAGGTTCAGGAATAAAACATCGATGAAAATTTTTGAACTTAACAAAAACTCTCAGTTGTATGAGTTTTAACATCTTAGAACTGACACGATGCAAGAACCATTAAGTAGAATTGAAAAATAACTTTGCAAAGAATAGATTTATAACTAAAAATTTTGAACTTAATTACAGCTTTCAGAATAAAGCATTCAAAATAAAATTTCGCACGAACTATATCTAAAGATAGGCATCTACATGAGGCCAAAATTTTGAGAAAATCCGTGAAGTGAAGGAAGCGTGATGCTGTGACAAAGAAATCAACTTCAGTTTATAATATAGATACTAGATATAGTAAAAACTCTAGCCCAGCAATGCTTTACTAGAAAACCCAGTTTTCTGATAGAGATAGAGATGGGGATGCAAATGGTGATGGGAACGGAGATGGAGAAAGAGAGAGAGTTCCAATAGTCAAAAAACTTCTTTCAAATCTGCTTCAATATGAGAACTATTTTTCGTGAATATTTCTGCCCTATCTATTTGGTAGTTTCCTCAAATCCTTGAACACAAAATTTTGGGCAAAATAGATATATATATGTTTGTTTGTTTGTGTGTGTGTGTACACTTATAAAAAATTAAATCAAATTAAGAAAATGGTACCAATCAATTTCTTTTCTCATGAAACGGAAGATTCTCATCATTCCACCCCTAAACCTTTTGTGAGGTCAATTTTAATACTACGTCTGCTAAAAACTGCTTTTCCAGAAATTTTTTGTTTCCAGGTTTTCTCGAGAACTGCAAGACCGACGAACACCAAACTTCTTTCAGATCTGTTTCCATACAACAGCTATCTTTCGTAAAAATTTCAGTCTTATCTGTTCGGTAGTTTTCTCAAAACTGTGAACCCAAGCTTTTGGGCGATATATACATATATATATATATATATTTTAAGAAATTAGGTCAAAATGAGAAAATGGTACTAGTAGTTTTCTTTTCTCATGAAAAAGATAATTTTCGTGACCCCCACCCCTAATCCCATAATGATATAAATTTTAATACTCCGTTTGTAAGAAAACTGAGCAAAAAGAAAATATATTATTAATTACCCGCGTTTTATCGCCACATAAATACCTATTGATGTAATTATTAACAAAATAAAATTTTAATAACATTGTCGTATGTTTGTGTTCGGTTGAATGAATTCAGGAGAAACAAATTTTTTGGAAAATGACTGGTTGAGAAAATAGTTTGTTCGAAAAATGTATACGGAAAATGACCCGAAACCAAATCAAATCTTTAAAAGGGGGTGTATTTATCAAAACTTATTCACTGAGTTGCGTAGAAAAAATTGGTATTTTTGAAGAAAAAATATTTTTTTTGAACTCATCATCATTCCGAAAAAATGTAATAGCCTCTTCAAAGAACCTCTTAGTTCCACATGCCGAGAAATATACAATTGTAGGTTTTTCTTTTTAATTCCCAAAGCATGGAATTTCCGACCAGGGAGCAAAAATTTTTCAGCCGGAGCAAAACACGTATTTGCTCCCACTTTGAAAATGATTAGCTCCCTCCATCAACCAATCAAACGCCTCGCCTAATTGCGCAGGCGCATGTGTTGCGAAAATAATCGTTAGCAACTCGAATGCAAAATAAGTGACCTTGACCTATACGATTATAACACTCGATGTAAGTCATCAAAGAATTATGACCTCTGTGCAGCACTTTAATCGAACGCAGCAAGTAAAATTTATGACCTAATTGTCCAAGTTGAAATTTCATCACATTATTTGAATGAACAAAATTCCCAGGTAAAATTTGTTTAATTGCATCGCCGCATTTATAATTTCTGTTAGGTGCAAAATACAGAATTTTTTTTTTTTTGCAATACATGCACAAAAGAACGAGTTTTCCATGCATGTATAACGAATGTAAACGAACGAATTTTTGGCCTGTGAAGTAAACGATAATTTTACAATCTCTCGCGCATCCAAATCCTGCCAAAGAGTGAGTAAAATACTTTACACACTATTGCGCATCCCAATCCTGCACGACTAGGTGTAAAATATTCGAATATGTAAGTGTTTTTATATTATTGTTTATGATATTTCGTGAAAAACCATTTGTCAAGTTGCCACTCCAATCAAACACAACATTTCTATTTTCAAAGAAACGTCTCAAACGATTCCTCAGCCTCTAATTAAGTTAGAAAGCTGCTATTTGTAATGATCAAAAGCAGATAAAATTTAAAAAAATTCGATATAATTTTCTATTCATATTTAGCTATTTGACAACAAATAAACGAAAAAAACACAAATTAATGGGACATTTGCTGTTTTTTTGGAATCTAGAAATTTATCCTCTTTCCCTCAATGATTTCTCTGTCGTTATTTAAGTTAGAGAGCTGGGAATGGTACCTCTGACAAAAGAAGAAAATTTTCCTGAATTTAGTTTTCGTTTAATTTTTTAATCATCGTTAACAATTTGAAAATAAACGAACCAAACAAACGCAAATTGATGGAAAAAATTTTTTTTGTTGAAATCCAGAAACCTCTCTTTTTTCACTCAATGATTCCACAGCCCCTGTTTAAGCTATAAATCTAGGATTAGTACCGCTAAACGGTGGAAAAAATTTTATTTAAAACTACTTCCCCTATAATTGGTTAATTGTTCTTCGATGTTAGAAAATAAACGAACCAAAAAAACGCTAAATAATGGAAAACTTGCCGTTTTTTTGTGTTTTTTCAGATAAGTATAATTTTCAAAATTTATTACCTTTAAGAGTTTTTTTTTTTATTGGCCGGGGGAGTTGTTGCTATACTTTTTTTTGTGCATTAAGTTGCAAAAAGTACGATGTGCGACAAGTGCTTTTGGGCGATTTTAACTCGTGCTAAGGTTGCAGCACTCGCCTTCGGCTCGACGGTAAGAAAATAGCCCACGTTACGCACTTGTCGCACAATATACTATTTTATTTGCAGAGTTTTCTACTTCACCAGCTAGAAACTTCAGATATTTACCAGCCCATATTTATAAGGAACGTAATAGTTTCTGTCACCATACATAAGTGGAGTACCACATTCGAAAGGGATACCAAAACAAGTCTAGGTTGTGATATATACGAGATATAAACAAATCGAGTAATACGTAAATAGGTGTTCGAATCTGAACCCCTATTAAAACTTACGACTATAGAAAAAAAATCAAGGAAATAAAAAGTATCCCCTTCGATAAAGAACGCAGACGTGAAAAACGAGCCAATTTAAAGTTGTTTCGTCGTTAAATTTTGACACTCTGTCGTTTTATACTCTCGACTGATATCGATTAATACTCGCATAAATTACGACCGTGCGTTGCGTATCCTTAAGACCCTTATATTTCACAAAAGGTGAACATCATACTGCGATTGCGACCAAAAAGTTTAATTTCCATCAATTTGGTCGAGATTTATTCGACACGCACATATCAAAACTTAAATCTGAGCCAATGTCCGGCAAGGTTTTGAAGTTATTTCAACTGTTATTAAAACTTGAAGAAGACAGAGTTCCGCAGCAGCCAATAAAACGACGTGGCATCTGTACCCTACACGAGCAAGAAAGCGGCCCTGCTGATGTTGTATCCCTTCCTCGAACGACGTGTTCATTTAATTCGGACCACGTATAATAATTGCGTTTGAAAACCGATCAATCATTCGTTATGTTTTGTGAGAAGACGATCATTAAGAGTGGCTTATGTCTGCTTTCGAGCAAGAAATAATACTCCATGCACATTCACCACGAGTCGATGGTTTCAACGATATGATTCATGAATGGCACAATCCGCACTAATTAAATTAAAAAAAAAAAAAAAAAAAAAAAGCTTTTGCAGAATTATTAGGTTGTGTAAAGTATTAATAGGATTATACAAAAGTAGCAGAGCTGCCATTTAATCGTAGTAAACATCGATTAGGCAAAACATTTGGGGTTCAAAATTAAGTTTACTCAATTCAATTTTCACACGATCGTTACCTACCTATGATATAAGAATGTTTTTTTAAAAAAAAAAACAAAAAAAAACACTGTTCTCAATGAAAAGATATGGAATACGAATTTATTGCTGCAAATTTAATCAAGAATTCAAAAAAAAAAAAAAAAACAAAAAACAAAAAAACAGTTATTTCGGCTTCCGATATGAATATTTGTTTAGTTTAGGGGTAGTGGTCTACTTTTTAAAAAGAGTAGGGATAGTACAAAAATAGTTATTTGTGATATAAGTTTGTAAAGTAGGTGACTCCGATACAAGTGTGATCCTTGCAGCAAAAGCCAAAGGCGAGTGATGCAAATCACATGAGTAGCAATCACCTATTTCGCACCATTGTCTCATACTATTTTTTTCAACGACCTCCTCCCAAAAAAAAAAAAAAAACTAACAAAAAATAGTGGAGAAAAATAAATATTTTGATAACTAGCAAACATATAAGCGCAAAGTATCACCCTTCCTTCAACTAGAAGTCGTGCAAAAGTGGTTAAGGTACTAACTTACGAATGCAGAGGTTAGAGGTTCGATCCCCTCCCCGGAGCAAGAGAAACTTATTAATAAAAACAAAAAATTTAAAAACATAAGTGAATCAAAAAAAGAAGGAAATATTAAAGTGTATCGTAATATTCGTTGAGATGTAGTGCGCATGTGTACCAACAAACAAAATTCACAGCGTTCAATAATATAAATAAGTTTAGGTTAAAAACGAGTTTTTAATAGATACAGCTTTTATTTTTCATTTTTTGGCTTTAGCTTCATGCGAAATAAACATTATTTCCTTGTGGAAGTTTGGCAGAAGTATTCGTATATTTTATAAATCGCAGTAGTGAGTAAAATAGAAGCTTATAAAAAGATCAAACTGCGCATGTTTGAAAAATTATGCTAAAAATAGTGTTTAAATTTCCTTCTTCGCATAGGGTTAAGAGGTATGAAAACGTCTGTTTTTGAGGTGAGTGTTGAAAAATAGTTACTAGTGATACAAGTGTATAGAGTAAACGATTTTAATAGGTGTGTGATTTTCGCATCATTCTGAGTGATGCAACAGACATAGCCTACTCGTATCAATCACCAACTATAAATAAACCTGTTGTACCCACTATTTTTTGTAACAACCTCCTACCCACAAAAAATGGAAAACAATTTTATAAGAATGAAGTGTAAAATTAGAATAAATATAAATGCATAAAGTAACGTATATGCACAAGCTGATGCATAAAGTAAAAACTAAATGCATAATGAATTTATAGGTGGTGCATAAAGTAACGCATATGCGTAGGATGGTCCATAAAGTAGGAAACAATGCCTAAAGAATTTATATTACACATTGTTTTAAAATGGTCCAATTTATATACCATCAATGTACACATAATCTTCTACTTAATCGACAGGTACTGTAAAAAATAATATTTTATTTGAAGACTAAAAACGCGTGAACAAATTTAGTTGGTTGATAGGTTTATTGGCTGTGTTGTTGATATCATTTAACAAGCGATTCTATGGTCTCAACGTTAGTCTCATAACCGAAGGTATAGACAGAATTACTAAACTGTATAAATGTTCCAAGGTATCACCTATTGATTGGATAACTTGTACGTAGTGATCCTGAGATTTTGCATACTAAATTGCAAAATAAAACTATCTACTCTTTGAAGGAGCCCTAAATACATTAGATACCTATATGTTACAATAACTTAAATGAAAGACATTGAAATAATGGTACTTATCATTTTAAAGTCATACCTAATACATTTTGTCTTCGGTTATGATAATGAAGCCACCATTTCCAAGCTTTTGTGTGCTCTTGCAACACTGAAGAATAAAATGGTACGTAATCCCTCATTATTCGTATGAATAAAAGATGCCCTATAAAAAGTAAAAAACAACGATTTTCCTTTCAAATCATATAATTTCACATATCTACCAAATCAGCCAGATAAAAATCTATTACACTGCTGAAATTATCTGCACAAAGTTTACCAAAATGACCGCCAGTCAGACTGAAAAAACAGGTGTTTAGTAAGTATTACTTAAAAAGTAAGTTTTTTGTATATTTTGTGTGCAATAATTTCAACATTCATTCGTAAATTAAATCAATTTAATGTAAAATTGTGCAATATCTGAACTAATGAACCAGTCATTGTGCACAATTTTTAAAAGAACTGCGAATACAGATGAATTACAAATTATGGTTTTTTTCAGAAAGTTCAGGTAGTCTGTTGGTTGAAAAACCAATTATTATATGTTAAACATCCGAAAACAAATTAGGTACCTATTATTTTTATTCAAAATGAAATATAAATAGAAAAATTATTACTGTGGACTGTAATACTGATAAAAATGAATACGTATTCACTATGATCCCAAAAAAATTGGGTGAGAAAATGGAAGGTTAAATGAAGAAATATTTTAACATGCGCAGCTAAGATCAACAAAGTAAAAAGTATCACTAATAAAATCCCCTCGGATGAATACTAAAGGTATTCATGATCAAAAACATAAGAAAATATTTCAAAAAAATTACAAAATTTACAATGATTAATCATCTAACAATCGAGGAATTTAATTAATAACGAAACATCCCTCCTCTTCACATCATTGTAGAATCAAATACCGGCAACTTGGACCAAATCATCGGAACCAGGGTAAATATTAACCACCAGGTGAGGAACTCACTCGAAAGGCTTCATTGACTTAGATTTAACGGACAGCAACATACCAGTTTTTAAGTTGGTGCAGTCTCTGTTGCTACTTATAATATTGCTGCATCTGGTTGAGTCAATCCTTTAACCAAGGTTGGCTGTAATCAGTTGATGGGAATTCGTAACATTTTAATTGTTGTTGAACACTGGTGGCATGACGATTAATTAACCCTAAAGAAAATGAGCAGATGTAATAGACTCAAATTCTTGGGAAGGCCTTGTGCAGTAGAACAAAAGTCATGAATTCATTACAGTTTTGACGGTGATGAACAATGTAGTGTACCAATCAAATCATAACACACTGCTGTGGGTAACTTCTGCAACGTGTGCTTTAGCAGAAAGTACTAAAGCCTCCCAGTGGCCTCCATAATTTGGCACCAGATGAGGAATAAATTCCCATTGAAATAGCTTACTGGTGACAAACTCAACACATTGCCTACGTTTGAACCTGAAGTACGTATTACCGACAACAAAATTAGTGCCATTGCCTGAATACAGTTTACCGGGTATACCGCACCTGGAGATGAATATCTGGATGGCTTCTAAAAATTTTGCTTTCGACTGGTTAGAAATGATTTCCAAGTGCTCCGTTTAAACAGTGAAGCATACAAATATAGTCAGATAGACTTACTAATGGCGAGTGATGCACTGTGTTACACGTATACATGTGAAGGGTCCAGCAGAATCAACATCAATGTGAGTAAATGGATATGATATGGACACTTGACTCTTCGGAAGCTGACCCATTAGGTGAACACGATTCTTAGCCATAAAATGAGCTCGTGTAACACAATTTTAGATGACCCTTTTTTATCAATTTGGTTCAGCCACCGGTAAACCAAAATCTGTCGGTAAAAAAATGAGGATAAAAAGATTTGGATGTGCGCATGTACTTATTGCGTACCATCTGGTTCTGGAACATTTATAACTTGTTCTTAAAGCTCCCCGCAGTTTCTTTGACCTCAGTTGCCAAAACAACAGTTTCCTGCTGTAAATAACAAAAAATTTGTCCCTGGAATTCCGGTTTTCGCAACCTCAACTTTCGCTGTAAGGGTTCTCATGAGCTTTGGTCACTTTTGAAATTTTAATTGTCAAGTTCGCAGACTAACCACAGTGTTTACTCTTGTTTGCAACTCCAGTGGAATATATGAAGACAATCAGCAAACAGATGTGTACGGAGAATAATGATTTTCTTAGTTACCAGAAAATGTATGCTGCTTTTTTCCTCCTTCTTCGAGTCTCGCTTTAAAACATATTTTCTCCAATAAATTGACGTAAACTGTTAACGGAAATTATAAAAACTTAAACTAGGCTACCATCTGATCGTTCCTATCCTCATAACGTGCAAAACGTTTACCATTCAAAACAACTTCGATTCGATAACATTTGTTCGCAATTGTGATCGAAAAAAGTTTTTCAACAGCACCTTTTTCTCAAAAACTCACCCAATCTTTTTCATTATTTTCTTTTTCTCTCTCTCTCTCTCTCTCTCTCTCTCTCTCCTTTCTATTTTCAATGAACGAAAGAAAGTTTTACTCGATATTTTTCTGGCTATACGTATAGAATCTCTTCTGGTAGGTACGTTTGTATGTTGTAAAATATCGTTCGTTTCGTCTACATTCGAGCAACATTCTCCTCGTAATCATTCATTTAAGTTAAAAGTGTCGTAATTATCGACGACGAGAGGAAAGAAAAAATATACAAAATAAATAAAATAAAGACGAAAAAAAAAAAAAAAATTGTGATGTTCGTTCGTATATATGCGAACATTTTACAAGAACCCATCTCAACGTAAATCGCCTCGAATTAAAATTTACGCCATCTGCTGGATAAGTTTACACCAGCATTTTGACTGCTGACAAGTGAAGAGTTTTTCGTAAACTTCAAACTCAACGAATTTATTTTGCTGCAGGAAAAAGGAGAGAAGAGTCAAAAAAAGAAGTATAGAGAGTGAGAACGAGAGAGACAGAAGAAGGAAAAAGTATAACGAATTTTCAGGATTTAATTTATACGGTTTTGCGAACCAAGAAACAAAGAGTAACTTATACGGAAATTTTAAAATTCTTCCTTTTCGAAAATTTTATACAAATTTCATTAGCAAAAGTTAGCAGTGACAATGAGGGTAGGTGGCCAAGTTTTTAAGCAATCAGTCGCGCAATGAAATAAATTTCCAGCGAAAAACTTTGGGTTGCATGTTTTTGATGATAGTGCTAAAGCTTTTATTTTCGTTTATCGTTAACAGCATTCGCATTCACTTGTTGAAGCGTAGATGGAAATTTCCATATTTTTCGTGTCAAAGGATTAACATACAGTATAGATGGTGCTTTAATCTTGGCCGAGTTTCAATATGCTGATACGATGTCAACTATCTGATCGTGAGCACAAAAAGAATAAAAACTCTGAACGTTAAAGAAGAGATTTCTCCTCTTATTTGTTCGAGCAGAATGAAATTTTTCTTCTTCGAAATACTGCAGCTTTTAGAAGAAACGAAAAGAGGCGGGTAAATAATAGAGCATTTTTTCACCTACTGGCTAATTTAAGTGACCTCAATTTTTATTTTTTATTGTATTCGCCTTAGTTGTAATATGTTATTTATGTAATAATACCTCCTACCTACATGAAAGTGTTGAGTATGTTTGTGTAAACGGAATAATCTTAAAAAGTAATTAACCGATTCGAATGGTTCTTTTACCAGTAGCAAGTTCATTTCCTCCCCAAGGGTATAAATTTCTTATTATTATGATCCGTCAACAATATCTTGAGCATTACAGCAAAATGTGTTAAATAAAACAAAAATTTTCCTTAAAAAAAAAAAAAATTAATCTTCCTCCACTGAGAGATTAACGAAGGATGGAACAAAGAGAAACGGAAAAAATATTTCTATCTTTGTCGCTTCATTCACCACTCTACTTTTTTCTCTCTCCGTCTGAAATCTGTAATGCTACAGTTGACGTTTTCCGTTTCTTTTCAAACTATAAGAAATTAATGGTTGAAAGGTAGAAAGTGATCAATTTGAGGGACATTTATTTTTCCCTTCCAGTTTTGAGTGTTTTAGAACGGCGATTTTTTATTTAACTGTGAAAAGCAATTATTTCGTACTTATATCTTTCTTTACCGCTTAGCATATTGACGTCAAATCATGATGATAAGTAACCAATGTGAATGGCAAAAAGATGAACGTCCTAAAATATATTATGAAAAAATTATCCGAATCTATAGTATAGGTTTTCATACTTTGTACCCAATTTACCTAAACTTAAGTTTCTTTAGAATTTTGTATTATTCAAAATTGAAAAAAAAAAAAATGAAAAAACTAGATGAGTAGATGATATGGTTCCTTACTCTCAGCAAGTGAACCGTGCAACGTTGACACGATGGGTAACTAGGACTTACTAAAACTGCAAAAATGCAGAAAACATAAATTAATTCGACCAAAAAATTTCAAAATAAATCCTGTAAGTTAGAATTGAACATAATGGCTTCACTTTCGTGACCTTTTCATTTACGTCACAAGTAGACTCTGGACCATCCTTCAACAACATCTTTATTAGTTTCAGCATATTCTTAGATTGGTTTTTCAACTTAATTCTTGTAGTGAGGCCTCAATATGCCTGATCAAGAGTCGGAGTCTGATTTTTTTTTTTTTTACATTGAAAGGTTAAATGAACTCAAGTCATGTTACTCTCACATGAAAGCCAAACTGGTGGTTTAATTACTATAGAATTTGAAAATAGAAACTGTGGAGAAACTATTCAAGTTATATAATTTTTTTCATTTTGATAAAACACAAAGAAAATATTCTCCCTAATGCATCCCTATAATAAACGTACAAGCCAATTTCACAAAATTATTTCCCCTTATTTAGCCAATTATTCCCTCGATGCGCATGCGCCACTACCCACACAGCCACACACAGATATGAAAAAAAAAGTTCCATGTCTCCTCCGAAACAACGTATTCTACCATGTTACCGGAATTTCAGGGTTGGCACATATTGGACATTGGGGGCTTGATGTCCATAATAAATATATTTATATATTAAAAATAATTAATAAAGAAATAACATCACTCCAGTACCGCACCAATTAATCACTTTATTATATAAAAAAGAACAAGTAGATGTTAACTCTACGAGTACAAGAAGAAGAAGTAAGCAAAAAGAAAGAATAAATTTTCTTAGTTGTATTAACGGCGGTATCGTACATCAGTGTAACCAACAAGTACTCAAACAATCAGTGTAACCCCAACACTCCCTCCTTGGTTGAGTGACGCAGTTGGTTTATTGAATTCTTGAATTGGTGCGGTAAAAGAACTGTTTGGAGAAAACCATTATTATGGAAAAACTCCAATTTTCATCGAAAGAATATTCACTCCTGTTGTTGAGGAAAAACCGTATAAACAGTAAAAAAACCTCAACTTGAATTTCTCTGATCTCTATTCTCCATACACCTATCTCCGTTTTAAATCTACTTTAGAGGAAAACTTGTAATCAAGAAAAACCTCTATTTTTCCAATTGTTACTCTTATTCGAAGAAACCCTTTTATTCCACAAGGTAAAACTTCGAGATATTGTTAAAAAAGAATATTTAAATTTGTGTATTATTCTTGTTATTATCGCTTAATTAGCCTTAAGCCACCATAAGACTATTTAAGTGATTTGTTGTTGTTCTTCGAAATAAAATGTAAAGTTTGTACAAAATAATAAAATTCATATAATTAATAAACAAAAATACAAAATGAAAAACAAAACAATTCAATAACACACAAATAATAATAGTAATAAATGAATAATAATCACTCCTCCCGAACACAAACATATTTACAAATGGGTAGGTAGTACTTAAATAATAATGACTTAATTTTGACAAGATCGTTTTTGAGGTAGTTGATTTATCTCCGTTTCATCTTCGATCTACTGCTTTCATGTTTACTGATTATCTGTAAATAAATTATTTTATGTTACTATTACTCCAGTAACATTCAAATCATAATACTCCAAATTTTAGTGGTCGGTGTTGTCCTTATTGTTTAATATTCTCCGTACTAATTTTTCAAATACTCCTATCGACAAAGGTTTAGTGAATATGTCAGCTTCCTGATCTTCTGACACAACTTTAACTAAATTTACTTTACCATCTTGTTGAGCTTGTCTCACGTAATGGTATCTCGTATGTAGATATTTTAAGCCTGGTGCTCCTACCATCTGAGCTCCTTCGATAGCAGATTTGCTATCACAATAAATTGTCGCCGGTAAATAAGATACTCCTATTATTTTCTCCTTTATTTCAGCTTGAGTTTCTATCTCCTTGGCTAATTCACTCATGGCTATGAATTCAGCCGCACAAGTGGAAGTGGTTACGCACCGTTGTTTGTAACATTTCCAAGCAATTACGTCTCCAAATAGTTTAACAGCGTACTCAGCTGTTGAAGCTCCGGTTACTAGGCAATCTCCCCAACTTGCATCCGAGTAACCTTCTAAGTTATCACCTTCTCCAAGATAAGTTAGTCCTAAATTCTCCGTATGTTTAAGGTATCTAAAAATTCTTTTTAACTCCTGTATGTTCTCCAGTGTAGGGTTTGATTGACATCTACTTATTAGGTTTACCGCCAATGCTATATCTGGTCTTGTTCCTCCAGTCAGATATAGCAAACATCCGACAGCTTCTCTGAACGGATATTTTTCTCCAATTTGTGATTCCTCTGTCTGTTTGTAATTATTTTCATTTCTCCGTTTAACTTGCCTTGTCACCATTGGTGTTTTGCAAGGCTTACAGTCTTCCATTTTAAATCTCCTCAATAATTTGTTAATAAAACGAGACTGTTTCAACTCCAATTTATTAATACTCTGATTTCTTTCTATTTCAATACTTAAATATTCTTTGGGTGTTCCCATATCCAAATATTTAAATATTTTTCGTAGATTCTCCTTAAGTTGTTTAATTAACTCCAAGCAGTTTCCAGCTAATAATATGTCATCGACATACGCCAGAAGTATAACAAATTTATCTCCTTTTCACCATTTAAACAGACAGGGGTCCTTAACATCACTCACCAAGCCAATTTTATTCATTTCTGTGGTAAAAAGGACATTCAAACTTTTTGGACTTGTTCTTAAACCGTAGATTGATTTATTTAATTTGCAGGTTTTGTTTGCCCGTTCCGAAGGATTTATCTCCACTCCTTCAGGAATCTCCATGTAAATTGGGTTGGTTACTTCTCCTTGTAAAAACGCAGTTTTCACATCCAGCTAACAAATCTCCAGATTGTACTTATTTACTATTGTTGATAAATTTCGTACTGTTGTCAGCAGTGTTACCGGCGCATATATCTCCAATAAACTATACTCCATTTTTTCTTTACATCCTCGTCCCACTAATCTCGCATTATAGCGGATACCTCCATGTGGTTCCGTTTTGGTTTTGAATAACCAACGAGAATCTATGACATTCAATTTTCTCCCATATTCATCAACAACTGGGCGGTCTATAATACTCCAGACCTGATGTTCATTTAACGAGTTTAGTTCCTCCTTTATAGCTTCTCTCCACTCCTGACTATTTAAGGAACTTATTGCCTCCGTATAAGTTTTTGGATCCTCATTTATTTCCGCCATAGCTATATACGTAAACTCGTCTGTGTTATTCTCCGAGTCTCTAATATTAACAATATTTTCTCCTTCAATATTGAATGCTTCAACCTTTTGTCTTTTTGCCTCAAACAGTCTCTTTGATTTTCTCCGTTTAACTCCTGTTGAAGCAGATGTTTCTTCTTCTTTCTCCAATGTTTATTTTTCTCCAATAGTTTATATTTCTCCCTATAAACTATTTTCTCATTAAAACGTACGTCTCTCGATTCGATAAACATTTTATTCTCAGGACTATAGAGAAAGTAACCTGACAGAGTATATCCAACCAAGATGGCTGATATATCACATCCTGATAATTTAGTCTCCAGTCTCCTTTTCACCTTAAAATTTGTCAAGCAACCAAATCTCCTTAATTGGTTGAAATGACAATTTATATTAGGCGAAATCCTTTTCATTGGTGTTTCATAATTTACTGATTTGTGGGGTGTACGATTGTACACATAAACAGCTGCTTTGACTGCTAAATCCCACATACTCCTGGGCAAACCTGAATCTAGCATTAATGCTCTTACTCTGCTCTGTAATGTTCGGTTAAATGTCTCCGTTACTCCGTTATGTTGTGGTGTGTCAGGTGGTGCTAGTTGTAAGTCAATTTTCTCACGCTTTAATATCTCCTTTGTATATCCTCCAGTAAACTCCGTACCTTGGTCTGACCTCAAGTAGCACACCTTAACATCGTCTCCGATTAAATTACGAACATTACATAAGAACAACTCCAAACATTCTCCAACCTCCGACTTGTGGGTCATGATGTGTGCTTGTGCATAACGTGAGTAGTCGTCAATAAACACTACTATGAATCTCCGTCCTCCAGGGAATGTTGCTGGTGAAATAGGTCCCATTACATCTGAATGTATCAATTGTAATGGTTTCTCCGCTCTCCATCTCGATTGTTTAAATGGTAGTTTTGATAAATTAGCTATGGCACATGTTTCACAATCCCTGATTACTCCAGTGAACTGAACTCCTTTTAATTCAGGATGTGTATTAGCTAATTTCTTTAAATATTTCTCCGACAAATGACCTAATTTATAGTGCCAAAATAACTCAAGTGGTATTTGTTTATTTGTAATCTCCATGATGGTAGTTACAGGCATTTTATCTCCGTCTAATATATATCTATCACTCTATATTTTCAGTGTCAGTAACTGATTTTTCATTTTTCTCAACTCCCTCCGTCTTTTTCTCCTCAAGACTTTCTCCATCTTTCTTTATTTTCTCTAATTTCTCCTCATTATTATCACTGTCTCCTTTCTCCAATAATTGATTACCTTCATTATCCGATAGCGTAGGTGAACAATTCTCTTTATTGATATTTTCTCCATTATTACCATACTCTTGGTTTTTACTTTCTTCTCCTAAAATATCTCCTTTATCTCCTACTCCCTCCGAATTGTTTGCCAAAGCTATATCTCCTACATAAGCCTGGTTAAAAATTACACGATGAACTGACTCCAAATTCTCATCGTCGTAAATAGGTGGGCCAAAAGTATGATCAGTATAAAACTGTAAGTGCCAAAATGGCTTAGTATAGGGTCCTTGAAAATAAACTACATTTTGCTCCGAATTTGTGATACGTACTGACCTATTATCAAGTACAACTGTAAAACCTACGTCTACCAATTTTCGTAGAGAAAATAAATTTTCCTAAAGATTAGGACAACACCGTACTCCTTTAAATACTAATTTGTTGCCTTAAAAGTCACGAGTTACCAATGTACCTAACTCCATACTCGGTAGGCATGAACTTACATCAGCACTAAAAACTTCCTCCATATAGGCTTTACGAGATTGTAAAGAATATGCAGTAGAAATTAAGTGCTGAGTGGCTCCGCTATCAGCTAAAAATGATATTTTGTAAGTACTACCTGATGATTCCGTATTTGGTCGTCTTTCGGTTGACCAACCTCCATGGGGGTTTCCTCTGAATTGGTGGCTATTAGAGCCAACTCAAGTGGGGCATTCTCCGATTTGCTAATGAAGGGGACAGGGCTTGGTGGCAGCGGGTTGTTTAAATACTCCGGAACATACTCCACAGTGTCTGGCCCAATCACTCCGGTAATCGTCACCATTTCAGTCTCTGATTCAACTGTTGTCTCCGCTCCGATATCTAAGTGCCCTTCAACGGCTGACTTGAAGATGAAAGACTCTTCACTCGAAGAGTACAAATCCTCCGGGTTTAACACATATTTTGCCGATGTATGTGTCGACTCCGACGACATGAAGCATCTCCTTGCTTCTTGAACACCACTTTACCACGTGCAGCAACTCCTCTCCAATTACTAACTGTGCCCGAGCTGACTTGTTAATTCGTCCACTGATCTGTTTCATCGGATCATTAATCAAGCTGCTCTGTTGCAGGGGTGGTCTTACTCCACGACCTACTCCACGGCCACGAGAAAATACTCCTCTTCTGCCAAGGTGTGTTGCTCCAAATCCAGTTCCGATACTATTTCAGCCTCTCATTATGTTTCTCCGATACGAGATGGATTTCTCTCCTCTACCTCCTTTATCTCCAAAAAGAGCCTATGGTGGTATTAATATTATTATTATAATTTCGTAATTATACACTCGATCCTACCACCATTTTAAATCATCTCCTAACTCCTATAACACCGAATAGCTTTACTGTATTCTTTACAACCTACAGTAAAGGTATTCTGAATAGCGGGGGAGCTATTTTTACGCAACTCCCTCTCCGATCCTCCATTAGGCAATTGTATGTGGTGGTTAACTATCAGGTTTTTACTCCAAAAAAAACGTTTATTATTATTTTATAATCACTCCCTATATTAAGTGCCCTTAAATTTTTCCAAAGCATAAAACAATTATTTGAAACATGTTTCATTACACCAATCAACTCCTAGCGTACTCAAATAATTTTCCTCCTATTTGTATTTAATTATCTCCATCTTACTCGAGTAATTAAAGGAGAAGTATTGTCAACGAGATCGAACCAAATTTAATAAAGACTCCATATATTTCACTTAGTTAATCAAGAATCACTCACCAATCTTTCTCCTTGCAAGTTAATTGTTATTAATTGATCTCCGCATCTCCAGAAAATGGTATTTTTACGTACCATTCAGGTACACACGTGACACCAACAGATAAATTTACTAAAAGAATTATTTCACAAAACGCCGAAAATATTCGCAGAAGAATAATAAAGTTAAAGAAATCATAAAAGAATATGAGGTTGACGTGATAAATAACAATAGAATACAAATAAGGAATAAATTCCACAGGACAAATATCATAAGTGTCACTGACTGGGAGATGACAACCTAACTCAACCAGTTGGTTCAAAGTGAATGAAGATCGCCAAAAATAGATCGACCTCACTAACTTTGCAATTAAAATGGTTCGACCTCGATCCTTCATCCTGATTGGCCAATTCTCCTTATCTGTTTTCTCCAAATTCAACGTAATACAAAGAATGCATTCATATATATATATATCTAACTCCGTCCAGCAATGATGAGGCAAGGCAGGTGATGAAAATTCTCACATTTATTCATGCACTGCGGATTACCTATATTGATGACCTCGCCACGTATTTTACTCACACGTACTCACACGTACACCAGTGGAGTTGTGTAGTAGTGACCTCCATTGTCTTCTTTTTGTTCTTTCTCCGTTTTAACATCGATGTTTCTCAAACTTGTCAAAGGATTAGAAATTTGCCGACATTGTAGCAAGCCGGGGACCAATATTATTGGCACCGACGGCTTGTTCCTTTGACCTTCTCCTTTTTTTTATTTCTTCATCATTTTATTATCTCCAGGCCTATATTTTTCTCCACGTATACGATTTTTTTGTATTATATTATTAATAGTGTGCGTAATAAAATTACATACACTAGACAGTATTTTCTCCCCCAAAAAAATATTTATACCTCAAAGAAATATTTCGCCATCTCCAAATACACTGTTTCTCCAACTCCGACAATAATTTCATTTAAACTCCAACTTCTTCTCCTTTCAATCTCCGTACTCCATCTAGACATATATGCTGTTAAATAAATACAAAATAAATTAATATATGGACATTCTCCATCTCCATATAATTATATACACTGCAGTATAAAGTAATATTAGAAATAATCAATAGGTTGCTGCTGACAGACTTAAATTAATGAAGTACCTCTTATATAATTACACTAGTGTTAAACTCCACTTACCTCCGCCTCTGTCACCAAACAGCCTGAGAAAAAAAAATTTTTTTTTTCAAATACTCACAAATACCTGCATTGATACTGAAATCTCTGGGATCTTTACCCTGGGATTCCAATCTCGTTAATTCTTCAGGTACCCGGCGCTCCACCATATTGGACATTAGGGGGCTTGATGTCCATAATAAATATATTTATATATTAAGAATAATTAATAAAGAAATAACATCACGCCAGTACCGCACCAAATAATCACTTTATTATATAAAAAAGAACAAGTAGATGTTAACTCTACGAGTACAAGAAGAAGAAGTAAACAAAAAGAAAGAATAAATTTTTTTAGTAGTATTAACGGCGGTATCGTACATCAGTGTAACCAACAAGTGCTCAAACAATCAGTGTAACCCCAACAGCACAAGACAAAGCACCACTAAGTGACACTTCAGGGTTAGTACATACAAAAAACTCAATTTTTTTCATTTAGTTAGAATAAATACCGTGCAAATAAGAGTACCTATGCTGCTGCTAAGAACACAAATCTTCCATTTTTCAATACATAATATTCAATAGTGCAGGCCCTTGAAAAAAAAATTTTTTTTTTTTCTATAGAACTGACCTTTGAGAGAAGACTGCCTTTATTTGAGTTATGTCTATAGATAACACTTTCGGATGTCAAGATAATCACAATTCAAACAATAATAGCTTGTTTAGTTCGATTCTGGTAGTTGTTTCATTACATTGGTACTACTGGCGAAACAGTAGGAGGGCCAAGGGGCTCTAGCACCAAAAAATATAATTTTTTTTACTCGTCACTCAAGAAATTTGGTAAATTTTTATAGCACATACGCGTCCGAGATTCTCAGAGACGCCGAATTTCCTAAATTTCTGAATTGGGGAGCAGAAAAAAAAAGAAAAAGTTACACCAATGAACCTATCCGATACTATGCAAATATATAAAATGTTTGAAATTTAATATGCACGAAAACTACTTGCGCTGAAAAAACGATTTAAATGAACATTTTATCGACAGGTAAAGTGTTTTCAATTCAGTGAATTTTTGAAAACTGTCGGACTTTCCACACCATGATTTCGAAAATAGACCACGTGCGACGGTTTTTATTTATCCCATTCAATTTTTCTGGTGAAAATTTTTTTCGAAGAAAATTTTCGAACCAACTGGTAGCGTGTCACCCATCAACCTTCTACCAGATAACGATCAAAAATACCACAAATAAGTGCCTACTTAATATAAAAAACCGGTTTTTAAAACCTACGTAAACTGGAAATAATTATTTTTCAAAATTATTGAAAACAACAATGATATTACGAATAAAACAGTAAAATGCTTCGAAACTGACGAATTTGCTTTCGTTTGTAACCGTCGTCTCTTTGACAAAATAAAAAATGCTCGTCTGATGATTCGAGCGTTCACTGTTTCAAACAGAAGCAGTTTCTTATATTGAAATTAATTCACTGCCACCAGCATCGACCAAATATAATCGCACAACGCTGAATCGATGTGTCAGATTACGAAAGAATCATTCGAATAAAATTTTAATCGGCTCAGTCGAACCGATTGCGAAATTAAATTTTTTTTTTCCGTCTATTTTAAAAAGCTTTGTTTTTTCAAATCAACGAATAAAAAACTAAAAACAATCCATAGTCATTTCTTTCTCTCTTGTTTTTCATAAGATTTCTTTTTTTCTCTGCGAATCGGACCAAAATAAACGACAGTTTTAATTTCGATCATTTATTTTAAACGTTTCAAAGCCGAAATAAAACGCTAGAAATGGCTTGATCGAGATAAAAAAAAAAAAAAAAAGAACAAAACACAATATGGAGAAAAAATAGGTACCTACCGCGTAGATTTGATCGTAGATCTGAACGGTATATAGGCATTATTTCATTCTGGTCCTTTTTATTTTTCTCTTTTCTTCCGCCCTCGAGCGAACAAATTCTGCATTTTTCGTCATTATTCGCACTCTTTTTTTTTTTTTCGATCCATCATATTGAATAATGCGGTGATCTTGTAACTCTCGTTGCCATAAAATAAATTTCTGTAAAGAATATTGTAACGATATTTTCGTATCGTTCATAACACTTAATAATTTCGTATTACTAATTATCATCATCATGATTACTTTCATTCTATTTTTC
The DNA here is from genome assembly GCA_011428145.1 of Ericerus pela. Taxonomy (NCBI): domain Eukaryota; kingdom Metazoa; phylum Arthropoda; class Insecta; order Hemiptera; family Coccidae; genus Ericerus; species Ericerus pela. The sequence goes on from WOFM01000483.1 coordinate 1,560,196, forward strand.
TATTATTTACCATTCATTAATTCTCACGTCGTTTCTTCAAGTCAAGACTTGTTTGATGACATCATTTCCTACATAAACAGTTATTGTATTTACTCATAAACAATGAACTCATTTTCTTGTTTACACTATTTTTGCAATCTTACATATACACTAATTTCTACTAATTTATTTGTGAACACCCACTTTATGTCATATTTTTACGAGACCATTGGTCATACTTCATGTACATATATTTTTATTAACCAATTAGATTAAAACCCTTCTCCAACACTCTGTAAATTCGCCTGAACCTTCTCTTTTTACTTACTATATAATCTCATGTTTCATACTATTTTATTCATTCTAATTCATTCTACTTAATTCTAATTCTATTTCAATCAAGTTTACCTTTTGATTACCTTGCTATACTAATTCTTTTAATTCTTGATGTTTATTACTGTTAATGTTTTATGAAGATTATAACTAACACACTTTTTTTAACTAACTTGTGTATTTGATTGTTCTGTTACGATATATAACCGTCACAAATATTCATCATCGTGCAAACAAATTATCTTGAATTTAAGTTCGATGTCGAAGAAATGGCGCCAAATAATTATCACCAAACATTTCATGTGGCAGTGTACATTACATATGGTTATGCTTATCAAAGGAAAATATTATTCTATATAATAAATAATAAATGATCGGAAAGGGAATTGTTGAAAGATACATTCGTCCACGTTTGATTCTGCCATTGGTAACACTGTATAATGTTATTATTTGTTTGCAGATGATACAATCATAGTAGAGTTAGTTTGAGTATAAGCGCTAGAGAGTTGGAGTGGGCATTTACTATCGTGTTTAATAATTTGTGCTTTTAATTAATCTTGTAACCATAAAGTAATTGTAAATTAAATGCACGCCAGGTGGGGTTTTATGCCTTTGGGCTTTCCCCACCTTGGAGCTGTAAATATATTTTTATCAGTTCCTAAAATGTTGTGTTTTATTTCGTGTGTGAAAGATCGCCATCTTCAATATTACAACAGGAATATTTACACTGGTATTTTGCTAGTGAAAAATAGTTCTTATCATTGATGAGAATGCAATATCAATGCGAAGTGAATGCGCCTCCCTGTAAAAATATGAAGCATATTTTTACATGGTGGCACGTTTTCTTTACATCGAAGTAAAGGTTACACTTTCTGAATGAAACGTTAGATTTCCCACCGTGATTTTTGGATAAAAATTATCATTTGATAGAATTTTAACGTTTTATAGCTTTATAATCATTAATTACCTACATAAATTATTATTTGCAACACGGTTCAAAAGTGAGTTTACATGATTTGGGAATTGCTCATTCGCTATGCTTGTTTTGCAAACTTCCTTCACATATGAAGGCTCACTTTTGAACCTTGGTGTGTAATATAATATTTTATAATACATGATCAGAAAGGCAATGATTACAATTGTATTTTTCAGGCAAAAAGCAGCCCTTGTCATTAGTGAATTTATGCTAGCTTCAAAGTAAAGTGATTTCTCCCAATTTACAATTATAATTTTTTAGAAAACTTTTCTACCCCTGTTGGAATTAGAATCTGCAACCTTCACATTACAAGACAGTCTTCTTAACCACTAAGCTACTACAGCTAGTTGAAGAAGGGCAGTCAGTATGATTATCTCTATTTATTTTATTTATTTTTTTCCCATTAAAATTTCTTATTAATTATTTCGTTGTTTTCTGACCATTAATTATAAAAAATATCTTCCTCAACAAGGTTTGAAAGCGGGTTTACATGACTCGGGAATTGCTTACTCACTACGCTCGTTTTGCAAACTTGCCCTCGCATATAATTCCTCACTTTCAAACCTTGGTGTGTAATATACTATTATACGTAGGTAAAAAGGTAACAAGGTTTAACTTTCTTTCTGGTGCAACGTCAATCCATAAGACTGCTGTTGAAATGACAAACTCCAACTTAATTATAAATGTTTTTATTTTTATTTCAATAATATTAAAGTCGTCTAACCTCCTATCCTACCAAAATAGTTAATGGGAATAATATTTAAAAATAAAAAGGCTATTTGAATCCACACCTTCTTGCATGACAGTCTGACTCTCTACAAATAACGCCACAGTTGATGCGGTCATAAGTGGTGTGTTTACCATATTTTATCATTTTGAAAGTACTTCACCCATCATTAAGATTATTGAGGCATTTAATTAACGTTCTGTTGCTTTTTGATCATCAATTATGAAAAATATCTTCTCTGACAAGTTTCAAAAGTGAGTTTACATAACTCTGGAACATCTCACTGCCCTGTTTCGCAAACATTCCTTCGCATGTAAACACTCACGTCTGAATCCTGGTGTATAATATACTATTACTTACCTTTATGTAAAAATAAATAAAAGTGCTTGTAGATATATTTTATTTTTAAACGTAGGTCAAAATTCGAATATCTTTCCTTTTTATTGCCCCAAACAGAATAATATTCTCTATAACTCATCCTGAATAATTGTGTATAATGCAAAAATTTCAAAATAAATGCCTTATGTCGTCGGATCATGCAAATTTAAAATAATTTTTTTTCCATTTTTTTTATCATTCTGTTACTATTTTTGTAACTTACGGCATCGAAAATTATATGACCTATGCTCGCACTCAATCTACTTTTTTCCTATCCTTTTGAAAAAGTTTTTTTTTTTTTTCTTACAAGTAAGTACCCACTTACGTTGAAAGTTCAAAAAAAAAAAAAAACCACAGTGCTAACCCACTGTTTTCCTTTCAGAATTTCCAAATTTTAATAAATTCAGGTTATTTGAAAAATATTTCGGCATTTTTTTATTCGCCTCCGCAAAAAAAAAAAAAAAAAACTTATTTAATGAGAAAAAAATCAAAAGAGACTGTTGGAAGTATAGAAATGTATAAAAGTTGACTGAACGTTATCGCATCTTGACGCAACAAAATCCCATTAAGTTGAGAGAAAAAAACGCATTAAAGTCAATTGGTATTATTTTTCTTCCCAGGGACAGTAACTTTTTTCCTTTACTTTTTTTTCCCTCCATAAAAATTGTTCAATTTAGAAGCTTCTGAATCGACAGACCAGTCGAGATGATAACGAATTCAATTCAGAAAAAAATGAATAGAAATGTTCCCACCTACTGACTAACGTCATTTATTTCGTATAAATTTCGTTGGACAGTGACCATTATTTTGCATTATTTTCATATTACAGTTTCGTAATATAAAAAAAAGTAAAGTTTACTGAAACTATTTTAAAACTTCGCGAAGGATCAGTGCGACATGAAAATTGCAAAAATATAGGAAATGACCTATAGATTTTCCCATGTAATACGTTCATATATTTGAAGAGGTGAGCGAGTACCTACCTACCTATAGTTTCAAGCTTTGTGAGCATATAATACTCCCGAGTATTGAAGTCTTAGTTCTGAAAACTTGGTACAATTCATTATACAGATACTGGAGGAAAGTGTCCTAATTTGGAGTACTTTTTGTAGAACCACCATAAAAACGGTATAATAGTTGTTATTTGTGATAAGTACAAGTGTATACGGTAGGTGATTTTGACACGAGTGTCAATCACCTGTTATATACGCACCCAATATTTTTTGCAACGAACCCACCAAAAAAAAAAAAAAAAAATTGAAAAAATTTGATAACGATGAACTAAATGTGAAATCTTTATAAAGACAAATATTTAAATTAACGCCGGCTATAAGCTAGTGCATAAAGTAAAAGCTGATGTATAAAGAATTTACCGACAGTGCATAAAATAACGCATGTTCACAAGTTGCTGTATAAAGAAAATAACGATGTATAAAGAATTTACATTGGATATGCATTGTCTCAAAATTGTCCGTTTTATTCACGGTCAAGGTGCACATAATTGTCTACATTATCAACAGGTGTCGCAAAATAGTTATTTGTGATACGAGTATATAAAGTAAGTGATTTTGATCTGAGTGTAATTTTTGGAGAGTGAGTCGAAGGCGAGTGATGCATATCACACGATTATCAATCACTTACTATATACATGTGTGTCACACACTATTTTTTGCAACACCCCCTCATAAAAATTAAAAACAAAAAACAAAACAAATTCAGATAAATAAATATTTTTGCTATTGAGAAACATATAAGTGCAAACTAACCTACAACTCCTGGTACCTATAAATTAGATAAAAGTTTGGTTTTCGCACTAATTTTTAGTTTTTTGGGTTTTTTTTTTTTTTTGTTTTTTTAAAAACACATTAAATTTAAATTTAGGTAAATGTTATTATTTTTCTCAAATATTAAATACAATTTAAAATTTAACACTGAAAGGTTGAAAACTAGGATCCACTGAGTACTTTCGAAAAGTAAGTGAAAAAAAAATCAATACTCAAGTTTCAATAGAGAATACGTAATTACGAAGTTATTTTCAAGTTATGTACCTGCTAAGAAACAATTCAATAACTTACTTCAATTTAATAATTATAATAATATCTGTTCAAAATACCACCAATGAAACTTTCGAAGACGCCATTTTTTTTTTCTCAAATTTTGTCCTACTAATAGCATTTTTATGAATTTTACCATGCCTCTATTGAACGATATACTTTTTACAACGCATTAAAATAAGGTACCCTACATTATGAACAGACGCCAAAACTGTCCAATTCCGTGTCTAGCTTAAAATGTCTTCTATGAAAACGACTGAAGTACATAGTATATAATTATATTATTTAAAATACCTATCACATTGCAGTGAGTTTAGAATTCTAATTTAATTTTATTTGCGGGTTAATAAAATTTTAGGATGGAAATTGAAATACGATCGTAGACTGAAGAAAAAAAAAGTCATCTGTTGCGAATGAATGGTAGGCAAGAGTGAATCACCAGCCAAAATACAAAAAATTGAATGGAGAAAGTCGTCATACATGAATCAAGAAAACAAATCCTGAACTGTTGCGACTGACTCATGCAGTAATGTCCTATTCAACTTTTCACCTCTTGGTTGGTGAGTGAATTATCTTCCTTCCACCTGCAACAACCATTCAATGTCTTATTTATGTGTTAGTAATGATGTGCGATTCACTCGCCTACCTGCAAAATATATCGAATCATTCGAAGAAAACTTTTACGTTAGGAGGTTTGATACCTACATTTTGAGGGCAAAAAATTGTTTCTAGTCCAACCAAGAAAAATCGAACAGCCAGTTTTTAAAAAGAACAAAAAATTTTACATGTTTTCCAATATTAAACAGACATATATTATTTTTTCTTCGTAAGGGCAATATTTTCAGGAATTTAAACATTTACATACCCAGTCTACATGTCACATCAAATAAATACGAGAATATGATAATAATGAACGTGAATTTTCAAAGAAATTAGCAAAAAATACTTGAAACTGTTATTTTAATGAAAATTCACTAAATTTGTCTTAAAAATTAAGCGTTTGTGATAATCCGAACCTGAATAACTGCATTTTGCCAATTTTTCCATTCTATTTCACGCATAAATTGCTTTAAATGCGAACCAAAAAGATAATTTCTTAAAGATTATTTAACCGCAAATGTCACACTTTATTTTAAAAAATGGTATTAACTGAAAATTTCAACGCAGGAATATATTACCGCTGGAATCTGAGCGTAAATAGATAAATCCTAATTTTTAAATATATAAATCAAGTACGATAAATTATACAGTCTATAAGATGCAGTACCATAATTTTGTCACCATTCGTTCATAAATTCGTGATTAGGTCAAGACAATTTTTTTCCTGGCATTTATACTTACTTAATTTCTACGAAAATGTGTTTTTAACTTTCTAATGAGCTAATCTAAACATTAAAAATCGCAGTTTCTTTGATCCATCAAGGATGTATATGAAATGAACAACACTCCATAAAAAATTTTGGCGACATTAATTTCAGCTTTAGAGGAAAATCAAGCCCACACAATAAATAGCGTTTACGTGGGATTTTTTTTTTTTTTTTTTCAACAAGTTTGAAAATTTTTACGTTGCGACGAATTTTAAAGTTAATTTAAAATATGTTTTGAAGGTTTCTTTTTTTGGCTAAATAAAAATTTCATATTACTGTTTTTTTACCAATAAAAAGAAGTTTACAAAAAAGTGTACAATATTCAGTGGCAGATTCGGAGGAAATTGGGAAATCTCCTCCAAAAAAAAAGTCAAAAAATAAGAAAATCAATAGAAAAAAATTGAAATATGACACAGTGCAACGAATACCTGTGGGCATTCAATATAATTTTTTTACTATCATTTTTTATAACCTGTATAATTATCATCCATCGTGTATAACACATTCCTCACATTCCTGTGGATATATTCTTAACGCCACTTAGAAATATTACATTGCTCATTTCATTACCACACTATAATCGTCTTTATCACTCAAATTCTTCGGCACACGCCTACACACACTAAGACACAAGTTGATATACAAATTTTCTTAAATATGGAAGAACATTCGTATTGTGGTACGCCACCACGAGTAGTACAATCTAATCCAAACATAACCAACATAAATTTCAAAACACTCAATTAATTTGTCCAAGGATGCTAAACACTGGAAAAACAGTGAAAACATGATATAGCCTGGTCCAAATCTGTATGGCTACCCAGGTATCGTTTTTTATCCACTTTATATCGTGTATGAATTTTATGATGAAAAAACCAAAATAGCTGAGTGCATGAGTCAAGGATGTGTTCATTGATAAAGAAACAACCCAAACTACCTCGTTACAAATCCGAGTACAGGCCCAAATGCTCGTGAGTAGGAAGTCGATCCATAATACAAAAATACATCGTGTATTGATAAAACAAAATACAGACTAAAATAAAGTGATGCTTGTTGGAACTATTCATATTTTGATTGAGTACTAGTTGGCTACACTGACTGACACACGCCCTCAGTTATTATGTTCGTCTGTAATTTTAATCTTTAATCATTCGTTGTTCTACTTTTCTAAAGTAAAGTCTAAATAAACTGCTCTCTTGGTGCGGTGCGTAGTGTTTCTATTTAATTGTTTAGTAATTATATAATTCATCATCTAATTCATCTACTTGCTACATCGGACAAATATCCCTTTGTCCAAAAATGCTGCTTATAAGATATAAAAACACTGGTTGAAGGAGAAGCGAAACAAATTAACAGAATGTAGGTATAAAAAAGATGCTGCTCCATGAAAAAAAAAAAAAAAAAAAAAAAAAAAAAAAGAAGAAGTTACAAACTGGTTTTATTGTACCAAGGTACATACAATAGCAATTCTTATCAATACCACCAAGAATGAACATAACATGGTGATTAAGGGGATAGAAATTTAAATTTTTGATGACAGAGAATATGTTTAAGAATGGCGGGAGGAAAAATGTTCGATGTGAAAAACCTAGACTAAGTTGTTAGCCTAACAAACACCCCCACGGCAAATTTATTTATTATTTGTAAAATTATTTGTTTATTTGATTTTAGTTTTACATGAAATGCAACTGAGAGTGCGAAAAAATTTAAGAGGATAATTTACGAGTACTTTTATCACAACGACCATATCGATAAATATTTTGATGATATTCTGGAACCATTTTTCTCAAATTATCCTATTTTCATTAGATCACACCGCTCCAAATTCTTTAATTCATTGTATTCATCTGCTCATAAATCTGATATTAATTTTATCCATCCGAATTCATTGGATGATTATTTCTTCTATAACTGGCTAATATTAAGAGTCTCAATCTTATAAGACTGCGATATAAATCGAGTTGGAACAATCAAATATTACCTGAAGTCTGTTGGAAGTGTACAGTAATTTTGTCAAGTTGAGTTTTTAATCAATCAATTTACGTCTTAAAATTTCCGTCACACGCAGTATCCAGATGAAAAAACGGTCCTTTGTTGAAGAATAAAAAAAAAAAAAGTTCAAATCCTTAAAATTATTCGCATCTCCTTCCAAAATGACGCTCTGGATCCGCCATTGACAATGTCCGTGAAAACGTGATAAAAGTCGGGTAACAAAAATGATGACTTTGAAAATAAGTGATGTGATATTTCTGATGAATAATTTTTCAGTTTTTAATATAGCAGTTATTTTGGCTCTGCTAAAAAATATTTCTCTCGATTTTTAAATAAATTTATTCTGCAGTCAGGCTGTTCAATCTGGCAAAATGTTACGGATTTATTGAAGGCGATAAAGTATGAATACTTACTTACCAAATTAAATAAAAGATATCGTTGATTATTTTATTTTGTAAAAATCAGTCATATGTTGGCGCTGACTCGCTAACGATTAGTCGAATAAATTGTTTTTGAAAGTTGAAAGTAAATACCAATTGTAAATTGTGAATTTATAGTGCTATTTTTTTTATTTTTTTTTTTTTTTTTAAATCAAAACGAACTGCATTGTTGCCCTGCCCATTTGAAACTGATTTATCATGGGGAATTCAGAGTTGAAAATTTAAGCCTCACTTTAAAGAAAAAAAAACTCGTGCGCAGCAAGCTATGCAAGAAAAAGTAAATTTTCTATATTTAAAAATCACTTATTTATCACCAACATTCTTCTAATAAAGTAATACCTACATAAAATATTTATATTTATTTATATTTTTTGAAAAAAATTACCAATATCCCACAAATACGATGCATGCGATAGAATATACTGATTAAGTATCATGTTTTCAAAATAGGTATTTTACGAATGTGTCAAAAATCAGTATTTTTTTGTGAAATGAAAAATTATTCCAAGTTCTAAGAAGCACAATTTTAGGAAATAATTAGATAGTTTAATTTCCTACAGTGACGAAAATTGTAGATTATATAATTATATATATATATAAAAAAAAAAAAAAGATATATATGAAGAAAAAAATCCCACATTGTAAAACGAAATATAGTGCAGTTGTCTACGTTCTGGTTAGGAAAATATTAGCGGAAATTTTAGAGTCCGTGTTCAAATCCAGTGCACGGTAGTGCGTTTGGGTGGGCAAAAATTAACCTATTTCTGAGATCGGGTTATTACTAGATTATAACGAGTGGTTTTCTCATTGAAGGCTAGAAAATGAATTTTTCAGGACCATTATCAGAAGTGCAAAAGAGGCAAAATCACACAAAATCTAAATTAGTAGATCTGGTTCTTGTATGAGAGGTATACTCTTTGCACCGAATTTTGTGACTATTGAAAGAGAATTGCAACCTTTATTGATATAACATGAAAAATTGGCAGTTCCAACAATCCCAGGGAATGAACCATAATACCAATAAGAACCAAATTTAAAATAATGTTGGACATACTTTGAGTCAATACACGTACCAAATTTTAGGACTATAACTGGAAAATTACTCCTTTTAGAGCCATTAATCTACCAAAACTGCAAAAAAATCGCCCCTATCAGACGTACCGTAAGACCTATCCGCACCAAAATTGGCAAGTATTTTTTTTTACCTAAAACATAGGAGAATATCAAATTTCAGGCCTGTAGATTGAAAATTGCGATCTCTACTCTGTTCAATAAAAATATATATAAACTGACCGACCGGACGGACTATGCGCCCGATTCAGGCCAAAAACAATAGAGTTTTTCCTTAGACGAATCCAAATACGTGTTTCAAATTTCGAAACCATCCGATAGAAATTACGCCTGGAAATGGACTCAACGTAAAAGGGGTATATAAAAAAAAAAAAAAAAAAATCAAAAATATTTCTAAAATGCTCAAAAAATCATGAAACGAAAAACGTACCCCTCCCACCCTCGAGTCAGAATACACAAAAAATTTTAATAAGTAGATTTTTGTAAAAAAATCTACTTAAAATCATGCAAGTAATGCATCCGGTTAGCCTAAATGACTATTTCACGTTGATGCACCGATAAATTTTAAGAATATAAACTTGGAAACGAAAACAAAACATTGAACCACGAGAAACTACCTACGCATTTCAACCAAAGATAAACAGAAAACCAAAAGTTGAACAACTTCGTATTATATTAGGACACGTAGGTCTCTAATTTTTTAACCGTCTTCGAAAAAAAAGAGGAAGTTTATAGTCGTCGCGTTCTGAAAAAATAAGAATATAACGACAAGGAGCGTAGCAATCCAACGTTTCTCAATTTTACACTCGAAGCATACGCAGAGAAATATCTTCAAAATTTGAGGAAATTAAATTTTTCATGTCTGAAACTGCATTTTTACTTATTTTACACGGCAAAAAATCGAAAAGATACATTTGAGTCCCGTAAAATAAGGGTTTAAAATGGAATTTATACATTCAAAAGGTTTTATGGATGAAATATGGTGGAGGTGAGCCCCTTAATAAATTATTAAAAATGTTCATATCACAAATTATGGGCTTCCATCTCAGGGGGAGAGCTATAACGTGGAACAAGTTTTAGTTTTTACAATTTTTGTCAATATCTAAGCGATGTACGACGATAGTACATACTTCTGTGTGCAGTTAATTAGCATAAAATATTTAAAAATTTTACATTTTTCTCATATCTTCCATTGTAACCGGGATTTACGGCGCTAAAGAATTTTTTTTTTTTTTTGAATTTTAATAATCTATAAGTAATTATTTATTTTTTGGGAAAATGAATTTAGTCGTTATAATTATTATGATGGCCAAAGAAATTAGTAAGCCGAGATTTTACATCAATGTGTAGTCCAAAGGTTCCCAAAATAAGGACCACGAATAATCGCAAATTCCCTGAAAAATTATTTCAATTATACATCGGGTGGGAGTCTGGAGTTTGCTATATACTTATTTCCAAAATAAAGGATCATCAGAAACATTGGGGATTTATCTGGAGTCTGCCTTTGAAGCCATTTTGGAACCACTGATATATTCTATACACATTTTATGCCTGTACTTGCAAGGTGTTCCCAATAATGGAAATTAACTAATGACAAAAATTTTAATTTTCGCATTATCCAAAGACCTGTACCCACAATAATTCCTAGAGTAGCAGCCTATTGATTTCATGAAATTTTAACGAAAAGGACGCCTGACAGAAAGGAGATATGCCAGCGAGAAAGATGTAAGGAACGTCTTTAATGGTTACTTTTAAATTCTAGTTATAATTATATTATTTTGATTATAGGCCTACCCATTTTAATGAATTAAAACAATTCTTTAGACCATAATTATTATGGATCGCCCGCAAGAATCTTTATTTTAAGTTTCAATGAAGAGTGGCGACAAATACATTTTGATTTTTAGGCTTCATTAAAATATTTTAAAGTTAATGCACTTTCGTAGTAGCTATGCATTGGACATTCAGCGATTTTGAGTCAAAAAAATGTAGTATCTACCTGGAAAAGGACGAAAAGTTTGCGCCTTGGAAATAAAACATAAATTTTATGAATTTAACTCTACACAACTAAGTTGAACCTGGATTTTTGACATTTCTAGACTTCATAATTTATTCAAAGTAGGTGTTTATTGCAGTCATATTTGGGCAATATTCTGGTGACAATTGAGAATATTAATTCAGTCCTTTCAATGACGAACCTAGGTAAATTGTTTGAAGGAGTCCAGGATATGAACCTTATCCATATAGATTTTTATGAACAGCAAACTGGCCTCAGATGGCTCCAGTCACTTGTTCAATGCAGATGATCGAGCAAATTTTCTAAAATATAATAAACTGGCACACATAAATGTTTTGTTCAGTTATAAGAGCCGAACTGAGCTTTCAAAATAAATTTAAAAAATTTCTTTCCAAAAAGAGCCATAAAATTATCCCTGAAAATAGGTAAACCCAATAAAAGACTAAAAAAAGGCAATAATTTTTTTCAGCAGGGCTGGAACCAAATTTGAAATTTTAATAACCTCTACTTAACTACTGGTAGCAATTTTGTTGGTACTTTGTTTTTTTTACTAAAAACCTTCTGAGAACCAAGTATCAAAAATTTCAAACTATTTATTTTTCTTGTCATAAATTTTATCCTTAAAAATGCACTCGATTTCGGTACTCACTAGAAGGTACTTATCTGCTAAAAAAAAAAAAAAAAAAATAGGCTCTTTCTTTATCACTCCCACTCTCTATAAAATTCGCAGACAATAATTTGAAACAGAGTGTATTGTCATAATGTTCGGACATGATAATCTGAAATTTTGTTGATAATGTCGAAAAATATTACGTACCTTAAGTATTCTATCATTTTGTCAAATTTTTGTACCTTTTAACCCACAATTCGCTTTTACGCCGGGTAGGTACATAAAAATTGTTCTCTGTTTTTATTGACTCATTCGATCCGATTAACAACCCAAGTAAAGTACCGACTTTTCAGCGACCAACAACTATAAACACAGCAATTGCTGTCGTGAAGAAAACTGAGAAGTTTTAAATTTTTTTTAACATACCCTCGTTGACACGCGATTGTAAAACAAAAATGTGAAACAAAAATTTTTCCATTCATATATTGCGATTTATACATCTCACGCTAGTTTCTTATCAGTCGCGTGTTTTCTCACCACAATCCCTGATTAACAACTTTAAAAATAATTAAGTTAAGTTATAAAAATAAAGGGAGAAATTACTTACCATCGTCGGGACAAAATCGGCACTCATTTCTGTAAGTACTTTTTCACGAATGCATATATTTTCAAAATGTTTAATTTGGCAGAGTCGAAAAAAAAAATTCTCAACTCAAAAAAAAAGAAACTCAAACAATATCGTAGCAAAAAACAAAGAAAAAATGTAACACTCGATACTTCCTACGACAAAACGAGAAATAGAATGCAGTAAGAATTAATTGAAAAATAAAATTTTAAATACCTATATCCTTGTGAATTGTTCAATTCATTCGTCGAAAGAGCCGTTTAGTAAATTAATTCAAAAAGCACAAGTATTTTTTTTTTTTTTTTGGTTTTACGAGTTCAAAAAATGTTTGGATATTCGTTTTGTTGTTTTTTTTTTTTTTAATCAATATTAATTGTTTCTAACAATATTCTTCATGCAGCACATTCACTTACCGGTGACGTTAAAACGAGAATAGAATATATTTCGTAATTTTTTGTATACGAACTTGACATTGTAAACAGAAAAAGAAAATTTCGTCTTTCACATACGACGTTTTCGCGACTACTGATAGCAAAGTGTTTGGCCAAATGATTCGTTATCAGTTTTTGTTTTTAGTTCAGTGGACTCCGTCGACATCGTTGTTTCTCTTGTACACTTTTTTTTTGCAGATTTTAACTGGAGTATCTCTGAGTCGGCGCCATTCGTACCACAACCAGGTAATATTTTTCTTTTACTTTTTTCTTCCTTTTTTTTCTTCCTTTTCTCGCTTATGCTCTCTCTCACTCTCTCTCTCTCTCTCGCTCTCTCTCTGTCACTCGCTCCCTCTCATATCATCATTAATCGCCTTCTTCATTCGCTCAATCTGTCTCTCTTTCCCTTACATTCTCGGGTCTATGGGGTGTACTTGTGTACGTGTCTGGGTAGATAGAAATTTGTTCTCTCTCTCTCTCTCTCTCTCTCTCACACCCCCTCCAACAATATACAATCGTGAGTATACGAGAATTTCGTGCAATGCATTCTTTTTCATTGTTCTCCTTTCGATGGAAAATCATTCGTTAGGAAGGAGTTCGAAGTTATAAGGCATTCCTCAACTTGGGCTGCATTATTGCTAATTAAAAGACTCGCCAATTAAGGACAGAATAATACTTACCTACTTTTGGAGGAAAATTGGTTCACAAAGAGAGGTTAGAATGTCCAACTTCGAGTTACACGTTTTTGCCGGGATTCTAAAATCCATTATCAGAAACCAAATTACGTATCAAATTGCTTTCGGAGTAGAATCGAACAACAATATCTATTTTATTCATGAAAAAGTTTGTACTTGGTACCAGTAATAAATAATTTTAATCTTGATCGTACACTTTAATTTTCAAACCAACACCAAACGCAAACCTTGACAGAAAATATTAAAAAAATGTAAGTAAAATATATACAACTTTTCTACCTATTCGAATAATTTGCAATATTTAGTGCTTAATCTTTTTCCATCTCTAACCGAACATTTATAATGTATTTATGATAGCTTGAGATTCTTTTGAATTTTGGAAAGGTATGGATGCTAAAAGAGTTTGCCGATTAGAGCCATTTTTGCTGATCATACACCCAAAAAGTAAATTCGTGACCATATAAATAGACCAATCAGAATTATTCTAGCGGATCAGAACTTAATCTTAAATCGATGGCAGTGATCCCCATCATTTGCTCTATCAAAAAGAACAAAAAACTATAAAGATAAAATAAAAACATTGAAAATACCAAATTTTTTTTTTTTGATCGAATGAATTTTCCTTTTACATTACCAGATGATGATACTCAATTATTATAGTTGGTAATAAATTATCAGTACAGTTTTAGAAAGAAATGAAAACAAAAACTTGTTCACTCACAAGCCAAAAAAAGGCAATAACAGCAATATATTGTGACATCTGATTACCTACAGCCTTCCCTTCACGTCACCACCAACTCTTAACTGTTAATATGTTTACAATAGGGAACGACTCACGAGTTTTAAGTTTGTACTATGAGTTTTAAGTTTGTACTATCGGTAAGTAACAATGGAAATACATCGATCCCACATGGAAATAAATTCCCGTTCTACGAGATAATGAAATACATCAATCGATTACTATTATACGATGTGGTGATGTGTATATTCTTGAATCTCGGTCATCGGTGAACCAACACCTTTATCTCTTGACTGTTCACAAATTTGATTAAACTGTGAACAGTCAGTCTCATTTTGTACGTGATGAAATTCATTTGTCAAGAATACGAAATATTATTCATGACATACTACAGCTTTTGTTTCAACATCAAGTCACCCTTTTTTCAAGTTGTTTTTACCAAAACTATACAAATATGAACGCCGTTAGCAGAAACCGTAAGTCCGTTACACCATTTTTGATTCCAACAATGAATATACTTGGTTGGAATCTGTTGGTTCACTGGACATCGATGACCACGAGGCAATACAATTCTGTGATACCTGCACGACCTGATATTTTTACATCTTACTGTAAGTAACCTTTTTAACTGTAATAAAAACGTGAACTGTGATAATGGGCCGGTCAACTTATTTATTCCTCTTACTCAAAATTCCCCGACATACTTCGTAGGCCTTGGGAGCTTTCGCTGGTAGGCTGGTAGCCTAACTGTTTGAGCTGACATGTGGTCTCGACTCTACGATTAATTGATACTCATTGATATATTTTGAATCCTGATATCAAACCCCTATACTCGGAATGTACGTTTGTTTTCGGATGTCACTGTATTATGCATACAATGATAAAATTGTAAAACTTGAAAAACTTACATGTTTTATGCCAATAGAACACATTTTTTCTCAAATTGACCTTGAATATGAAATTTATGGTTTATGAAAAGAAAATTAGAATTATTTTGTTGTATTCTGATAAATATGGTGATAAATTCACACGAAACAAAACAAATATTTACGGAGCTATCGAATAACGTTATTACAGCTCTAAGGTGGGGAATAGCCCACAGGCATAAAACCCCACCTAGTGTGCATTTACTTAACAGACATTTCAAGTGCTACCAAATTCATTTCCAATTAATTAAGAGCAGATAATCTCCCTCCGATATGCTCAACACCATACACACGTACAAATGACCTGCACATTTGACTGTATTGCATCATTTCTCTGAATTGACCAAATACAGTGTCGCCATAGGGAGAACTAAATATGAACAAATCCATAGTCAACAGGTTTAAAACTACCGTAATAAAAGGGGCTCCACTACTTATTGTCGTTTGCCTGTGTTTGTTTCGAACAGTAACTGCGTGATTTATTTTTTAAAGGAAGTTTTGGTTCTCATTTAATAACGCCTCTTCTCTTAAAATAATATACAATTCAGAAGTGGAATTATAAATTTATTGTTTTCCTGTTTCCTGTTTTTTTAAGTTCGTTCAAATTCATAATTCATAATTCATAATTTCATAAATTTAGTACCAAATCTAAAGTGTTGAAGAAAAAGATTTTCAACTATTTCCTCCTTCGAAAAACAAATTTGGCAAAATTTTACAAAGATTTAATTTAGCTCCTTCATTTGACTGTTTGGGGCTCTCCATCTATGTTTTTGTTTCACACGCGTGGCGATTTATCAACCTTCGAATGTAATTTGTGCGAAGTCACAACATTAGAAATTTCCCAAAAAATTTGTCCATCTTCATTGTTGATGGAAAAACAAAATTTTTCAAGTATTCTTTGTGAGCCAATTCCAAAGATAAGTCCTATTTATTACTATAACAAAATTTTTTCAACTCGTTTAGTTGGTACTTATTTTCCTCGATCGATAACCGAATAAATTTTCATTCTCGAATTTCGTTTTCGGCATCGAAGAAAACTACATTTCGTGTCCGGTCGTTTTTAAGAAAATGCCTCGTTAAAAATTTGTCCCACGTTTTCGTGTTCTGTTCCTATTTCAAAGCAATTTACAATGCCAAATTGTGCAAAATTAAAGGCTACAACGTTTGTTTGAAAGAATTACAGAGAAGAAACGAGTCGAAGTGGAAAGTTTATGCAATCGGATCGGGTCAGTTTATTTTCTAAAACGTTCGTGTGAATGCCTATACCTAAGGGTACAATGAGAAATTTTTACTATACACTAACCATTTGTATTTAAGGTAGGAGATTAGAGAGCAAGAACATTTTTTTGAATTCAAAAATAAAGGGTTATATTTTATTATTGCTCGAGATAATACAGAAGAGGGCCTAACAAACGCTTATTAAGTGATGACAATCGAAGGAATAATATAAATTTTGATGAAACTTGTTATATTTAGTATGGTATACTACAAAAATAATGAGGGGTTAGAGTTTTGTATTTTCCTAATTATACCTACATCTGAATTACCAGACAAACAAAAGCAGCTGGTAAAAATCCGACATCATAGGAAATTATAATCATTCCCTCAAGAAATTAGCAAAAATTCTCATAAGCTACGCTCCACTCATGTCATAAATCATCAATTTACATAGTTATTGACTGTACATGATACCACTGCCAGTATATTTTGCCTAGCGAAAACGGTACCATTGTAACTTCAAAATTTCTCTTTTGAAAAAGATAGGTATAGGTAGACTTACCATACGTTCCAGTTTGAGGTACTGGTCCCAAGGTCCAGCCGATAAAGCTTCATGTACTGGTTTCAATTTTTACCATAAATATCGATAAAAAAAATAAAAAAAAAACAGTTTACAGGTTTTAAACACTATAAGAACGAGAGCAGAGCTTTGAAAATTAATAAAAAAATAAAAATAAAGTGTTGTTTGTTTTTCATTTTCTTTTATTCTCATATTCACTCTATAAACAACGAGACAAAATTACCAACTCAACTTTATTTTTCATTACCATTTTCTTCTTCCACTTTTTTTACCATCGTTATCCACCCCTTCTCTTACTCTTCACGTGCAAAACATTGGTAAAAATTAGGTGATGGACACTTTTTCACAAACTGACTTGAGAAGCATTTTCATGGCAAAAAATTGAAGAATTGTGTTTCATTTGGTAGGTTATCCTAGACAGGGAAGGAAATCTAAATAATAAAGCTTAGGTTTCAACTTTAACTTATGTCCTTAAAAAATACAGCTTAACTTTTGACATCTGGCTTGCGATGGTTCAGATTGTGCTTTTTGGCTTAATCTGGCTTTGTGGAGGGAAATTAATTTGGCTCTCAGTTTTCAAATTTTGGCTTTTACATTTTGTTAAGTCTGTCTTTTTTTTTCAATTACATTTTTTAAATTTCAAGTTAAAATTTTTGTTCTTAAATTTTAGCCCCATGTAAAAATCAAATAAGAAACCAAAAAATAATGGATTAGCTTTTGGCTTTTAGCTTGCAATGGTTCAGACTAGGCTTTTTACTTTTACCCTAATGGAAGGAAAATGGTTTGGCTTTCAGCTTTTAGCTTTTGGACTTGGCTTTTGGCTGGCTTTTCATCTCTGATTCTAGAGCCTAAATTGGAAATCTAATTGAAACGAAATATTGGTACAATTTTAAAATCGAACAAAGTTTATGACTAAATATACCTGTGCCCACCTCAAAGTTGTTTCTTGAGATCAATTTTAATGAGGAGATTTTCATAGAAAACCTAAGTACCTACCTACCAACCTACCAGAAAAATTTTCTTCAAAACTTTTTCTGATGAAACTATACCGATTCTGTACCCCTATCCCAGTTTTAAATTTCATAATCATGGTAAGCCTAGGTGTAGGTAGTGTTGAAATTTTATCAAAACTTCAATTCCGCATTAATATAAAACTGCATAAGTTTGTAGTGTTTGTAGCCTTAAATTTTCCTTTTGTCAATTATATCATTAGCTACTATTTTACCTATCCAGCTCCGTTGTCAAATCATTTTTCCTTTGTTTTACTAATTATCTATGTATTCTACAGACACACAACAGAACCTCGAAGGATACTGAACTGCAAATTTCCAAGTATCTGCCTGACAAGTTGACATTCGTCAATATTGAATCTTGTGATAACTTACATTTTTATGTTCGTTGGATGTTAGTTGTAAACAATTTTCATCGTGGCCTTTGTCTAGAACAGTCAAGTCTTACTCGTTTTCTTGGTCTTATTTACAAGATTTCAGTATTATTGAAGCTTAAATTATTTTAAGACTACCCACCATCAGCAATAATGTTCATCCTGAATAATAAAAGAATTATAACTGAGCGCAAACACCTGTAAACGTTCAAATAGAGAGAAGGAAAAAAATTAAAAGCGAAACATTTCAAATCATTACTGAGCTCAATATCCGAAATTACTAACAAGGTGACAAAATCAAAATGATTCATCACTGGTATAGTTCAACTTTCATTATTTGTCAGGTGAATACCGAGCTTCAAAATCTTCGATTATTCTGAAAATGAAAAAGTTTCTTTATCGCTGGTTCGACTCTTAGTCCACACTTACGTCATTCCAATCAGCGAATAGATTCTTTTGATGCAAAACATTGTACAAGCAACAGCTCGTAAACTAATTCAATTTGACTAATGAGTATAAAATTAACGATGAGATTGTATGGAAGAAACTGGTTCTGATTTTGTTTTGATCTTCGGCGAAACGAACAGTGAGCTGGTATCTAATTAACTAGGAAAAAACGGTCCAAAAATTCAAGATGGAAATAGAAAAGTGTTTTTTGTCTATTGCTCCACTAAGCTTAGCACGGATAGCGGCAGTGAAATTAATTAGGTTTTTGTAGGCATTAATTTAGGTTCCAAGTAACTACTTAGCTATGAAATGCGAAAATCATGTTTATAAACGTAGATAATAATTAGTTTAACGTGTGGTTCTCCTAAAAAGCAGTTTTTACGTGAAAATTTGTCAGTGGTAGAAGGAATTATACGAAGTGAAGATTTTACTTTTCTGAAAATTCAATAATTCATAATTTTTGAATTTCTCTATCTCCGTCTGTCTGTCTATCTATCTTTCTCTATCTTTCTGTGTGTGTGTGTGTCTCTCTCTCTCTATCAAAAATGAAAATTGCATTTTCTCTTTCTACCTTGCTTTCATTTCAACAATATAGCCAGTCATACATCAAGTCACTTTTAAAATTAGGATGGATGTTAAAATATGTTATGAATTTATTATAACTAAATGTTAAGATATGAATAATTTATTTCAGTCGTTAACGACAGTTAAGTGAATACATTTTCAATATTTTTAAATAAGTAGGTATAATTACCTACGTATACATATAAGTTCTTTCAATTTTTTTCATACTATTCAGCTGGTTTTTCTTGCTAAATTTGTTGTAATTTTAGATAATAGCTTCTCCAAAATATTATTTCTTATTGGAAATTTACCAAAAATATTTATTTTCCCTATTTTCTGTCTTGTAATTCTGAAAAGTTTATAAAAAAAAAAAAAAAAAAAAAAAAAAAACCAATGAATGTCAGAAAATAAAGTGAATTTATTTCAGTGATGAACCAAATTGAACTTGGTCTAGCGATTTACGTCTTGATCACGTAAAAAAGTGCAATACAAATGCTGTATCCACCGTGGTAAAGCCAAGACCATGCAAGTCCATGCTCAAATTAAAGTCTTGAAACATGTAAACAAAGTGTAAGATTTTCGTAATTTTTCTAGGTGCAGGTACCTACTTAAATAAATAGAAAATATTTTGGTGTTTCATTTTTCCTCTTTCGTATTTTATAAATAACATGAAAGGTTAATTTAATAAAACCATCAATAATCACACAAATCTTGTATGCAAAACCGAAACAAAAATCAAGACTGCCCTGGTCTTGTTTTTGCGCATCACTAATATACTAGAAGTCTGTATACATATATTCTCATAAATTTTCATTTTAAGAAATTATGAACGATTAATTTTATACCCAAGAGATACGAAAATGTCTCAATAACCCAGATAATTTTTTTTTTTTGCGCTTTTCTCATCGGTCAAATTGCAGAGACATTTTTACTTTCACTTTAGCTTCGGTAGGTACTTGTATTAATTTAAATAGAAATTCCGTAATAAGTTATAGATCTGTATCAGTCAAGTATTTGTACTTACAAAAAAAAATTTGTCTTCTCTTCATAATAAAATTTTTTCAACGATTTTTAAATGCAATAATAAATTTTAATCTACGTCGTTAGTATAATTATTCTCCAATTCTTAGATGGTAGGTACGTCTAACATTCCATTTATGTAAATGAGACATAAATTAGCATGCAGTTTGAAACAAAAAACTTCAGTTCAAAGGAAGAAAATCGAATGTAGAAGTATTCGTTTTGTTTTTGTTTTTTATCTTATACCTTACTCTCATAATACGTAGATAACATTAGAAAATATCGTCTCATTTTTATCTCTCTCCTCATTTTCACATCACCTGTAATTTTCAAATATAATTTAACGGATCGAGTTTCTTTCGCACCAGATTTTGGTCAGTTCGACCACTCTAAACCTGTAAACCTTAATCTGCCGAACTGGTTCCATGGACTAAATTTCACACCTATAACGACTGCTATCGTTACGTTTCCGATGACAGAGAACAAAATTTCTTCAACAAATTTCATCGAAGTAACCCACAATCATGAATTAACTTTGCGTAGGTACGTAGGTATTGGTATAGGTATACGTATATTATTATAAAGTCTGTAAATAGGGTATGGAATAGAAGAGATTCGTAGTTACCGGTTGGGTATGCGATACAAAATCGAGAGATGAAAACGATGTCAGGTGCGACACATCTATTCTAGCTGAATGGACATTACTTTGCTAAAGCTTTATTGACTGATAATTCGACGTAATCAGCTTACCCGGGTAATGTCTCTTATGCCAGTCTGATTCGAGTAAAGTATATCGGGTATTAATTCGACTGAGAACACATTAATAGAATAAGGCTCCAGATGAGATGACTTATGGTATAATAAAATCAAACGTATCTTTGTAATTAGGGAGTAGGCTAAAATGAAAGCGTTTAAACATTAGCTATCTATCACACTTTGCTTCTTCAATCGAAATTTTAGTAGACTATTTAATCCATTACTATAAAATAAATTAGGCTTATATTTTAAATCGATAGCGTAGGCACTGAAAATAATTTAAAGACACGATCATCATTATTATTTTCCTTTTTAAATTGTAGAAGTCACACAAGCTCTTACTCAAAATATCCACTTGAAATTAGATAGTAAAAACTCTAACGCTGCAGTACTTAGCTAGAAAACAAGGTTTGCCAATTTTCAACCATAATTCAAAAACAAAAAACTCTGAATTCCAATTGCTTAAAAAAATTATAAAATAATATCGATAGTAACTAATATTTTTATGTATAGTTATTGTTGAGACCACCAATCCTTCTCCCCTCTCAATCTTGCGAACAGACGACTAGTCACCTTTATAATATATTCACTCATCCTATCTCCGGACATCATCGTTTATCTCACTCAAACTGTACTCAATCTTATTTTATATGATTGATGTAAAATACACACGCTTCTGAGATGTTACTTTGGTTAATAATTTATTTCACGTTGTAAAACTTTTTCTTCATCGATCCTCATCCTCTATAGTTATCAATATTCGACAAAAATATTGATATATTGATGTTTCATTGCTAGCTTCAGGTAAAAAAGTTCCAAAAACTATAGATAGTTATCAATAATTTCAACAAAATTATCGATCTATCAATGCTTTATTGTTAAAAACCGATTTTCCTGGAATTTATTATTTTCTGATTTTCTTGGAAACTACTGAACCAATAGGCAATAAACTTCTATCAAATCTGGTACCATAATAAGTATGAGGAATACATTTCATGAAAATTTCAGCTTTATCTGTTCAGTACTGATCTAGTTTTCTCAAAATCATAAACACAACATTTTTTACAGATATTTTTTACTCCTGTTTTCTCAGAAATTTAAAAGATTAATAGGCACTAAACTTTTATCAGACCTACATTTACTTAAGGGTAATCTATTGTGAAAGTTTCAGCCCAACCTCTTTTTTCGTTTTTTCAGAATCCAATAAAAATGACTTTTCTGGAAGTTTTTTGTTTTTTAGTTTTCTCAAAAACTATAGAACCAATAGACACCATGTTTCTTTTTGATCTGCTCCTATGTACAAACTATCTCTTATGAAAATTTCAGTTCTATTCATTTTGTATTTTTTTTCAAAACTATGAACACAAAATTTTGGGCAACGAATACATACATTATATATAATTATATTATCACTATAATAAACATACACCCCTTCTGAAATTAATTCATAAAAATTATTTCACAATATTATTTCACCAATATCATTCACTCATATTTGATGTGCATGCGCCACTTCCCACACAGCTGTCATGGCTACGCCCACGAGTCCTGTGCGCAATAGCGATGCGCTAAGGACTTGCCATGACTGGTAGACACTGGGATGAGGCAACGCTAACCAGTTGTCTTACAACCAGAGGCATGTGCTCAGGTGTGTGACAACGACAATATTTTATTCGTCCTTGCGACGTTAAACGATATAACTTAAACTCCTACCACTACAACAGCCACACACATGCAACAAAAAATAGTATATCACACACTAAGGTTCAAAACTGAGCGATTACATGTGAGGGAGTTTGCATAATGGTGCAGCAAGTTAGCAATTCCCATACCATGCAAACTCACTTTTAAATCTTATTGAGGAAAATATTTTACAAATAATTAATGATCAGAAAGCTAAGAAACGTTAAAATTTTATCACTATGATCGGCATAAGCTAAGATGCCGCTTATCAGGGCTTGTATACTATATATCTACTTAGGTATATATAATATATATATATGTTACATACCGAGCCCGAAATTGTACACATCGGGAATGGTACAAGCATTTTTGTACCATGCGCGAAATGAACAACCCAATTTGTACAGACTCCGAAATGTCGGGCTCGTTACAAGTACTACTGTACAATTCGCGATATGTATAAGAGTTTTGTACCGAGGTGGAGAAAAAAATGGACTTCGTACAAAATTTTTGTACCAAGTGCAAAATGAAGATATACTGGCATTATTGTTCGTCTCTTGCATCGATATTATTATTATTGTTAATGTTACAGTAATGTACAGAGATTATTATAACATAAGAATGTGTACAAACGTCAAACTACAAATTAAATCGAAGAAGGCCTACTTGTTACAACAGACACTGAGAATTGCATAGCACATTTGCTTTTTTGCATGCACACCAGTTGGTGCAACATTTAGTAGTACACGCGCACCTTAGGAACCCTTGTCCTCCGACTAACAAAGTCTGCCTGCTTGCTGCTCGCAAAGAGATACCGCCTGACAGTACGTCTTCACTTTTCAAGAAAGAATTTGAGCATGGAGCAACCTGACTACGACTGTACAGCTGCGGAAGCACGCCACTCACGGTGCCAATTTTATAGAAGTGACTGCAAGAAAACACTCGCCCTTCCTCTGTAACTTCGTATCATGCAGTAGATAATCATGTTACATTGCGTTCAAGCATGCAAAGAATGAACGCTTATACATGACTACTAATATGGTATTTCGTAGTTGGTACAAAACATTTTGCACAATGTGGTTTCTTTTTATCAAGTGTGTACACTAATCGCGAATTGTACAGTATTACTTGTACCGAGCCAGACATTTCGGAGTCTGTACAAATTGGGTTGTTCATTTCACACATGGTACAAAAATGCTTGTACCATTCCCGATGTGTACAATTTCGGGCTCGGTACGTAACATATACATACATAAAACAAAGTAGGTCAAAATAGAAAAATATAGTACCAATCGCTTTCTTTTCTAATCAAACGGATAATTTTCATCATCCCCATCCATAGGTACCCTTTTGTGGGGTCAAGTTAATACACCGTTTGCAAACAAATTATTTAAAAGTATCAGTAGTCGCAATTTGCTTCGTGGTCTATTTGTACAATTAGAAAAAAAGAACTACCTATATATTTTACACAAATTAATGTGACATTCATACGTTTTGCAGTTCTTTATGAATTATACCTGCAAATTTTGACAACTACTTCTGTTTGGATAATTTTTTACGCAAAAATTAAATTTTAAACCAAACTTCACCTCCTTTTGCAATAATTTCAATGATGAATTCACTCATTTGAGCACTCAAACTTTTTTCACAGTAAATCTATGCACGTTTTCCAATGAATTGTGAGGGCCATTTTTATCACCTAAATAAAAATGCAGTACACTTACTTTATTACAGTATTATACCAACGAATTTTTTATTATCCTCATTAAAATATTCGGTAACCATAAGAACTATCAGAAATGAATTCAGTGAGGTTTCTAGAAATTTCATCCAAATTAAAATCGTATTATGTGTTGATTATTGTAGTACCTTTACTTTGTCTTTCCTCTAAATTTGTACGGTTCCCCGTAATTTTTTATACCGGCAAGCCCTTCATTTTCTAATTAAAACTTCATCGAGGGATCATCATTCGAATATAAACACTGAAATCGTTGCCCTTCCCCTGTGAAAAGTGTATAATTATGAAACTTGATTGTAAAGGGGTTCACATCTTCACGACCTTCCCTCTCAATCACCTTCCCTCCACAACGATACCATTTCCACTAAAAAAAACACACACACTATTTTTATAGGTCGAAATTTTTCTTAGAAGCTGAAAAGGGTTAAGACCCCTGGAAAAGCCACCTTATTACACACCCTTGTCTCCGAAAAATATTTTCAGTTAACTGTATCATTCGTGATCATGCGTAACATAGTAACTGTTTTGAAAACTTTTATCCCAATCATTCGAAAGATTTTCAAACCTCCACAAATTAGATGTAAAAAATTATTAAAACTATGCTATTCTATACCTAATTTACCTAAGATAACTTCTTCGTTTTAATTAATTATATAAGCTTATTAAAAACTATTCCGGGAGGAAACGACAGAGAATTTACCTGAATTCTTTGGATTTGTACTGGTTTTTGTCAATGTTAAATGAAATTTTAAATAATAACATGTTAGAAATTCTCATTTTTTGAAATACTGCGAGCTCAGTTTACGTTTTTGTATTATTTTTTGAAAAATTTCAAAAATCGCGTATGTAAATTCAGCCGAAATTCATATGTTGTTTTCTTCTCACCCCTTAGGCATCTATATATTATGCAATTCGAGTGATACATATGACGGTCTTTAGAAATTTATTCAAATTTCCAAGGATAGCACGTCAAATTTGTAAACCGTGAGGCACAAATCTATAGACAGAGACCACTGAAAAATATTCAACGTACCAAGTAGGTAGGCTTATCGTTTTTTTTTTTTTATAATTCCACACAATAATAATTTATTGTGAACTTGTGGCGACAAAAGTACTAATTTAAAGTTTTTCGTTGTTTAAGGTTGGATTTCACAAAATCTACCAACTGCGGAGGGCGACAAGTCACGATTTCGAGCAAATTTCGGTTTATGTGTTTCCGGTCATTGTCCTCAAATCACAAAAATACCCTCGCCGCCGAAGTTTGTGCAGATAATTAGCCGTGTGGGATATAACGAATGTTGTAGACAAAATGGAGGCCGAATTTCTTTACGGATCAGAATTAAATTTTGCCTGCCCTTACTTTGGATCCATAACCTATCGAGGTTAACTTCGAAGATAGGCCTAATCCGTTTCTTAATTTCAAAATGTGTGCGATTAAACCGTTTTCTTTGGTTCCGAATTCTGGAAACGTATTAAGAATGCAACCTGCAACACACACAATTTGAAATTGCGTCTATTCTGCGTGAAATCTAACTACCTGTTTGATTGACGTGACTCGGAATTTCCAAGTAGGTTTTTATTTAATAAAATCTAATTCTATTTTTTTAACATTAAAATCTGAACAACTCGGAATTTTTATAGCTTATTGACGAACTGTAATTAAATGAAAATATATCGAATTAAAATCTCTTCGTACGTTTGCTTTAAAGACGTCACAATCCGTAATTAACTAGGTACCTATGATTCTGTTTTTGATGTGTAAAAATCTTAACGCTCGGTCTATGATAGGGGCTAAATAATAATTACGATCATTAAGTATAGATAACTGTTACAATATTGTAACTCTCATTTGTGTGTGTTACATGAGGTGTAGGCGTGTGGTTGTGAGTGTGCACCTTGCGCGTGCACAGAACCACACTATTATGTTTACACATCAATCTTTCATGAGTATAGCCTCGGCAGAACTCATGCCATTTTTTATGTAGGAGACAATTACTAAAATGAATAATTATGTCTTCAATCTACAAAATCCCAAACGATATAATTTCGAAGAACACTTCATAACTATCCAGTTTTCCAAGCCATAGTTCTCAGTAAATAAAAATAGATTACTTCGTTAATTCATCGAGTATAGCCGTAGACTAAGAACAATAAAAACATTTCTACTGAGAGTTCAATACCAAACAGTTTGTTCAGTTCTATCATGTACCTAGCTGTCTAGAAGCTACTATAAAGAGTCAATTTGGTATATCTATATCTAAAATGTTTCTATTTCTTCAAAACAGTATTTAGGCCTGGTTCATAAGGTATTTAAGTACTATAGCCACTTCCAATTAGGAGGAGCTAAAGTTGAAAATTATTCAAAATGTGAAGAAGAAACCCCCAAAATACTTCTTTACAGCAATTGCCGCCCAATCCGTTCTAATCTGACCAAGCGTAGTTTGCCCAAATTAGGCAAAAAATTTAAAAAAAATAAAGTGGAAAAAAGTCAGAAATGCTAAAAAAATTTTCAGTATGAGGTGATAAGGTATGTAAAAAAACAAGTGTATTGAGCCTGGCTGTATCATCTTTGTCACTACATTTTCTCAATTATTCAACATGACAAACAGATTATTTGTCGTCACAAGTAATAGTGTCATGGGATTTCACATACGTATGATATGTATAGTCTGTTATGGAAAAAATAACTAAATGAGCCATCTTTTGACACATAGACTCGCAATAGTTCAGCATAATGTTCAGCATAATGTAATTTATTCCGCAGTATGCAGATATGCTTTCCCATCTCAAATTTCTACGCAAAATTCTCTCCTCGCTAGAAATTTTCCTTCTAGCCTGGAGTATATACTGTATAAAATTTATCACGAACTACCTAACTTATTTAATAAAGAAGATATTCAATATACCAAATTGGTATTTTTGGAAAGAAATCGTGGGACTAAACTAAAGAATGACAAAAAAAAAATTCACAAGGTTCACACTTTGTAAGATTGAGAGAATTGTATTGAAAATTAGTAAACAAAAATTTTGTGTTGTTCATTTTTTATTTTCTTTCATTTTCGTATTTGCTATGTAAACAATGAAAAAATGTTGTCACCTCCACTTTATGTTTTATTACCATTTTCTCCTTCCACTTTTTTTACCATCATTATCTACCCATTCCCTTATTCTTCAACCATAAAACATTGGCAAAAATTGAGTGGCGCACAGTTTCTCACAAATTGATTGAGAAGCATTTTCAATGCTGAAAATAAGCTGTTTACTTTATTTTTTTTTTAATATTATGCCAACTAATGTAGCGTGTGGGCCTTATTTTTATTTCTTATCGTATTTCTCTTTATTTTTCTTTTCTCTTATTATTATTATTATTATTTTGTTTTTTGTTAAAAAATGAAGACGCCTACTGCTGGCTGCTTAAATTTGCACCACCATATTTCTTTTTTTTCTTAAACTCTTTTGTTCTGACTTCTCTTCACTTCATTTTCTTATGCCGATTCTTCAACATTGCTATTTTTTCTTTCTTCTAAATTACAATTTGAATTTCTTTTTTTACAAGATTAAGTCAATTATAATAATAATATTTTTCTCTTGAAAGTTCTCTTTTCTACCATAGTCCAAGTTTGTTTTTTCTGCAGTATTAAAGTATGTCGGCACCTTCGTTTTTTCAACATTGTTTGCAATCTCTAAATTTTCAAGTTTATTCATCATTTTGTGATTTAAATTAATTTGTTCGAGATGCGCTCCTTTTATGCTCGCTTTTTTGTCTCAAATATAATTATTTCAATCAACAAAATGTACTAAATTTCTTCTTGAGTTGTTTCAAAGTATAAGTATGTGTGAGGTATGTGTCTGCGCTTAGTCCTCCTTAATTTGGTTGTTCAGGCTTAGAAATACAGTAGGTATGTGTCCACAAATTTTCATCTTTGATCTTACTTTTGGAACCTTTTGTCCTTAGACTGTTGGCGCGCTCTTTGTGGGACTTTTGCACATCACACTAACCTCTCATGATAATTTTAATTCAACTTAATGATGAACCCACTGTATGACTTTGTAATTTATCCTGTCATAACAAAAACCGTGAAAAAATCACACCAAATAATGATAATGATACAAATGATAACAATGAGGTGTTCAGTAAGTAGGCATGAGACGCATGTTGAAGACAGTAAAAATATAATAATTCCTGAACAATGCAAAAAATATAGATAAGGAAAATTCTCAGATTGTTTTGAAGCTCATGTAAGTAGTGGAATGATATTCACTTCATTTTTCTCTACTGCTTTTCTCGCTATCCTTATCACATATTGTGAGTAACCACAAAACATTGTTTAATAGTGCCAAAATAAAGATTCAATTACACAGGATTCAGAAATTATCTGCCACTTTCTCTGGTTTTCCGCACTCATTAAATGAAAATTGCTGTCAAATTATCCGGAAAAAACACACAGGATAAGATTATTTAATTCTGTTCAGCTGATTTCAGCGAAATTAAATGAAAAAGGTTTAACTGACAATGGATTAAGTAACAAGCACTGTATTTAAAAATAAAAATTTGATAAAATCACCAAATTCCTCAGATTTTTCTGACCTTCCCCAAAAACTTATTGTATTTCCATTACCTTAAGTAATATAGCATTAACCACATATTAAAAATGTTAAAAATTTGTGAAAAACTTATTCTCATAAAAAAGAATAGTTACTTGTGATACGAATGAATAAAGTAAATTTTTTTGATCCGAGTTCAATTTTTGCAGCACAAGCCAAATGCCAATGATACACATCACACGGGTATCAATCATCTACTATATACACATGTGCCACACACTATTTTTGGGAACCCCTCCCTAAGGAAAAATGAGGTTGAACAAAAAAAAATTAGAATTATGTTTTTATCGCCTTATTCATCAAAAGTCAGAGCTACACTGTCCTCCACTCCGAGAAATTATCCAGTGATACTGTTCTTTTTTTTTTTTTTTTTTTTTATAAATACCTTAGGGTAACGCATGCACCCAAGGCTGTGCATTAAGAATTTACCGTAGGTATATAAAGAAACACATGTGAACAAGACAATGTACGATGTAAAAAACTAGGTATTCATAAAGAATTTACATTATGCATTGTTCTTAAATCATCCACTTTATATACTCACCTAATATTCTATGTCTTATCCAACATTATTAAATTTCTTAACTCAAAAACTGATTGTCAAGTTGCCACTTTAACTAAACATAATATTTCAATTTTGAAAGCCTCTAAGCTCCAGATGTATAGTTGATGTTACTGAAAAGAGAATGATATTTTAAAAATTTCCTCACCTATACTTTTTAAATTACTTATCTTTAGCAGTTTGAAAATAGACAAATAAAAAAAACCGCAAACCACTCATATCACAAATGACAAAATATTTCGACTTTTATGTATTGAAAATTTTTTTTTTTTTTAAACTTTGTGGAATACCTTGTTGTGAGAGATATTCTCACCAGAAGGAAATTCAACAGAATTTAAGCGTGTTCAACCACTTCATACATAAGTACGGGTAAGCCAAAACCAAGGCGAACACTGGCAATTTTAGAGCCGGTTTGGGTGGTTTATATACGGCTTATTTGCACGCACACAAACACACGTACGTAAGATAATACGTACGTCGGTGAGGGCGGCCAGGTCGCATCATCCCCTATCGAGATAAGAGATAGCTGGCCGGTTTGTGTACGAATCGTGACATCATCTTTTTGTGTCACAATTCGGAACTCGTACATTACCTGCAAGTACGTACAGGTAATTACGATCGAACGTATTTTGTGTATTTAACGTCACAAGGACGATTGTTTGCCTGCCCTTTGGGGCGGCAACTGTCGTCGAGGGGTCCAATCCCCTATACCTCATACGGGAGAGTCCCCACAGCTACTCCCTCCAGTTTTTGCGCCGCAAAAATGATTGAAATGCGCAAGGCCTGGGGGGACATGTGGTATTAATGCCATTTTTGATCGGCCTCCCACTTTGCCAGGGCACTACCTACTGCGGCCCCAACACACTCGTAAGATTCCTTACAAGCCTGTGCTCGGGCCAAGTAGTTTGCCCGGCTGTCCTCTCCCCTATGCCTTGGTGGTAGGTTTTTGGTGAAGGCGTAGGGATGACGGCGGGAGTGAGGTTGAAGCGGATGTTTGAAGTGTGGCTGCTTAAGCATCGGGGAGTTTGAATTGCCCACTGCCAAGGCAGCCATCTTTGCATTTTCATTAACTGCCCTCTCCGCCCTGAATAGGAATCTCATCGGTTCCCTGGTCTCCTTTGGCTTTGGCTCTGGCGTTGGGGGTTCTATCATCGGAGTTGGTTCCGGTGGAGTCTGGGGAGGAGAGATGACTGGTGGAAGCGGAGTCATCATCACCGCGAGAACACTCTCCACGGCTGGTGCCGTGTCCATCAGGAGTTCCTCCTCAATTCAATCAAGTTCCCACTTCTGTTCCAGAATTTGCCCAGTGTTCTTGGCAACTTTTGGAACTTCTAGGTTCTTGCTCGTGTTGTGGAAGATTTGGGTTGGTAGCAACATTGGAATAGTTGTAAGGAAAACGGGGAGCCAAAAATATTGTTCAGAAAACCTTGTCTGAGAGCTAAGACAGTTCTGGAATGGGTGAATTTACTGCTATTTTTGATTTACCATTACAGTTCCGTTTCATTATTTTCACATCTTCTTATCAGCATGTAGAGGGGATAGCGCTTAAAATTATCGGCCATATGCAAGTTTTCCAGTTAAGTTCTGATTGGTTAAAGCAGAGTTATGCCTGAAATAAACTCATAGAATATTATATTCGAATTTTATTACAAAGGAATCTCCGTTTGTGACGTCATGATGTTAAGATTATCTTTGTATTTAACGGTAAACGCACGTTGCGATGTTTATTTCCGTATCGCACATGGATTTGTTTATTCCTGTTGTTTTCTTTTTGTTGGCATTCCTCCTTTGCTTATCTCCCAAGTTTCTTTTGTTTCACGGAGTTCCGATTTTCGTCGCATATTTTTTAGCAGGTTTCAAATTACGTAGCGGATATTACTTTTTTGGGAGTAAACTTTATTTTCTTCGCATTAACCTCCTTGACATGCGAGAAGGGTGGGAATTTTTGCGTTTTTTACTGCCTAAGGGCCTGCCCCTTTTTTGTGGGCATATGGGGGCCTCGGGATCGAATGTTTTGGTAATAACATCGTCCGAAAACTTCACAGACTTTTTAATTTTTGGTGTTTTCTTGATTTGTGAATTTGTTGTTTCACATTTTTTGACAGATTCCTCCGTATTTGTTTGGGAATCTGTCTGGATATTTTCTATGTTCTCTCTTGGTATCCTTTTTATTCTTTTGTCGTCGCTTACCATGTATGCAGGCTTCAATCTGTCCATTGAAATTGTTCGAGGTTCGCCTGCAATGAGTATCAAAAGTTTTTCTCATATTGTGATACTACTTTGTAAGGACCAGCGTATGGTTTTTCCAGCGCAGATCTCATTTTTTCGTCTCTAACAAATACATGTGAAGTATTGGCCAAGTGTTTCGATATGTAAATCTTGGGCTGGCCATGGCGAGCTGCCTGTTCAAGAAAATTGTTGGCATCATTTCTTATATTTTGTACTATAATTTCGGGGCTAACTTCCTTCAATTTTGTGAAGAAGTCCCCTGGAAGGCGTAGCTCTTCGCCGAACGCTAATTGAGCTGCAGAATGACCTGTATCTGTTTGTAGGGCAGATCGAAGGCCTAGGAGGATGGTAGGAAGTATTTCTACCCATCTCTTGGTATCATGGGACATGATAGACGCTTTGAGGGCTTTATGCCATCTCTAGATTTTGCCTTTGGCTTGAGGATGGTAAGCTGTGGTATGACTGTGTTGAACAGCAAGCTTATTGGACAGCTCTTGAAAGAGCGAGCTCTCGAATTGGCAACCCTGGTCCGTAATTATGACTTCTGGTATGCCATACCTCGCAGTCTAGGTATTGTATAACCTTGCAGCTACTGTAAGAGCTGACATATCGTGTAGAGGGATTGCTTCTGGCAATCGTGTTGCCCTGCCTATTATCGTCAACAGGTATCTGTGTCCTTGAGATGGTGGCAATGGGCCTACCAAGTCCATATGTACTGTTTTAAACCGCACTGTTTGTTTGAAGGATTTGAGGGGAGGGCGAGTGTGTCTTCCTACTTTGGATTCTTGACAGTTCAGGCAAATGCAAGCCCATTTGTTGCAGTCAGACTTCATTCGTGGCCATACAAACCTTGCCAAAATCATATTAGCACTACATTTTGGCCCAGCATGTGACAGATTATGTACACTGTTGAAAGCCAACTTGCAATATATTACCGGTAGAAATGGCCTATTCTTACCTGTACTGACATCACATGTTAATAAAACATCAGTACCGGGAATTTTTCACTGTCTCAATTTGAGAGTAGTATCATCGTTCGATAACAACTCTTGCAATTCTGCATCCTTAAGCTGTGCTTTAGCTATTTCAACATAAGGGAATTGGACAGGAGCCGAGATAGCTTCGATTCTACTCAAGGCATCAGCTGGAGTGTTAAGTTC
This sequence comes from Ericerus pela, assembly GCA_011428145.1. Classification (NCBI taxonomy): domain Eukaryota; kingdom Metazoa; phylum Arthropoda; class Insecta; order Hemiptera; family Coccidae; genus Ericerus; species Ericerus pela. The sequence goes on from WOFM01000483.1 coordinate 1,593,502, forward strand.
TCCACTTATATACTGGATGTCCGTAGTCAATTGACTAATATAGTCTAATTGTCGTGCTCTTCTCGGCGATGCCGGTTTTGCTTTTTGTGTGAAGGCATATGTTAGGGGTTTATGGTCAGTATACACAGAAAAACATCTACCCCCTAATTAGTGCCTGAAATGCTTCAACGCAGCAAAAATTCCGAGCAATTCCCTATCGTATGTGCTATAATTCTTTTCTGTTTTTGAGAGCTTCCTCGAGAAGAAAGCTAGCGATAACTTCTTGTACTCTTTATCCAATTGGTACAGAGTTGCACCAATAGCAAAATCAGATGCATCGGTACTCACACATAATGTCAGACTTTCGTCTGGATGAGCCAATAGAATTGCATTTGCCAGTGTATCTTTGATTTTCTCAAAGGCCTGTTCGGCTTCTTCATACCATTCGATTGGAGTTTTGTCTTTCTTTTTACTTGTCTTTATTAGTGCAAACAGCTTACTTTGTTCGGCTGCTGCATTCTTCATGCAACGTCTATAGAAGTTCACCATCCCCAAGAAACGCCTGAGTTCAGCGACATTTGAGGGCTTCGGGAAATTCAATATTGGCTCTACTTTGGTCTTCAATGGGGAAATGCCTTTGGTCGAGACTTTGTAGCCAAGGAAGTCAATTTTGGTCTGTGCATATAAGCTTTTGCCTACGTTGATAGTAAGCCCGGCAGCGTGTATACGCTGTACGACGGCTCTTACATTCTCCTCGTGCTGATGCTCACTGCCTTCAGAGCAAATGCAAATATCATCCAAGTATGCATATGCAAACGGCAATCCCCTTAACAGTCCATTGATAAATCTTTGGAAAGTTTGTGCTGAGTTGCGAAGTACAAATGGCATTCGAAGGTATTCGAATAGTCCAAAGGGGGTTATAACCGCTGTCTTTGGTAGGTCCTGGTCAGCCATAGGAATTTGGTGGAATGCCCAGTTGATGTCTATTTTGGTGAACATCGTTTTACCCTTCATATTCGCGTTGAAGTCCATTATATTGGGGACTGAATAGCAATCAGGAACTGTTTTGGCATTTAAGGCCCTGTAGTCTCCAACAATTTGCCACTCTCCACTTGCTTTTTTAGTCATGTGGATAGGGGAGCTCCATGAGCTTTTAGAGGGGTGACATATGCCCTCCTCGACGATGCGATGGAAGTACTCCTGTGCCGCTTTGAGTTTGTCAGGCAGTAACCTTTGTGCTCTAGCATGGCAAGGCTGCCCTTTGGTCTCAATGTAATGAACCATATCGTGTTTGTATGTAGGATGCCTGCGAATTGATGGTTGAGTGACTCCAGGATAGTCAGACAGGATCCATAAGAGTTGTCCGTCGACTTTTGTACAGCTGGATATATTTGTTTCCAGTTTGTAAGCATGCGTTTTGCCATCCACACAATTTTTAGTTTCACTATTGATCAGTTTGCCGTTTTTGAGGTCAATGATCAGGCCATAATGTGCAAGAAAATCTGCACCCAGGATCGGGTTTGGAACATCAGCAACCGTGAAGGACCACGTCATATTTTCCTTAAGTCCGATGTCAACTTTGCTGGTCTCAAGTCCGTAAGCTGGGAGGTTTTGACCATTCACAGTACAGTGATAGTATTTCGGAGGAAGTACTTTTTGGTTTTTATTTACTGGCAATATACTCAAGTCTGCACCTGAGTCTATCAAGTACCATCTCCTATTTGTCCTGTCCTTTATGAACAGGCGGCATGAGTGTTTTTCCGAGGGGTCTTCGACCGCATAGATGGCCCCTTGTTCTAGTCTGATGCTTCCTTGTTGTAGGATATACCCCACCATTTTCACCTGTTGTTGCATTTGGTGGCTTCTGCGCCAAACCGGTTGTGAAAAAAGCAACTTTTATCATCCCAATTTCGAGACTGGTTTTTGAGAGATGATGTTCTCGGGGGTGTTGAACTCTGACCCCTGTTGTTGGAACTAGATCTGCGGTCTCTGGACCGGGACTGTCGTCTTTTGCTATTGCCACTGTTGTTGTTGATTCTACTTTTAGATCTTTGTCGCCAGGTACTATTGGATTTCGTGGAGCTTTGGCCTTTGTTCCTTTTTACTTCATCAGTCAACTGAGCTATTTGAGCTCGAAGTTGAGCTATCTCTCCAGTCTCTGCAGATACTGCACTGACCACGGGCTTTGACCTGGTGTATTCGAGTGCATTATCTGCTGATTTTGCAAGGAAGTCCAAGTCTGCTGATGTGTGCTGGTTCAGGGTTATATTCTCCGTCTTGAACCTGCCTTCTAATAGGGTCAACCATAACTCTACCTCATTGGGCAGAAATTCCGGGATCTCTATCCTTCGTCTGTAGAAGCTGGGGTTCTGTCCTGGCTGTAGCTGCAAAAGCTGCATAATTTGTGCCAAGACTTCAGGCGTCAGCTGTAG
>WOFM01000483.1:1600075-1802636 GCA_011428145.1 Ericerus pela
TGTTATGGACTTGCCCAAGCCTATAACAACAAAATCTTCACTTTCAAACAAATAGCTACCGAAGACCAATTGGCTGACTTACTCACAAAAGCCTTATCCAGTAAGCAGCACATTACTCTAACCCATAAAATCCTAGAATCCCCAAATCTTGATCCATAACATGTTATATCCAATTCCAGATCCATACCTGTAACACAATAAAACATTTCACTTTAATAACTTAAAAGCTTCATTTCGAATAAATTTATCTTATATATACTTACATTTGTTTATTGCATGCTGTTTACCTAATTACCTAAAAACAAAAAAAAAACAAAAAATGCATGTTACTATCTTAATCTACCTTATATATATACATTAAATAATCAAAATATGTACTTACCATACTCGTCCAATTTAGTTACCATTTTTAATTTTTTATATACACTATTTCACCATTTTTATACTTTTTTTTTTTCAATTCATGTTAATTTTTTATGTAATTATATATTTAAATGTAAAAAACTCGTAAACTTTTATACACTGTTGTAACACCCGCATTCGTGATCGGTTCAAAAGATTGTAGGGGGGTGTTGAGACCACCAATCCTTCTCCCCTCTCACTCCACAAACACACTATTACATAAAATACATAATTTATTTATATCTATTCGCAGCTACACTGATATACCACTTCCGCCGCTCATTCATTCATTTCCGTTAACACTCGTTTATCTATCTTAAAATGTACTTTGCTGAAATTATGTATCTTCTTCGAAATACACTCGCTTCTTGGACGGAACTTCGTTTAAATCTTTCTTTCTTGTTTCATCTCCGGTCCTCATCCTCTATAACATGTAAATAAATATCGATCTGATTTATAAAAATTTGATATATAAAAAAATCTATATTTTTCGATGTTAAATGGAAAATGCATGCAAACCAATATCGATATTTTATCGATGTGTGAGAAAAAATAGGAAAATAAAGAAACATCGAATTCGAAAACAGATCCCATATAGAAAATAAAAATGTTATCACATTAAAAATTGAAAAGCGATAGGAAGTAGCAAGCATCTGACTGAATATGCGATGTGTATCTGATGGTTTTGAGTATTCGAGGAAATATTATATGGGGATTAATTTTTTCTGTATCCTTCTATTAGATTAAATTGAGCTTAATTAAACTTCGTTCTTTATCTCAAATGGAGATAACAGAAAAAGAAAATTCGCGAACGAATCTAAGCCGTTAAGCCACCGCTGATAATCTGTATTCGTATCATTGCAGTACCACATTCTACAGGTGTACAATTTATTATAAGATATTTCCCACCAAGACACAAGTATAACGACAGAGGCACAGCAAAATCCAAATATTTGAGGTGGGAGGGGATTCAGTCATTAAACTTGCGAATGCTCGTTCCTCATTCATGACTGACGGAAAAATTTATGAGCTTTTTTTTTTTTTCTATCTCTGAGGGGTTTGAATAACCATATCCCCACATTGCTACGTCACTATTTAGCAACAGTGTCGGCGATAGATACGGAGAATAGCTGCGCAGTGTTGACCAGGCAGTCTGAATCATAAGCTATACCTGTAGAGAAAGGATAGAAATACTGTTGATGGGTGGAATACTTAGTGCTGAAAAAAAAAAAAAGGATTGATAATAGTACCTCACACAAACAGCTGTCTCATATTCCTAAATTGAATGAACAAAATGCATCGATGCTACATTTTAAATAGTGGTAATTGAAGGGGAATATTCAATTGAAAAATGATATTTAAAAAAAAAATAAAAATTGAATAAAAAGAAAATAATAATCGTTTTAAAATTTCTCAACTACAATCTACTGGCATTATTCAGTAGGTATTCTTTTCCTCATTAATACCTGTATGTCAATTCTAATTTCATTAAAAAACTCATAAATTTAGCTCCAACGTCAATAATTCCGGTAGATCGGAATGGAATAATTTTTAAATGTAATTTCCTTATTTTTAGACAATTTTTATTCATTTGACACTGAAAATATCATACATTCGTGGTATTCGGGTACGTTTATAAACAATTGAAAACAGTACAACAACAACATCAACAACATGACCGATGTACGTACACAAGATAAATTTTAAGAGTGTGTAGGTAACGAATGCCAAACACGTTTATAAATGTTATGAGTAGTGAGAATATTGGTTTGTTCATAAACGGCTAAAAATTCTACGGGTGGCAGCAAATTGTGTTTTGGTATGTATCGAGTTATATATCTTGTTGTTTCTCTTAACTATACAGTAGATTCCATGTAACTGAAATAAAAAGGTCCATTTCTCCGCCCCCCCCCATTTCAAATTTTAACCTGAAAATTTTTGGCCTAATTGTGCTAAGTTTGTGCTAATATGTGCCATCAATTTTAGAATTTGTGCTCACCCCCTTCCTTAGATATAAACAAAAGAGTCTGGGTGGGGCTGGAGAAATGCTAGCCCCACCAATTTCGAATTTTGACTCTAAACTTTGTATGCTAATTGTGCTTCATTTGTGCTAATTTGTGCTCATTTATTTTCAAATATAGGGGCCTCAGAAATTTATGTGTCAGCCCCCCATTTGGAATTTTGAGTTGAAACTTTGCATGCTAATTGTGCTTAATTTGTGCTAATTTGTGCTGCAAATTAAAAATTTTATACTCATTCCCTTTCAAAAATATTTGTGGTTTTATGTCTCCCCTCAGCCCCCCCTCATTTTGAATTTTGACCCAAAATTTTTCATACCAACTGGATTCAAATAATGCTAAATTTTGCTACCAATTTTGGAATTTGTTATCACCCCCTTCTTAATATATAAAAAAAAGTTTGTGGGTGGAGCTGGGGAAATGCTAGCCCCACCCATTTTGAATTTTGACTCAAAACTTGGCATACTAATTGTGCTCAATTTGTGCAAATTTGTGCCAACCATTTTAAAATTTGTGCTCACTTCCCAACTCAGATAGGGAGCCCCGCGCCTCAAAAAACATGATTAATGATATATCAATCAATAATATATAAGAATATTATCTTAACTCCCTGTTTGGGGTCACAGGGGGCCAAGGAGGGGTTCAATCTAAAAATGGATTATAAATGTAAACTCAGAGCCTCAAAAAACAATATTATCGATGTATCATTCAATAATATCCAGGAATATTATCTTAATTCCATTTCTTGGGCTACAGGGGGCTAAATGAATGTTTAAATCTAAAAATGGGTTGCAAATATGAACTCAGCCCTCAAAGTAAATAACTCCTCAGGCACCACCAAAAATTTTTTCCAAGGCTGTGCTCTAATATAAAAACAAATAAGGAATAATTGGTTTTTGATTTTCTTAGTTTTTATTGTTTTTCAATGTTTTGAATTTGTCTTTAATAAGGGAGTGGGGGGTGCAAGTGCACATCCTTTTATCCCCTCCCTCATAGTCACCATGAACTTTCTAAATTGATGAGCTTAACTAAACCAATGTACAAACACAGGAGAGTGAGGAATGAATGAATGAGAAACCTGTGAAAGAGGTGAAAAGTTTGCTGATGTGTCAATTCTATGACATCACACCCACTGCTCAAAAAATATCACAACAATTTTTGATAACTCAAATTTACCATTCATTTTCTCCCATTCTACCCAACCAATTTTAATGCGGTTTTCACTGATATTTTTTATTTTCTTTTAAAGAATTTGAAAATATGTTTACTGAAAATCATTACCAGTACTCCATTAGAAGCAAACTCATTGTCACTGTTATTGCATAGGTATACAACAAAAATCGATATGTTTTGCGATGTATTGATGTTTTTCACCAGATCGATGCAATATTTTTTTTCGATATATCGATATTGAATAAAATACATATTTTGGGAATTTTTTGGACAACTGTTTGAAATTTTCTTTTCATATTATGCCAGAAACATTCGCTGGAGTATACTCAACAACTTCCAAAAGTTTCATGGCCATCGGATGAATGGTGTAGTAATGTATAAAAGACAAACAGACATACATTCTCTTTTATATATATAGATTAATGGTGTAGTAATGCATAAAAGACAAACAGACATACATTCTCTTTTATATATATAGATAACACTGGCCAAAGAAATCTTAAAAATTCCCCATAGATAACCCAAAAATATTTTTCAAAATTTGGGAATTTTTTTCATCAAAAAAGTCAGATTACGGAATAATGCATCTTGATTGGATCACCCAAAAGTGTCTAGGAATTGGTATTTTATTGTAGTTATATAAATATTTCAGATAACACCATTCTGTCAGTACTATATTAGCCTTCCTTAGAGATGCATGTCTAAATATTCCTCTAGCAAAATTATAGAGTTTTGACATTTTACTGTGTGATACAATAGAAAATAAGTTTTTTGAAGCGCCGAGTCCAAATTTGGTGTTCATTTCTCAATTTGACCCATTCTTCATCGCCAAATGAGCCCCAAAAAGGGGGTTAATTTTGAGTTTTCACTTTTTATTGAGTGATACATCACCAATTATGTTTTTTGAAGCGCCGAGTCCGAATTTGGGGTTTGTTTCTCCATTTGACCCATTCTTCATCCTCAAATGGGCCTCTAAAGGGGCTTAATATTGAGTTTTCACATTTTATTGTGTGATACATTACAAAATATGGTTTTTAAGGCGCCCAGGCGGAATTTGGTGTTCTTTTCTCCATTGGACCTATTCTTCATCCTCAAATGGGCTCCTAAAGGGGCTTAATATTGAGTTTTCACATTTTATCATGTGATACATCACCAAATGTATTTTCTAAATTATTAAATATATAAAACCAAAATTAGCATGAATACCTACTTAATAATTTATACACATATGACCATAAAAATTTGTTTTTTTATTTCTATTTAATTCACATAGAAGGTTTTTATGATAATATTTTTAATTTGGCAACTTGAATGGAAAAAACTGTCAATAGAGAGTGATCAATGGAAAAATTTACATGTACTTACAAAGTTTTTTAGTAACAACTAGAAAATACCAAATTAAGAAAATCTGACATACTGCAAAGTATGGGTTAAGTATAGTTCCCTTAAAAGTACCAAGGTAAAAATTTGGTACAAACTGTCATAAAAATTGTAATAAAATTTAACTCCTATTTAAAATGGAAGGCTTGAATTTTCTTGACCCTACTGAAAATTTTGTTATAAATGACTATTATTTAGGCTACAGCAGAAATGGGTGATTGTTATTAGTTGCTTGAAATTGCAACTTTAAAATTTCAAAAAAGAAAGTTGGCACAAATAAGCACAATTTAAGATGAAATAATGGGAAAAGTTTCAGCTCAAAATTCCAAAAGGGGGGGCTAAGACAAAGCCTTCCTCACTCCTTATTTCAGTTAATAATTGAGCACAAATTATAAAATGGTTGGCACAAATCAGCACAAAGTGAGCACAATCAGTTTGCAAAATTTCAAGTCAAAATTTGAAATGGGTGGGGCTGCATTTCCCCAGCCCCACCCAAATTTGTTTTGCAAATAACTAAAGATTTGAATGTACAGGAATTATAAGCTTGTTGGCACAATTAAGCACAAATCAAAAAAGAGTAGTGGGCAAAGTTTTGTATAAAAATTCAAAAAGGGGGGGCTGAGGGGAAATCTTTCATCCTCCCTATCTGCGTTGGGAAGTGAGCACAAATTTTAAAATGGTTGGCACAAATTGGCACAAATTGAGCACAATTAGTATGCCAAGTTTTGAGTCAAAATTCAAAATGGGTGGGGCTAACATTTCCCCAGCCCCACCCACAAACTTTTTTTTATATATTAAGAAGGGGGTGATAACAAATTCCAAAATTGGTAGCAAAATTTAGCACTATTTAAATCCAGTTGGTATGAAAAATTTTGGGTCAAAATTCAAAATGTGGGGCTGAGGGGAGACATAAAACCACAAATATTTTTGAAAGGGAATGAGTATAAAATTTTTAATTTGCAGCACAAATTAGCACAAATTAAGCACAATTAGCATGCAAAGTTTTAACTCAAAATTCCAAATGGGGGGCTGACACATAAATTTCTGAGGCCCCTATATTTGAAAATAAATAAGCACAAATTCTAAAATTAACGGCACAAATTAGCACAAATGAAGCACAATTAGTATACAAAGTTTAGAGTCAAAATTTGAAATGGGTGGGGCTAGCATTTCTCCAGCCCCACCCAGACTCTTTTGTTTATATCTAAGGAAGGGGGTGAGCACAAATTCTAAAATTGATGGCACATATTAGCACAAACTGAGCACAATTAGGCCAAAAATTTTCAGGTCAAAATTTGAAATGGGGGGCCGGAGAAATGGACCTGAAATAAAGGTTAATTGGTACAACCACTTAATTGGGAGAATTTATCAATTACCAAAACCAATTAATGCTATTAGTGTTGAAAATCTCGGCTTCATTAGGACAAAATATTGGTTAACTGGGACATGTGATCAATGAAATCTACTAACTATTGTGGACTGGCCATGAGTTGGTGCGCATCTACAGGACGCATCAATTTGGCAACACAGCAAGAGAGTTGTGTTGCCTGTGCTGGTGTTGTGGCAGTCGCCAAACAGTTACACTTTGGTGAGGAGGAGTGTGAAGACGCATTATTGTTTGTCTCATGGACGTTAAACCAAACTAGTGGGTATGCCACTATATGGTAGCAGAAGCAATTTTACGGTCTTTAGGACCTTTAAGACTTTATTAATTTAAAGCCTTAATGCAAATAAATTAGAGTTTGAATTTTCCTCACGAAAATTTAAATCCTAAGGTGAAAGAATAACTGACGTATTTCTTCTAACAAAGAAAGACTTTATTTTTTCAAACACACTTCCATTATTTAAAGAAAAACATCGAAATAAAATTCCCTTTAGGATTTTTTTCAATGTATGAATAATACACTGAAACACAAAAAACTTTAGTCCCTTTATTCTCACGAATATTTTGTTCAAATCTATTATGAAGAATTGAACAAAAGACTTGAATAATATTATTCAACAAAGACAGTGCTTAGTACTAGTTGACACCAGTACTAAATGAAAATATTTATCGAATCCTTTATTCCTACCTATTGTTAGAAATAAAATCAAAATAAAATAAAGACGGCAAAAAATGATTTTTTTTGTATAAGAAAAAATTTTTTTTGCCGCCCTCAGTATCTTATACTCACGTATAAATGAGGATAAAGACAGAAAAAATTATATTAAATAATTTTTTCTGCCGCCCTCAGCACATAGTGTCATATATATAGACAAAAATTACGGCCAATATGGTAAAACATGGCGACCGTAAATTCGTTAATTTAACAAAGTTAGTCGTCAACAATTACTACTAAAATAAATTCCCCGCCAACTGAGTTTTTTGGAGAAATAATAAAGAATTTCCAACAAGTCCTTTAATACTGACGAACACCCTTTCATCATTATTACGAATGGAGAGAGAAAAAGAATATAATCTATCTCTCTTCCACTTGTACAAAAAATTGACAACTCTTAAAAAAGACGAAAATACCACGTTTTTTAAGGGAATAATGTAGATCTTGTCGATAAGACAAAGACCAACAGTTGCCAAGGTCAAAAAAAAAAAATCACAGTGACGAGGCGATATACATTTGCAGTTCCCTGCAAATGTACGAATATTATTGTATGTATGTGTGAATATTCACACATACATACATGACATCACCACTACTAACGTTTCTCAAGGCGATAGTACAACCCTATCTATGCATCTGTGTGCAAAAAAAAAAAAAAAAAAGAATGAAAAAAACGAGGCAAAGCAAACATCAAGTTAAGAGTATACGCACACACACATACCCTTAAATCAACCACCAACAAAATGAACAAGTATGTTCTGGTCATTCTCGCCTTGTCAGTGGAATTTGATGTTTGCGTTGCTGTTCTTTTTTCATTTTTACTTGTTTTATTGTGTGATTTTAATGAATTTTGTTGTTTTAATTAATTTATTATTAATTAAACTATTAGTGTCAAACATTTTTGTTTTTCAAAATTCGAATTTTGTCGTTTTTATTGCGAAATATTTCTCGTTTTTTGAAACCTTAGCTGTTACACACGTGGTGTTTTGTAATTTTGCCTTAACAAATTCGTTTTTTGTTAAAAATTCGTGTGAAATTTTAATTTTACGATACTTTAAATTCCTTTCCCAAAAGGAATTAATATTATTACGGCTGAATTTGAAAAAATCCATTCGTAAGTACTTTAAATATTCATTTATTTAAATAATATATGCTTAGGGAAATGTAATTTGCCTAATAATTTTCAGCATTTTTCGATCGTGTGGATAAAATTACATTATAATTCACAGGAATATATGGTAGTTCATATTTATTTATCCACTGATGACTTTGAATAATTTCGGAAGAAATTATTCAAATAATAATCTCGTAATTCGTAAGGATTTCAGAGATTGTATACTTGCCAAAAATCTACAGGTCCAGTGAAATCCACACGATCTGTATTACTACAATAATTTTTAGAATTTTTATAAGTGAATTTCTAAAATACGCAGTGTCGCGATTAATTAACCACATTGCGCTTACGGGTCATGCCCAAAATTTGATTTGAACATGACTCGTAACAAAATTTATGATAGGTCTTTTATTAGGAAAATAAATTTAATGAAACCCCGTCATAAGTTAAAAACATCACGTCTTTAAAAATTATTTAGATATTATTTGTCTAAAATATACGAAATTTCATGTTCAAAACTTCATTATGTTCAAACGCCATGTTGGAATTTTATTTCAACATGATGTAAATTTGTAACATTGTGAAAAAATATTATTTGATAAAAATTTGATCATGAAACTTACGATGTATACAGAATTTTTTTTCTTTTTCTATAAAATCGTAATTCGTATCTCTTTATTTCATTTTTAGACCCCCTATCAAGGTGCCTAAATTTTACATTACCTGTAAATTAATTTTTTGCCATCATTGTGCCCATGGGTCATGCCCGAATTTTCATCAGACATGATCCATGATAATTTACTTGGTCAAAAACAAAATTTTTTTTACCTTTGACCAAATAACTTGTACAAAAATTTTTTTCCATCATTGCGCTTACGGGTCATGCCCGAATTTTTATTGGACATAATTCGTAACCATACTTTAAATAAATATTGACAAAAGTATTGATACAGAAAATCAATACTTGTCAAGACCTTAAGGAAAATTTCCCTTAATAAAATCAACTCTTTATGGAACTTATTGACACTTTTTAAAATACAAAAATTGTATATGTCCTTTATTTAGTGTCAATATGTCCCATACGTCTGAACCATCGCAAGGATCATCCAGAGGACGTAGTTCCTCATCTCGAACACCACCACCTCCACCACCCCTCCCATTCCATGCCGAAGCAGGCCTACGGGATCCGGAAGAGGAAAACATACTAGCCTATGACGACAAGCAGCAACGAATAGTTGACCAACTTGACGAAGCGGCCAGTATGTTGCGACGTGAGGAAGAGGCATGCCAAATAACACGTGACCTCAGTCATCATGTACTAGCTTCTCCTCAGTTACCAGTTGGACCACCACCAGGGTTTGAGGGCGCCTCCAGATGGAGATTGTACTCTTCTCAACTGCAACAGGATAGACAGTCGGTTGTTTCTTCTTGGAGTAACCAAGAAGAAATAGAATACTTTGAGAGTCGGTTGGTACAAGTTATCGTCTCAATAGATGAAACAAAGGAATTACTGAATTCCAATTTAGTAGTTCCTTTGCAAGCACGCCGCAGGCTTCCAAACCTGGAATATCTGATCGACGAGTTGCGAAAAATTCCGAAGGGAACTCCAACGGAAATGGTAACCCAATCCAGAAAACAGATTGGTGACATTTTGGGACTAATTGCGGAAATTCAGGAATGATTCCCAAAACCTCCGCAATTAATTCCAAATCAGCAGGAACCAGTCCAGATGGACATTGATCAAGTTCGAGTCCCTCCTTCTCCAGCTCAACTCTCTAATCCAGTTTTCCCAACTTCCTGGAAAACAGAACAGGAAATAGAAGAGAGAGCGAGGGAGAGGTTCGAAGAAATGAAGAGGCAGGAAAAACTGGAAAAGCAACGCAGTGCACTGCTTCGAAAATTAGGTGAAGACCTAAGTAAGTTGTTGAAGCAGGACAACAATCTGCAACAAAAACTTGAGCGACTACATTTGGAGATCGACTCTATCAAGGAACATGTAGCTGGAGAGCTACATACTCCAATCGAGACGTTCATTCAAAGTTACATCAAACCTGCAGAACGTAGAGGTGAGATTGTTAATTCTCAAACTGATGAGATATCGTCTCGAAATAGAAATACCCCATCAAATTATGAAACTAATGATGGACCAGCAAGTAAGAGATTACACCCTAGTCCATCAGTTGATAACAACTTATCAACATTAGCTTCGTCAGATAATATTTTAGTAAATTGTCCATCATCAATTACTAATTCCATAACAGCTTTGGTTCCTGAGAAAATTGGAAACCAAAAAACAACAGCATCATCTTGTTCCAAAAGCAACATTATTCCAAAATGTTGGGAAATAAATCCTTTGGAACAAAATGAGGCAACACCAATGAATCTTAAAACTCCGAAATTCTATTTAGATAAATGGGATGGAAAAATATTAACCTATCCTGGTTTTATTCAAGGTTTTAATTTATATGTTCACTCGCGAAATGATTTTGCCATTCCGCAAAAAATTAATTATCTTCAAAATGCTATTCCAAAAGAATTAAAAGATAAATTTACTCATCTCGCACCCGATGAAAAAGGTTATCATCAGAGATTAGTATTTTTGCATGATTGTTTTGGCAATCAGGCAAAAGTGAAAGCTGAAATTTGGATGCTAATTACAGCTTTCTCTACTGCAGTAGACACCATTTCATCTATCCAAGATGGAATGGATGGAATTGCAGCCCTCATAGACAGGTATAGAGATATATCTGCAATTATAGATGAGGAACAAGTATTTAATGTTACCATTGAAAAATTTCCCCCCAGGTTGTATTTAAATAATCTTAAAAGCTCTGAGAGACATGTCTCTCATTTATTTGCGGCCATTAGAGAGTTCATCAAAATCCACGAACTTTTCGAGGAAAAAGATGGTCCTTCTAAACAAAATTTAAATAAAACTCAAGGGAAAAATTTTAATGATAATAAAAAAGGTAAGCCTAAAGGCAAACCCGCTTTTGCTGGAGCATCTTTCAGCAAAGATGATAATAAAGATAAAGGAAAGGATAAATCCAATCCCAAAAATAACAGTAAGAAGAAACAACAAAAATCTAAATCTAAAAATTCAGATGATTCTCCTTTTGTTCCAGAAAATGCAAGATTAGCCGACATTCAGTTGGCTAAGGACACTCCACGCTCAGTCCTGATAACACCTCAGACCAATGCGTGCCTGTTTTGTGGTGCTCGTCACCACAGTTTTTTGTGTTTCTCCTCAAAGGGGAACACAAAACAGATTTGTGAAGAATTTTTCCGACAACATAATTTGTGTTTTCGTTGTAACGAAAAACATGATGAAGATGCTGATTGCTGTGTTGGAACTCCACCCAAGCACTGCAAATGGTTTAATTGTCTGAGTGATTAGCACAACTCGATCTTCTGCCCGAAGGCATCTTACCCGATACATACAGTCATTTGTGATGCCTGGTACCCGACATTAAGGGAGCGTAAAGCCACCTTAAGTAAATCATTTATTGATTCTTTACAAGAAGAACCAATAACAGAAATAACTAAAAGTCCAATTATTCCACAGGAAGCATCGGCAAATGGCAGTAACCAGTTTGAGGTGAAAGCTTCAAAGAAAAGTTGCGATGTTCTGTCGAATAACCAGTTGGCCACCTTACCTGTACATAGTAAGTGTTTTACCAATTATTCAAAAATTAAAAATAATTCTACCTTTTTAGTTTTTGAAACGTATGCACAATCCTTGAATATAAAAAACCATATTAAAATACAGGGATTTATGGACTGTGGCAGTGTTGATACTTTTATAGTCAATAAATTTGCTTTCGAATCTTTAAAATTAAAAGGTTATGAAGCAGTAAATTTACGACTTTCTAGTCTTCAACATCAAACTTCAAAACCAACAAAGTCCTTTTCAGTAGACTTTGATTTGTTTACTCCTGATGGAGTAAAAATTCCTATTAAAGCAAAAACTTTGGATGTTATAGCCCATAATCTAAAACAACCAAACTTAACAAAATTTTATGAAGAGTTTTCAGAATATAAAAATTTAAAATTCATGTCAATCAATAAGGAGCATACGATTCAATTACTATTAGGCAATGACTACATGTGGTCATTTGTTCGTAATATTAAGCACCTTTCACCCTCTCTGACACTTATCGAAACAGCTTTCGGAAATATGTTAGGAGGTTTGATTGAACGAAACCCTTCAATAGATGATATCTTTACTCCAGTCTACTTTTCTGATCCACAGAAAGTAGAAAATTTATGGAAACTTGATGCCATTGGTATTGAGTCCCATAACTCTGATGAGACTCAAGCTGATGCAGAAGCGCTAAGCTTGTTTTATAAAGACGTTCAATTGGTTAACAATTGTTACCAAATAAAATGGCTTTATAAAAATTATCCTCCTCCATTAGGAGATCATTATAATTTGTGTTATAAACGTCTACAAAGTCAATTACCAAAATTTGTTAAAAATCCTGAATTTTTCAAACGTTATATAGAGTATTTTGATCTCTTAATTGATCTTGAAATGATTGAATTAGTGGATGAAACTGCAAAACCAGGTTTAATTCACTACATGCCTCACAAGGGCATTTTAGACTTAACAAAAAGTACCCCGCTTAGAGTAGTCTTTGATGGGTCTGCTAAGACTAAAGCCTCTACACACTCAATAAACGATTGTATGTTTAAAGGTGCAAATTTATTACCCGATCTACTTGAAATCCTTTTATCATTTCTCAAATAAAAGTATGCAGTTATTGCGGATATTAAAAAAGCATTTCATTAGATCGGCTTACATCCTGATGACAGGGATGTAACACGTTTTTTGTGGATTAAAGATCCATCAAAACCACTAATTAAAAGTAATATAATTATTTTTAGATTTCAAAGGGTTCCCTTTGGAATTGTAACTGCTCCCTTTTTACTGGTAGCAATTTTAATGCATCATTTTCAGCAAGTTGATCCTGAATATTATCAAAAGTATGCCAAAAATTTGTACGTTGATAATCTAGTCGTTTCTTTACCAACATATAAAGAATTGAAAGATTTATATGATCATTCAAATAAATTGGTTACTGATATTTCCATGGAGTTGTCTCAGTGGGGTACTAACCGTATCAAACTGAGACAAGACTTTAACGCTGAAAATGCATTAACAAAACCTCAAGTAAAAGTATTAGGAATAACTTGGGACATGGATAAAGATTTAATTTTCATTAGCCAACCCAAAACAAAAGATAGAGATATAAATTGGACAAAAAGAAATTTTTTGAAAATTGTATCTCAATTTTTTGACCCTAATGGTTGGTTTGCTCCAGCCTATGTTCCTTCCAGAGTATTCATAAAACAACTCTGGAATGAAGGATACAAATGGGATAAAACTTTACCAACAACGCTACATCCTATAGCAACACAATTGGTACAAGATTTATCCCTTTGTACATCTTATTGCCTACCACGCCAACTTTATCCGGGTACTTATGATCCGAATAAATGCCAATTACATATTTTTGTCGATGCATCAAAAATAGCATATTCTATGGTTGCATTTCTTCGTTTTTATAAATAAGAAACCAACTCTTTTGATGTATGATTTGTAATAGGCAAAAGTCGAGTAGCTCCAATGAAACCAATGACAATTCCTTGGCAGTAATTGGAGCTAGGGAAATAAAAAATATTAGACAACCCCTAGACTTTTTACTATGTCTGCTTTTCGCAGAAGTTATTTTGTACCCAGATCTATGCAAGTTTTACCAAAAATATTCAGGAATACTTGTGTTGTATGTAAAAAACATGATAAACGCCCGTTTGCACAACCAACGCATTCGGCCATGCCAGATTTTAGATTGATGCCCTTTTCTAATCCATTCACCTACACAGGTGTGGATGTTTTTGGACCATTTGGAGTTTTTGATCAATTTCTGCCAAAAAAGAAAAGGGATCTGTCAACTCCAACCTCCCCGATATATAAAAAATGGATCTTGATATTCACTTGTCTCTCAACAAGAGCAGTGTATTTCATATCACTCTCATGTCTAACAACATGTGAAATTTGGACTGCTTTCCAAACATTTTTTGCGGACTGCGGAACTCCAAAAGTAATTTTGTTCGACAATGCCGCACAATTCGCTACCCATTTACCAAAATTTTGGGACACTATTGTTGCTGACAATACAATTAGCGATCAACTAAAACAAAAAGGAATTACGTGGCACTTCACTCCGCCAAAAGCTCCATGGTATAGTGCCCCGTATGAACGGCTTATAGGAGTCTTTGAACAAGCCTTCTATAGAGTATTAGGATATCATTCTCATCATAAAAACAACTTTCAAGCTGCATTAAAAAATATTCAAATTATGATGAATGAATGTCCATTATGCCCTGCTGTTGATGATGCTGTTCAAATAACTTTGACACCAGCTCACTTCATGCATGCCAATTTTAGAAATTTTACGTTAGATCTTGAGAAACCATTGGATAATACTCCAACGACAAAAACACTACAGAATCTGTGGAAAATTGATCAAGAGAATTTAACAAAATTATGGCTTGCATGGAAAAATCTTTATCTCCCATTCTTGAGAGATAAAATACAAAAAGGTGTCGATAATGTTTACCAAACAGTAAATTTTGAACTAAAAGTTGGTGATATAGTTCACGTGTTGGACTATATGACCAAGCCAGGAATATACAAAATTGCCAAAATTGTATCCCTGACCCCTTCCCGTGATGGAAAAGTCCGTCATGTGGAAATTTTACTACCAAGTTCAAAAAAAGTCATTAGACCCTTAAAGTTTTTGGCTAAGTTAGAACTTGATAGTAGTGATAGAGTCCCAATAACCTCAAATTGAAGACTTTATCAACATGACTTGTTCTGAATGACATACGAGACTAAGTGTTTAGAAAATTAACTGATGGAAATTGGCACCATCTTACAATTTTCTAATTGACTGACTTAAGAGCTATTTTCTAATAACTCATTATCGTTGTCTAGCCCCCTATCTAGGTGAAAGCAAACGATAAGTGTCAGTGGATCGATCCACCCTTTATTATAACCAATAAATTTGGTGTAATAAGCAGACTGACTAATTTCCCATTCTTCCCTACAGAATCCATCCATTATGGCCAAACTTATCTTTAATCATATCTTCGCGTGTCCGGCAGTCTGTGGAAGTTATAAATTTAATATATTCTGTTTTTGTTTTTTTTATGACTTCGTTTTAAAAGTCTTAGTCGTTTTTATATTGTTTTATATTTTTATAAATAAACGCATTATAAATATGTATGTCTTTACCCGTAAAACGGTAAATTTCTCTTTTCAGGACAAGCCTCAAACTGATAAACTAACCCCAGAGGGTTAGCTTGGTGTACACCGCCCCCAGTATCGTGGACTGGCCACGAGTTGGTGCGCACCTACAGGGCGCATCGATTTGGCAACACAGCAGGAGAGTTGTGTTGCCTGTGCTGGTGTTGTGGCGGTCGCCAAACAGTTACACTTCGGTGAGGAGGAGTGTGACGACGTATTATTGTTTGTCTCATGGACATTAAACCAAACTAGTGGGTATGCCACTACACTAACTTCACTACAACATGTGAGGAAATTTGTGAACATGTTGACGAAATTTTCATAGTCATTCATGAAAAATGAGGAAATTGGTTTTCATCAAAATGCTTTATGACCAAAATAGTTGATACACATTGTAAAATATTTTTTCATTGATTTTGTATTAAGTGGTTTCAATTTCTTACACTAATTAGCTACATTCCGTTTATGCTTAGAAACGAACAGTTTTTTTAAACATAGCTCGAAAACTGTCAAATCGACTAAAGAAAAAATAAATAAAATGGACCACTATGCGATCACTCTCTATCATTTACAAAACAGTTTATTAAAATCAGTGTTTAATGCAAACAGTATTATGCTCGAACAAACATATTAAAAACATAAACAAAAAGTAATTTACAGATCAAATTGATACTTGGCGTCTTTTTTTTTTTTTACAAGTCGGACAAAAAGTGAACTGAATGCTGTTATTTTATTTTTTATTTGTACGATGCTTCGACAACTTGGTCATTTTATTCAGCGTGCAGCGTCCGGAAGATATGTATAAATGTGGGAGAGAAAGCTGGGATCAACGATACTATGCGTATTCGAAATAGTTACGAAAGAAACTGACTATTTTACAGAAAAAGCTTGTTAAAAATATTTTTCCGATGAATTTCCAGGCAATAAAGATAAAACACGATAGGTGGCCGTATACAGTACTTATATTGTCCTTCCAAAGTCTATCCGGTAAAATGAAACTGTTGATAGTGCTGATTGATGTCAGAATGGTGAAGACCTGATGAAAGAAAGTTGAACATCTCCGACTAGGTTTGGATGCTCACCAATTGCTGAAACCAACTACAAATATTCATTTTTTGTAGTTTTATTTTGCGCATTACTGGTGACGCCCTCTATGTGTGAGCTTTCGATTCATTTGCCAGTCGTATGTTTTATCCACCACTTACAGATAGGGTGGTAGTATGTACCTAAAACAAAAATTTCATTTCAGTTATAATAGAGAAAGATATCATTTTATCGGATCATATTAATTTGTTTAGTCCCTCAAAACTCAAAAGTTCCTTAGTAGAGATAAACAAAAAAGTATATATATATACGTTCGAATCACTTATTAAATAGTATACCAAGGACGACCGACTAATTCTCTAATCAAAAAGAACTTAGTAAGACGACTATAGAGCATTTCCCTATTGCAGGTTGCATCCATTCTCCTAATTTTTATATGACAAATAAACATTATAATATTATTCTACGTTGAAAATACACCTCTAGTCCAGAAAAGGTAGAAATCTAATTCTAAAAAATTGCCATAGTTTGTTTTTTCCGCACTAGTTTTTAGGGATAAGCATTCTAAATAACATACTAAAAGTCTCAATCCTCACCTCTCTTGCTACAGTGACAATTATGGAAAATGTGCCCCCCAAATAAGTTTTTTGCAAGTTTCTCTGGAAATATTGACTATACGGGTAGAATAGTTCACTCAAAAAATGTTTAACATAATATTTTTAATACAAACAGTTCTTATCACGTTTTGTTTATGACGCTTCCCAACCCTAAAAAATTATCTTGAAAAATATGACTTTTTATACTCGGTTTTAGAAGCTAAATACCAGAAAACGTGAATTTTACCCGTTTAAACTTGTTACAAAATTCGTAATAACTCTAAAACTATTGGTCTACCAATTTGCAGTTGATTTCATTGGATTCTACACTAAAATATATGTAGGATGTGATGTGTTATGTTGTTCCAGCTGAAAATTCCAACCTTCTTTTTCTCCTTTTTGACGTTGTCACATAAAATCAGGTGTACAGAGGATACCATCCCGCCATACACAAAAGAAAATGCCCCATACGATTTAATTCTATTAAAAAGTTCTAATACTCATTTTTCATTCATAATTATATTGATAAAATTCTGGTTCATTAAACGCGAAACAATAATGAACGCTCGAAGAGTCTAAATTATTGTGAAACTGGCTAATTTTCTTTGCTACAGAAGAAATGAAAACAAAGATACAAAATAGTTATTTTGATACCAAGTGCAAAAATTAGGTGACTTTGACAGGAATATCAATCGCCTACTTTGCACACATGTCGCATACTATTTTTTGCAATAGCTCCCCCTCAAAAAAAAAAAATAAATAAAGAACAAAAAAGGCAAACGTTTGTTCTTTAGAACCAATTAATAATAATTTCATTAATAGTTCTGCTTTTATTTTGACTGAAAAATCTTCACACACCTCTCACCCGTCAACCCCAGAAAAATGAGTTTAAAAAACTTTTTATAACCAAATTATGAGGACATTTTCCTCACTTCCTCCATACAGGGCTCAGCCCTGCATTGACATAGAGGTTAAATTATTAGTGCATTGCACTTTAAACAAATACGTTGTCTGTATGCACTCATATAGAAGATACGTTTCTACGTTTACTGGCAAATGGTAAATGGAAAAGGCAAGTATGTAAAATAGTACATACTCGCTGATACAGTGTGTGTGTTGCAGTCTGTACATGGTACTGCAGTGCCTTTGGACGATTGCCCTAAGCAGTTAGTAGGATTTGCGAATGGTTAAGCTTTTAAACCAGCTGGTTACCAGTACCAAGATATAATTCAGTCACCCTACTTGCAAACCTCTTTTTACCTGACTCCATCCTCGTGTAAGTAGCATCTACCTACACAAATAATTAACTTAATAATTTTACTTTAGAAACAATAAAAAATTGAAAAATAAGTTGTCATGCAAAAAAGTCAACTGGAAAGTACGCATGCGTCCAATATTATTTTTTTGCAACGTATTGAAATTCTCTACTTTTTATTCAGTCAAGGGACATTAAAAAAAAAACGTATTTTTCGGTTGGGTGTTGCAAAACAATGACAACAATATCATACCTGAGATTTTAATAATATTCTACTTTTGATTTCTAAACTTTAGGCTCTATCGAATACTACATCAATACATAAGAAGGGCAAATAAATGATGACGGTGTTCAAGAGTCGTACTTCGCAATTCGGCATAGGTAGACACTATTCTTAAAAACTCAATTATTAGTGTTCGTAAAAACTGAGAAAAAAACGAGCTTTTCCCTCATTTTGGAGGGAACCTTCTGATAAAGAGAAGAATTCTATAAAATTTAGTCGAGAATAGCTGTAAATCTGTAATCATTTATGTCGCAATTCAAAACCGACATAAATATTTACATATTTTCACGAATTTGGCAATAAAATTTTTTTAAATTTCGAGCTCTGCGGTAAACCAATTGTAGTGTAATAATAATTTCTTCTAATATTTTTCAATGAACATTTCCCAAAATATTTTCCAAAGAACAAAAACCTCAATTCCCTTTACAGAATATTTAACTATTTGCCTTTGTTTAAGTTGTTAATGACGTAACCAGTGATGCTATCTATACCATAAATTTCGATTCAGTTCGTACTCGTATGTTTCATCCATGATTTATAGAGAGCGGTTCGAGCTGAAATTTCATTCAGGCTAATTTGACAGTAGATAAACACACTTGCATCGTTTTGATGTTCACTGATGTAGGT
Source organism: Ericerus pela (assembly GCA_011428145.1). Classification (NCBI taxonomy): domain Eukaryota; kingdom Metazoa; phylum Arthropoda; class Insecta; order Hemiptera; family Coccidae; genus Ericerus; species Ericerus pela. The sequence continues at coordinate 1,619,379 of WOFM01000483.1, forward strand.
ATCGTATTAATTGTGTAGTATAATAATTACTGAAAATTATCTCTTAAGAATGAATGAAACGATTTTTTTTTTTTTTTTAATTATCAAGTCGGTTTACCTAGTATGGAAAGTAGTAAAGTAGGTATCCAAGTAGGTGCTGCATTAGTCATTAGCTGTATATGATGTTCATCATCGGATGAATTAAATTTCACTAATAAATAGATACTACCCTTGAGGACAAACAAAAATTTTACAGAACACTGGTTTGCAAATCAAAAGTGAAATAATTTCAGGAAAACAAAAATTTTTCAAAATTGTAAACATCGACGCCTTCATTTCTCATTTCGTCAAATCATTCTACAAAGCAAATGAAACATATAAAATGAACTCCTATTTCTTCAACATTAATATCGTATAAGTTGTATATTCTCAGTTTTGAAGGCATAATTTTCCATTTTAGCAGCCGATAAAATATATTTTTCATTTAAAAAATTGCGGTTTGCTTATAACAACAGTTCTTAGCTAAAGAGCAATCCATCAGTGAAATTTGAACCCATCACCCTCCCTCTAATGAGGAATACCCAGGATGTCAATAAAATACGGTTAAAATCATTAATAGTCAGTCTACGTATAAGTATTTATCTACTTATAATTAATTGTAAAAGCCAGTACATTAAAATTTTACTAAAGATACTTTATCTTTTTGGGCAAAAAAGTCGTCAACACAGAAATTCACCTTTAATGGTTGCAATAAGCACATCTCTAAGTTATTTTCATCGAATTTCGACAGTAAATTTAATTTTCCAAATTGTCATTTACATGGAAACAGGAAAAGAAAACATCTTGACTAAACGCTCTCACTGACGTGAAGATGAAAGCCCTTTATAATATATCGAGTAGAGACTCCACTTTAATTTTCAAAAAGAGTCTGAAGTTACTGTAAAATAAACTAAATAATCTTTTGTATAGTTGCTACAAACGTTTGGGAACACTGACATAAATTATTTTTGAATTCCGTACGTATCACAAGATATTATTTCAAAACTAACCGAGTATTATGAAGAGATTTTTCACTGGATAACTACAAGTCCCAAAGCTCGATTCTATCAACTAAAGTTGGTAACTGACAGGAAGCACAGCTAAAAGCAATATCCGGCAATCACAACTCCAATCAAAAACGATGCTATTATTCCATAATCACCAGTCATTCTACTGATTACTGCCGTCAATTTCTATGACCAAAAACCAAGTTCACAAATTGCAGCAATCACCATCCATATCCATCAACCAGTGCTACCAACGACAATAACCAAATAAATCATCCAACCAAAGACCGTTAACTACAGCTAGGCTGCAGGTTATAGCCGCCAACCATGGTTATTGAAAACAACCATTCACTTACAAGACCAGCAGTCACCAAAATCAGTAACCATAGCCGTTGACCACAGACACCAATCATAATTATCAGCCATGGCCACCGTCAGTGGCTGCCTATTGATCAGTCACCATTAAAGTTACAACCAATGCGGGCAACTAAAGTTAGCATTAAACGCATTTTCAAATATTTGTCAAACCACAGAATGCCACTCCAAGAAATTTTTTTCGCACATTCAAAGAATTTTACACGAAATCGTCAGCAATAAATATTAGGGAAGGAAAAAAAAAACGTCAACTTTTCCTTTAAACAAAAAAAAAAACTCCCCCCCCCTCTTTCGTAAATATTTACCCTATTATTTTATTCTACGTGCTCGTGTGAACAAGAACATTATTTTCAGCCCATAAAAGTGTCATTAATGACCTGGGTCACAACTCGAATTCGCAGCAACGCGGTTAAGAGTATCTAACAATAATTTAGTAAGTTTACCAACCAAAATGAAAGGACTACATTAACACGCTCATTCTCTCCAGTCGTAAAATACACGACTACGTTCGCCGCTATCCGAACCTCCCAAGATGGACGTAAATATTAGTGCACAGGAAAATTTTCGACAGTCGTACGAAAACTCTCATTCGAAAGCCGACCCCAACAAACACGAAAAAGTGGTAGGCCTAATATTATTTAAAAATTTATCTGCAAAAATTTACTGTCTATAACATTTCCATTTGATGGCGTACGCTTTTTTCCCCAGCAGCGTTCTGGTAGCCAGCCAAAAACAAAAATGGAGAAGTGAAGTGGAAAAAACAAATTGTGAAAAAATTTCTCACCGTCATAACGGTGAAAAATTGCGTTTCTTTTGGAAACATTTGACTATAAACTCGAAAATTTCAGCCCACGCTGCTATCCATCTACAGGTTAGGGCTTCGTAAAAAGTGAAAAAATTATTAACTAAAAAAATTTGGGCCAACAAAATAATATTGGACACGGTCGAAATTTTTCAAAAATAGGACACAATTTTCTAACTTTAATACTCTGAGATGAAGGAAATGAAAGATGAGAAATAAAAAATAAAGCGCATAGGAGCTGGTAGTAAAAAAAACGAATTTATCAAAATCAAATATCATTTATCTAAAATTTTTTTTTTTATTCTCGAAAAAATGCTTCTAAAATTTTGGTTAATGAATAAGGCCTGCGTATCACCCATTTTAAACTCATATTTTTTGACGTTTGAAAATTAATGGTCTGAAATTCTTTTGGGCTCAATCTTGATTTTTATGCTGAAGCCAACAAAGAAGAAAAAAAAGAAAAGAAATTTCTTGTAAGTAAGAGTAGGGGAGACCGGGGTACCATGGAACAAGTATACCATAGACAAAACTGACTTCCCTTTGATTTTTGGACCACATTATGCAACATATACCAGGTAAATAGGGGAAAGGCCGGTAAGAGTACGCACTTAAGGTTTAACCTCATGTAACTGTGTCAAAACTTGAGGGATTTTGTTCAAATTTGGTGTAGCTATGCTGTGAACCTTTATTTACTTATTCCCTACCTTCAAAATTTTCAAGAGCCTCTCAAATTGTTTAGGGGGGTAAAAGTATAAAAAAAAACAAATGCGTACTCTTACATGACATGGCATCTAAGGGTACGCATTTGAGTTTGTAAGAGTACGCAACTAATTTTTTTCATTGATTATGAGATATTGAATAGTCTGAAATATATATATTTATTTCATACGAACGTCAACACAAATCACAAACAAATTTATTGATTCCCGAATAACTAGTGCAGGATTCATGCCACTAATGTTTACATTTGTCACACATAATCCAATCTTCTGCAGGCGGATCAGAAAAAAGTTCTTCACAGGCTGGGCATGAAATTTCCTCTTTTTTGGAGGTAAGTTTTTTAGCACTTGTCGTCTTTAGTTTTGCTTTTATTTCAATCCAGTTTTCTTTTGTGAAGAATTGTTTTTGTTTTGTGGACCTTTTTTCATAAGAAACAAATAAATTAGTAGTAGGAACAAAATGCATACTCTTACGCACTTGTGAGTTTTACCAATAATATCAGTTTTACTAACTGATAACAAAATACATTGGTTACTAAAGATATATGAAAAGGTAGCAAAAAGTATGTAGTTTGAATAAATATGATTATTTACTCAGTCATTTTCAATAATAGTCACTGAATCCTTATTCCGTGCTTTGAAAATATTATATCAGAAACCAAAAAATACAAAAATTTGTAATAAAAGCGGAAATAATGATTATAAATTCATGTTTTTTGGCATGAAGGAGGAGTATTTGAAGTAGAACAACATAAAAGATGGAGCAGTGTTGCCAATCTTTCAGTTGCAGAAAAAAAAGCAATGCGTACTCTTACAGACTGCGTACTCTTACCGGCCTTTCCCCTACTACATTTTTTTTACTATCGTTAACAAGTTTGTTGCTCAAAAGTTATTGGAATATTCGTCAAAATTATACCAAAGTAAAATTTTGATAACTTCCAAAAAGTGTGACCAATAGGAAAGAAGTTAAGTATTTAAATTTTTGGATGTGTTCCAAAGAAGTTTAATAGTCAGCGATTAATTATTCAGAGTTACAAACACTCAAAAACACTTAGATAAGTATAATGTTAATTTCCAGTTAGGTGAACCTAGTGTACCATGGTGTAAATTTTCTGGTGTACCATTAAACATACTAAAAATACCTTTCAATTTTTTGCAAATAACTTTCCTAATTAAAACTGCCCAAAAACATGAAACATTGAATCTTAAGAAAGTCAAGGATAGTGTGAAAAATATCCTAAATTATCAAATTCACAAGGAAAGCGTCACAATTGAAAAATAATCAATTTTCCTAATAATAATTATATTTTTACAGCTGTAATAACAGATATCATCTGTTATGTACATATAATTATTTTCGGATGCAGTGCACTTTATATTGTATTAGATAAACTAAATTTAATTTTTTAATTAAAACATATTTTTTTCTTATAGAATTTAGCATGTACCATAGTATCTACACCAAACTCAATTCCATGGCACACTGAGGTAGTGAACCGTGGAATGAAAATGGTTACCCCCTTCAAGATGGAATTAGAAAAAAACTATCGCATGTTAATTATTTGTTTTGGTTTTTTTTTTTGTATATAAAGGTTCGTTCTTTTCAAATTTATTGGTTCCAAATTTCTAACTCAATTCTAAGCTCACCACAGAGACAAAAAGGAAAAGTCTTCCCTACCAATGGCAAATTGTTTCTATTAAACTAATTGGTTTTGGCTATTCGATTGAAAGAGAAAAATAAATTCAATTCGAAAAATTTACCACCAAAATTCCTATGATGTAAATTGTAAGTACAATATTCAGCAAACACGTGTAGGTATAAATGATTTGGTTTTTCAAACTTTTTTTCCAAAGAGTTTTAACTTTTACGTTTTCCCATTTCTATTTTTGGTGAACTTAATTTGTTACGCACTGTTTTAGAATTTACTTAGTAATTTTTAGTGTTTCCTTAAATACTAGATTACCAGAGTCTGAAAATGTTTACTGAATTTTGTTTCGTGCTGGTGCATAGAAGACTCCGGTTTTCGTATTTTCGACCAGTTAAATTAAATTGAATTTGAGCCACGTGAACATTCGGCAGCTTATGCCGGGTTTTAATTTAAATTAAAAAACCAAAAGATTTTGGTTTTTTTTTGGTTTTTTTTTGGTTTTTTTTTTTTTTTTTTTGGTTTTTTTTTTGTTTTTTTGGTTTTTTTTTTCAATGAATTACCCACCTATAGATAACTAATCATAAAGGGCTCGCTTAAAACGAAGTATCTGAGTTATCGAAGGATAGTATTTAAAATGATGCGACAATGTAAGTTTATTTTTCATTTTATGATCTACATGCTACATTACCCGTCCTTTGGACAGGTATAAAATGCTATCATTCAACAGAACTGGTCCAGAACCACAACTCATAGTGAAAACTTTCTCACTTAATTAATGATTAAAGGTCCCAGTTTTTTTGAGTTTTCACTTCTCTGAACTGATAGCAGGTACCTACTACCTACAAACCTAAAATAGAACTAAAAATTAACTTTTAAAAGAATAGGTCCTAAACGAAAACCCTTAAGGAGAATTTTCAAACTTTATTACAGCTGTCAGTTTTTCAAGTTTCACTTCTCAGAATAACAACATAACCCAAAATGAGAACTAAGAACTCTATTTTAATAAGGTCGAGGTATATCCCAAGAATTTTCAACAGAGCAGGTGCAAAACTAAAACTATCAGTGAAAAATTTTGAACCTAATTATGACCCTTAGAATGGGCTTTTTGAAACGAAATTTCTCAGAAACCATTTAGGGACGGAGACCTTTATGTGAAATCAAAATTATTTGAAAATCTATCAAGTTGCATGGGCAGAATACATTCTATTGAAAAACTTTACTTAAATTTATATTAGATAAGTGTAGATTATTGTATGACAGGTAATAGTGTATGTGATTGCTGTTTGATTCCACAAAATAAGGAAAATGAGGGGCGTTGACATCAATACCATGCAATGAAAAAATAATACCACTAAACAGGTATAGAACAGGAAAGAATTAATAAAGATACACAATAAAACTGAAAAAATATGTATAAAACAAAAAAAATTTTCGAACATCGAATAAGTTATATTTTCAAGTTTCTCGCACAGAAGATAAAAATTAATATGAGAAGTTGCCAAAAAACGTCGGTATTTATATCACGTCTAATGAAGCATATGGTAAAATGGTTGGCACGTTAGGAGTTATATTGATTCGATAATGATGGTCATGGTATCCAATAACTTATCCTTAAGCGTAAGGGTTTTTTGTGGGTTTTTTTTTTTTTTGCATTACCAACAAAACAAAGGGTGTTCCTAGTACACATATTTTCTTCTTTTTTTTGTGTACTTTAAATAGCATACCACAAGATATAAACGACGTAAAAGATTTTTCACTTGAGATAAATCGAATTTTTATGTTAGGAGGACAATGCTATGCATTACAAAACTATAATCAAGAAGAAGGGAAGGAGGAGGTGAGCGATATTCGGGTATGTTTCTACACGAAATTTAACAAATATGTTTTGGATACCTATCTACCTGTATATTTCATCGAACACCAGTTCGTATTATTTTCCGCATTTAATCCAATATTTTCGGTAAGAGAATAGAGAATAGGTAGGTAAGGCTGAAGATGGGATCCGAATGAGAAAAAAGACGTTAAGATCATTCGTTAAAATTGTTTTGACATTGACTCGTTTTCTTTCCCGGATAAGATTTTAGTTAGATTCTTTTCCCCCATATATCCAAGATCTTTGCTTCCTAAAGAGAAAATCAATTTGCTCTTCTTTTTTACAGATGAAATATGATGGTGAAACTAAAAAATTTTAAAACTGGGTACCCATTTGAATGAAGACACTTTACTTGTTATACCTAAATTTATAATTTATTTCGAGACTATCTTCTTCTATAAACTTGCTCCTCTTTACCATTCGTTATTCGTTCACTGATCTATTCGAATTTTTAATTGTTCAAAATGGTGATGCAACTCCACCATTGGTAGTACCTTCCTGTTTTTATTTTCACTGCCTTCACCAACTCAGAATGTATTCCTTTAATTCGGAGTCATTAAGTGCTCTTCATATTCCAGCATTGGCCCTCGAAGGTTGCAGGATGACCACATTATTCATTACCTTCGACTTCTTCCTTGCCAACTCCGAAACATTTATGTGTTACTCAAAAATAAGCGAACGAAATATTATATCATCGCCCATAATCACCTTTCAACAATACTGATAACTTTCAGATGAGTAAAAACTTTTTTTTTTATTCAAGCAAAAATACTATTTAAGCTTAATACCTTGAATGATTTTTAAATTCTGTCCAATTCCAAAAAAAAAATAAAAATATATTAAACATTTAAAATGTAGCTTATGTCAAGAGGAATAGTATTAAATAGCTGAGAAATATTTCATTTGTCTCGCCTGAATTCCTAGATAGGTATTGAATATGATTCTTCCTTAGCCCCTTGTAACAAACTACACCCTACTGATACACAATCTTGAAAATTTATAGAAACACATCGTATACTTACATTGTTCTTTGAAAAATGAAACTTAGGAACAGGAATTTTCTACCATATTCCATTTAGGGAAATTATGTTAGACTAGCTTCTCGTGGTGTCAACTTTGCTTAAAAGATGCTTAGGACCTTTGGCCCTGACCCTGAGCTGAGTATTTACTGATATATTACACAATAAAATATAAAAATATAAAATTCTCTCATGTTTGGGCCCAATGAGCATCGAAGAAGGGGTTTCATGATAAAATGAACATCAAAATCGAATTCAGCGCCTTAAAAAACATTTCCAATAATGTAAATGTATTACGCAATAAAATATAAAAATCAAAATTTGTCCCCTTTTTTGGGCCTCATGAGGGTCTAACAAGTCTATTCATAAAATGAATATCAAATTCAAATTCAGTGCCTCAAAAAATATGTAGGTAGGTACAATGATATATTACACAAAAAAATCTGAAAATAAAAAATTCTCTCATTTTTCAGCCCAATGAGGGTTGAAGAATGGACCTAATGATAAAATTAACATCAAATTCGAATTCAGTGCATCAAAAAACATGTCCGGTGATATTGTAACGCCAAAAAAGATGTGTAGTTTGGTATTTATTTCCTCTTTTCGACGTTGACACTTTTACCAAGTATTTATTTGTGGAAAACCACAAACAAATACTTACGATCAATAAAATAAACTTTATAATTAATATAGAATTCTTAGATATCCACACACTATGGTGAACCTTAACTTTGTTCGTATTTATGAGACTTCAATTAAAATTCAACAAGATACTTTTCATAGAACATAATATTTTCATTTACACAAGAACAACAATTAGTATTGATTATTAAAAATTAGGATTTTTAAACAGAACTGAACATTGTATTCTTCAAAGTAATAGTTTTTATAATTTAATTTTTACACGGTATAAAGAAGAAATGGTAAGAAATAGTGGGATTAATTCATTATGATTGGTTTTTACCTGAAAGAAGGAGAATTGACGTTTTTACCTGCATTAAGCAAATATTTCTATTAAGTTACACGTGTGTGAACTAATGAGGTCAAATACAATTGTCTTTCATTTAGAAGACAATTTTCCATCGAATTCTATCAATACAATTTACCGTTAGTTTTGTTTCAAGAAGAAGAAGAGTCAAAAGTGTGTGTTAAATTAAAGAATAAAACGAATTATTTCATTTGTGTAAAATATAGTCGCACATTTAGAAAATGTTCGTCTATATTTGTTACAGGTATAAATATAAGAATCTGGAAAAGACCGCTAAATGCAGCACTAATAAGTTAGCATAACGTTTTTTCTCTGTTCACTTTATATACACGTAGCACTATTAATTTAGCCCTCATTGATTTTTCTTTATAAACAAGTTTTCCAAAGTGATAAAATGATAAAAGCAAACCTAGAACCACATTCATGAAAAATGCACATACAAAAATTCATCAACATCAGTATGGTAGGTCTGAGATTACTTTTAACATACACTTTTCCAAACTTTCCTCTTTATATATCTATTAGTATAGATATAGTGAATGGATTTTGAAATGTTCTACTGGTTTTCATCTTTAAACATCAAGCCATAAATTAATTACCCATACTACAGAGCTACGCAAAAACCTAAACTTTATAGGTGGGCTACCTAATAGGTATAGATTTATTTACAGGGGAGAGAAAAATTTCAAAATAAAATGGACATATAAGTTGTCCTGTATAGAAGCTCATAATATAGTGATTTAAAGTCTAAGAGACCATATAAAATTGGTTGAAGTTATATGCCTGCATCATATGCATTGTAATTCACAACTAACTTTGCCGCAATAACAGTATCTCATCTATCAATCACCAAAAAAAATTTCCCAAATGTGTCTTTTGTAAAACTTGTGGTCAGGAAAGTTGATTTGTAAAAATGAATTTTGTGAAATAGAATTTGTGATATTTGATTTTCCTGAAATTTTCTGGTCTTAAAAATAGCTGTCGTGACTTTCAATTTGTGTAATTAATTGGTTACCATTTTCAAGGAATGAATGGAGTGATGAAAATGGCCAATTTAAGAACTCTTATTTTTCTCACTCCTTAATTTCTTTTTTACACTCTAACTTCTTTTTCTTACTCCTTAATTTATTTTTTCCACTCAATAATAAATTTTTTTTCTCACACATACAGTTGGTTCTTTAGTTTTCCCCATATCTTGTAATGTCTTTGTGGCGATTTCCGCGATGGGTGTACTTGTACATTTGCTGGTTGATTATGTGACCAGTTCCTACATATGTAGGACAACAACTATTTTTGGTTCACGGGTTGTAGCTTACCACTACAACCTAATTTTAATACTGGCTGTGAGCCACACATATAATGAGGTTGGTGTAGTTGTACACCTGCGCATCCTATAGTCTTATTTTCTTTCACTTAAATTAATTTCTTTTTTTTTACTGTCAGATTCACTTAATGATAGTAGTGATTGGTGCTAGATCTACCCAGTATGTGTATTGTTTGATCAAAAAAATACGCAATTTTTGATTTGCCTTGTCCTTTTGAAAAAGTACGAAAGAATAGTATTTTATTCTACTAGTTAGCCGCTTGTGATAATCGACTCATTGTAAGTGCAGCTTTAACCTTAGAAAAGAGAAGCAGCTAATCTGGCACTGTTGGAGATGCTGTTCATGTCCAACCTCCCACCGCATCTAATGATGCATTATACATCATTCGACTCCTCTCAGTCTTGCTAGGGATGGAGTGTGTGGTGACCCACCACAATTGTCCATATATGAAGTTTTTTCACCAGCTACAGCCAGCGGTAGAATGGCCTAGAACGGCTTTGCGATCAAGTTGACCCTATGATTGTAGCAATAAGTGCAATCAAAAGGGTGCCAAATAACAAAATCTAAGGAGCCAGATCTCTTATAGTGGAACCTAAGTGCATCGCGTTAGCTCCTTTAACTATCTCAAGGCCAAACTGACCCTATATTATGCAGGTTACTATTGGAAGCAAAGAACTTATGGCTAAAGGTAACTACTTGATCTCGATGTAGAAAACAATATGATTAAAAACAGTTACTCCCTCATAAATTATAATCTACAATTTACTTTGCAAGTGAATGAATATTGTTTACACAACATATGAGACCCGAGAATAACCTAATTGGATGATAAACTTCGTCTTGTAACATAGTCACATCCGATTCAAGTTTATTTGGTAGGATTGATTCCTTGTTAATTGTGGATACAGATCCAGCTTTACATCATCATGCTACCCCATACCACATTTGAAGTAATTCGATCCTTAAAAACTTGATAACTGTTTTACATGTGCTACAAAAACCAGAAAGGATTTAGCTCTCCAGGTGAAACCTCTTTGAATTACATTTTTCATATAAAGCCTTCTTTGTGTTCTCAATTCTAACAATTTCTTGATCTTCTTCTTCTTCATAAAACAGCGAAATATTTTTGAAACAACCTGACTGAAGCAATAAATTTCTTCAAAATTGATTAAGTACATGTGAGTAAAGTATGTTGAACGAGTAAAAATGTCATTAAATTAATGACTATAAGCACTATGAAATCAAAACTACCAATTAAATGTTTTAACTCCAAATCAAATTTTGTAAATTTAGCAGCCTTATAATCTTGAAGAAGAGTTTAAAAATAGAAAATTAAATTAAATTGAAGCTTCAAAGACTTTTTTTTTTTTTTTTTGTCAATCAAAAATGCGAGCTCTTTTTAAAATCCAAATCATAATGAATCGTGAACATCATCTTCAAATCATTTTTTCGAAAATGAGAAGAAAACTGACTGCAAATACCCAATATTTCAAGAGTGTTTCAACATTCTAAACGAATTCATTTCAATTTGAGTACAAATTTCGTGATGGCCGGCCCTATTCGTACGGTGTTGAGTGATGTTCGACGAGGGAGGGGGCTGAGGGGAGCTGCTGCGAATACCCCCATACAATGATTCAAACCATTTCCGTAGAGATTTCCAACCGATTTAGAAAGGAGTGAAAATGCGTTCGTCTTTTAATACGTTTAAAGTTTAAATAGTGTCGCTGATACCAGTCTACGAATCGGTCGTCCTTTAATGCTCGCATCTTGGCCACAGAAAAAGTGCGACAAAATTAAATTTACGTAACATTTAGTCTACTTGTAGCTTTTTTTCGTTTTTTTTTTTTCCCTCCCTCGGATTTTGTTGTTTTTGATTTTTACCCTAAATTTGATTCGCGCATATTGTGCGTCTGTGCTTATTTATAACAATCGTACCTTAAGTTAACGTTTTTCACCAGCGATAATGTTTGTTGAAAACGTTATTCTCCTCATCAGTTGCCAGACATCTTTATTTAGTCGATGATTTTTCGGAGAGGTAAAATGGGATGAAACTAGAATTCAGTCAACAGACGATTTTCGATTAAATTTTTGGTGAGTCTTCGTAATTTTACTCACATTTTTTTGGTTTTAGATTTGATGAAACAAAAAATACAATTTAGATCGTAAGTAGAAACTGAACTTCCACGAGATTATACATTTTTTGCTGTCAACTCTACCAGAAAATATCAGTCTTACTTTCACGTTTTGCATCAATTTTATTCTATAGCATAATTTTATTTGCTTTTTTTTTTATTACGAATGCATTTGTTTGGATCGTGTAACCATTTTTAGAGCATGTTTGATAATTTTTTTTTTTTTTTCGATCAATTTTAATTATTGTAATACGTAGGTAAGCATTCCATATATTTTCCTGTACCTATTTCTATCAATTTTATTTATGATGTAGATAGACAAAAAAAATCTGTCACAATGAATGAAAATATCGGTACCTACTTATTCTTAGTAAATTCGTTATAGTTGTATGAATTCCTTTGAAGCTTATTTAATTAATGCTTGAATGAATGAAATATTTGACGGCGACTATTTTCAACATTAAAGTGAGAGGTAAAGATTTTAGTAAACAATTATTACTGAATCCGGATTCGAGCTAAGAAATAGTTTCAAAAGTTAAATACTCGTTTTACTTGTAATTTTTCAGGCAAAAAACATTGAAATATTTTAGTTTTTGGGAGACTTTTCTTGAGCATTCGTATACCTTTGTCATGTAGTGAGGAAACTTTCAAAACACAAAAGTTCACAATCTTTGTTTCATTATATATGAATTATTCTCGCAGATACTGAAGTTTCATTTTTTTTTAAAGATCAGACTGGAGCAAATAATGCTAACGCGATCTTAATTAATGTTCGTCTGACGAATATTGGTGTATGTTTAAAATGCACAAACTTTTCATAAGAAAACCTTAAAATCTGTATTAGTGTCAACATAATTAGAAGGTAGGTAGGTAAAATCTATCAGTTTTTCTTCCAAACTTTCTTAATGCCAAAGTAAACACCTACACATTTCTGAGGCAGAGTATTATATTTTCAACAGCACCCGTGTTCATAATTACACAAGAAAGTTATACTTACTGGAATGTTAATTTTTAAATTTATACTTAGCTGTTGGATTAGAAAAATCTCGAATATTTTTTCGATGGTATTCAATGCTTCTTTTAATGAAAACTTTGTCTAAAAGGGGAACTACTCGAACGTTTTTAGAATTTATTGTTCCATTAGTCAAAATTCAAGATTGACCCTTTTGAGGTTAAAAAAAAAATTAATCTACTCCCAAATTCACATTTAGGTGTGATCAGCTGTGACTTTTCATTATGAAGATGTTTAAATTGCACCTCTGACAATAATTTTTCTTTTGATTCTCAAAGTATTCTTGTGATGGGCGAGTAATTGGAATAAATCGATTAATCAATTTTTTATTGCTATCGATTGTGTAATAATTGATTATTTTGAGGTGAGTCGACTAACTGATTATTTATGAAATTGCTCGTGCGACGTTTTGGTGATTTTTCACTGATAAGTAATAACATCAACGTGACTCTTGATTCAGTAATGTGTGATTAATTAGAAGAAACTGATTAATCAGTTTTTCTCACCAATCGATTGTGTACTAATTGATTATTTTGAGGTGATTCGACTAATCGTTCAACCATACCAGAACGAAAAAATATGAACACCAATGAAAGAAAATGTAAGTTCCCAGAATATTATATATTAATAGAGGAAGCATGTGAAATGAAGAGTTGCACCACTTTCAAGTTGAAATATCCTTACTCCTTATGTACCTTATAATCTTTAATTTAATTTTTTATAATACAGTAGTACCGGCTTATTAAACTCACAGAGAAAGGACTCAGCTACCTATTGGACTCAAATTTGCTTAGAACGAATCAGCTTTACTTATATATATTTAAAAAAATTTGTTTATTGGACTTAACAATTCGCTATATATACTCAAATTTCTTACTAGAGCTTGAAACAATATAATGTGGTATGCCAGGAGGGGTCATTTCAACGTCCCACTCATAGCCCTGACATTATTTTTTATATAAAACCACAAACCACGACTAAAAGTTTTCGGTTGTAAGAACTGCTGCACTGAGAGGTAACTTAAAACTATCACCTCTCAGACTGCTTAGCCTATCAGGATTTGTGGACCCAATGTCAATATGGAAATTGAAAAAATTATTATGTCTAACATACCTTCAGATGTCCGTGGTTTGTTACTTATATCACCACCAAATATCACCCATTGCCTTTTTAGCAATTAATACATTTTTAAATTTATAGCCGTGTATTCAAACATAACAAAAATGTACAATAAAATATATAAAGCGAAACATTTCATTTCAATTGTGAGCAAGAACGAATTCATGAAGAACATGTAAAATTTGTCTTTAACACAAAAATGAAAAATTATAAGAGGTGGGAAATATACAAGAATTTGACGTCGAACTTTATGGAACATTCGGCGAGAGTATTTATTATTATTTATTTTGACAATGTATACATCTTGGAGATGATAAAGGAAAAGATCCTCGAACAATGTAAGATAACCTAGATGAAGTTTTAGAAAATTCAAGATTTTGCAAGGCAATTGGAGAAAGATTATTTCAGAGTTCAATAGCTATGGCTATATGTCAAGAGAAAGGAAAAGAAAAACGAGTATAAACCGGTAAGTATTCAGAAGTTTCCCCACCACGCTTTATAAGTACAAAAATTTGAAAAATAAAGAGAAGAAATAATTTTTATTTCTTATTAAGTGGGGATACATCAATGAAATCAGTTAGTTAAGAAGTCAAAAAAAATGGTTGAAATTGACAAATTTCCCCAAATAGGTAATACTGAATTGAAAGAAAAATTTTTTTTAATACACTTTAGTTTAAATAATTATTTTGTAAAAATATATTATATGTATGTGTATATTCTATGGAGAATGTAGCCTATATATACATATTGGTGTAAAATTTCATTTTAAAATTTGACCTATAATTTTCACTTTTATTTTTTTGGCCCAATCAACTCATTCAGTTATTTGGCTCGCTTTACCTTGATCTCAAAGTGAGTTTAATATACGGATCCTAATGTACACGTAATTCGTGTTTATTGTGATTTCTGAATCTGTAATTTTATTCATTTATTAATTTATTCATTTAGTTCAATTTTTTTTTTTTAATTTCACATTATTGCCAATAGGCCCAAATGCGGGGCAAGCCAGTTTAAATTTGGTACCATAAAAGTGAGAATGATAGCTACAACAATGGTGCTGTTTCTCTAGCAGAATTCAGATGAGTTTGCGTACTATATTATATTTTAATACCTACTCTATTTGTAAGCTTGGTCAGAAAATGTTAATTCACCAACCAGACAGGTACACGGAAATGTCGATATAAATCATTTGTTAATCGTAAGTGAACATAGCAACACTTTTTCTCAGAAAGATGATTGTTAGTGAAATTCTAGGAGAGGAATATAAACGATAAAGGGTCAATGCAGAAAATCACAATGACCGAAAATTTATGTACAAACAAAATTCACGTTTCTGTAACATGAGTTCATAGATAACCTGGTGTGAAACTTAAAAGTCGTCAAATGGAAAAATAAAATTGAAATATAAAGAATTTTCCGGCGTGAAAATGGGGGAAAATCATTAGGATGTAAGTATAACTCGTTGATATAATCTACGATAACACATTTCAGTAAATTTTTTCAAACGACATTTACGAGGACCGACAAGAAATTCGAAGTTATTATCATAAAGCCATGGTACCCTTAACTCAAGCTATGACACTGATTATAATTATATTATATTGTAACTTTACGTGAAAATACTGACCCGATGGGCACTTGTTAGCACTTTATGAAAATGATAAATTAAATTTTTCTCAAAAAACGATAATCATGGATACATTTTACAGAAAGTCTATTTCTTCTTTCAATGCTCTATATCACTTCAATTTTAAAAAACCTTAATAAAAAGAAGGATTCATTTAAGGGCGTATATTAGGGGTTCCTGGGGGGTCTGGACCTCTCTTTAGCCAAGAAGAAAAGACTTGACCTGTGAAAATGGTGTATTTTTATCAGTATTGGTGATTTTTTGTTTTAAAAGGGAGTCAGAACAGACCACTGAGAATATGCGGGCCCCTGCTTAAGACGGGAGGTATATACGTGATCTTCGAATTCATTTATTATATACTTTTTTCCTTTTTTTTTTTTTCTTTTATAATCATCAGTTGTCAATACTGATCATGAGCACAAGACAGTGTAGCGACACAAAATGAATGGCTGATGTGTTCACCACTCTCGGCGTCAATCCGCTCGCAATAACTGTCAATTTATGAAACAATTTAGATCAATAAAATAGCGTGTTGTGCTGGCTGGTGGTCACTTCAAGTCCAAGTGAACCGAATGCGACGGGTAGGTAGGTATACATAGGTACCTACACTCATGTATACCAAATAGGGTTAAATAATATAAACCAGTTAATGGGAAAGGTGTCTTTCTTGGTGACCAACTTATATAATAAAAAAACATGTATGAGATGGAATAAACGCGATTTCTATACGCATAGGTATACTACGTTCAACCGGTTTACACGATTGTTTCGAGAGTGGTTCCGAAATTTCAAGATCAAATTAATGTTTCATAGGGTGATTTTCTGGGTTGGGAAACAGCAAACACTCATGTCCAATGTACTCGGACATTCCAGTTGGTAGGTAAAATTTCACTGTGAGTGGATTATTCAATAGGCGAAGGTAAATAGCCAATAAAATTGCTTTAATCATCGAGAATTATTTTGTTTTTACAACAAATTTTATCGATTATAGTACGTGTAATAACCTTTTTGAGTTCTTAGCATAAATTAAAAAGGAAAAAAGTTTCTGCAAAATTATGCACAAAAATTAGACACTGTCTAATTGTACCCACTCGGAATTTAATTGCGTTGATATCCACTTTCTTTTGAAGATCAACGTTAAGAAATTTTATGAACGGGAAAAACCTAATATTCTGTTGGGGTTACACTGATTGTTTGAGCACTTGTTGGCTACACTGATGTACGATACCACCGTTAATACTACTAAAATAATTTTTATTCCTTCTTACTTCTTCTTCTTGTACTCGTAGAGTTAACATCTACTTGTTCTTCTTTATATAATAAAGTGATTACTTGGTGCGGTACTGGAATTATGTTATTTCTTTATTAATTATTCTTGATATATAAATATATTTATTATGGACATCAAGCCCCCAATGTCCAATATATTCGATGTTTAGAATTCTGGTATGGTGAAATAATGACTACGTATATTGAAACAATGGTCCAAATCATAATTACAGACCCCCAACTTGAAGTGATTAAATTCACCACTGAATAAATTAATATTTCAATGAATTTATCGTGATTTTATGTACCTATATTTTTCCAACAATGATGTAGCATAGTGATGTTAAAAAGTCAGAATTTTTTTTATCGATACTTAATGATATTTCTTGGCCCACTATCAATATTTATCGATATTGATTTTTTTCAAAATTTTTTTTTTAAAAATAGAAAATTATAACTCAAATTTATCTCATGACAAACTGCTTCTTCTTTTATTTTTAGCGTACTGGGGTGTTGAAAATGTACGTTTGGGTTAAAAAAAAAATATCGATAACCTTATCGACATTGGTTTTCTTTTCGATACTGTTCGATATTTGCCATTATCGGTAATTACCGATAACATTAACACAACTAATTTAGCATGCTAACCATTGTGGCATCAACATTTTATTGAAAATGAATACTAGTAGGTACTTACAAACAAGTGACTTTGAATATATAATACTCTAATCAAATAAAAAATAATAGCCTAGTAATAATTTACGATAAGTATTGGCAAACATAATATCTATATCTAGGTAAAGTCTCAAAGTGTACCAACTATTTCTCGTACCTTACCCCAAGTCAGTGGAATTTTCAAGAAATCATAAAATTAAAAAATATAGGCTGTGTTCTGGAAGTGGTGGAAAGTGAATGAAAATGAAATGCGCATGTGCAGCGTGTGTCAAAGATATAAGCGCATGCTGCTCTGAAATTCGACCCTTTTCACTTACTATACACGCCTCGAAACGATAGAATTTCCATGCCCATGTTATAGGTACTTGTTTATGATATGAGGTTGAAAAGTAGATGAGTGCACTACAAGCCAAAAGCAAGTGATGCAAGTCACACAGGTAGCTATCAACTACTACACACGTGTGAAATATTATTTTTTTATAACTGGGATCTATCGCTGATGTTGTTTTCTGATATGATAAGAACCTTGAAAACGGTATAGTATGTGTTTTTTTCCCATCGACTTTTCAGTGATTGGTAAAACATTTATGTCTCAATAACATTCACATTGCACCTCAACGCATACGATTTATAAATTAATAACATCCATCTTTTACTCAAGACCAACGAAAATAAGCATTAATTATTGAACCTTCATCTAGTATAATGTTAATTGCATTCTTGTTCATTATACTTACCATTTTCAAAGCTTACAAAATTACCAAAAGATATATGCCTCTTTGATGATGGATTCCAACAGCTACCTAAAAAAGTTTTATGAAGTAAAAAAGGGGAAAAAAGAGAAAAAAAAAGTTGCCAGTGAGAAATTTGTAAAAATTAGTGCTAAAAATGTGTCAAATTGTGAGCGCGCATGCGCAGCTCAGAAGAAGGTGCCAAAAGTGAACGAATTTTCTAGAATGTATGAATTCATTCATTTTTTTCCAAAGTGCGTTGAAATCTGCCTCTTTTCTCATTCTTTAGCGCCATGACAATATTTATTTTATGGGAAAGTAGTACGTATAAGTCGTAAGAAAAACTATTCCTAGCACAGTTCAAAGAAAATAAGGTTACCTTTAATTCAATCACCACTCATAAACTGATAAGACCAATTATTAATGTTGTCGTGACGATGAAGCAAGCCCAAGAAAGTATAGACGACCAAAAATTTGAACAATATTATTTAAGAAATACATAATTTTCTTGAGTGTTCCTTTTTTTTCACATTCACCTTTGATAAGTTTTATTACAAATCGTAACTGATTTAATTGAAAAACTTTATTTTTTATCATATATTTCATGTCGAAGTAAAGTAGGTAGGTATGAACTGACTTCCTAGGTGGGTACTTAATAACAATTTTCATTAGCCTCCTTCTTTCAATAATAAAAATTTTAAAACCCCGAAATTGACGAATTTATCATCTAGTTATATACATTTAATTATTAATTAAAAACCTTCAAATTACTCATTATTTTTTGAATTATTTTATTTGTTCATGGTTCGTGCGTAAGTATCGTAATACTCGAATCATTTCTCGTTTGTTTATTTTTATTTTGTTTTTTTTTTCTTTTTCAAAAAAAATAATAATGTTAAGGCGAAAGTATAGTGGCCTAATAAATGTGCGTCTTCCACGTGCATTATACTAGAATCATTGCCTGACCTGTTATTTATTTTTTTTTTTTACTTTTTTTTTTTTTTTTACTACAGTATTATTATTTTTTCTCTTCATGAAAGTGAATGATTGAATCTATTTTAAATTTACTTTTAATACGACTCCAAGAAATACCAATTTAACCAACATAATTATCAGATGTTTTGAAAAACCCATTCGAATACTTACTTTGAAAACTGAAATCGTTTATTTGCACATAATAATTCAAGCCTACAAGTGACTTGTTGGCAATCTTTTATTCTATACCGCCTTCTAATGTAATATTTCTATTTCTTACTATTTCATCCTATTTCTTTCTCTTTTTTGTTTATTTTTTCAAACAGCTGGTCAAAATATAAACTTTTCGTTTTCCAAGTAAAGTGAGACTGAGGTACTCCGACTATTTAGTCTAAGACGATTTAATGAGCTAATTTGATTATACTTTCATACGACTTGATCTCGAAAAAATAAAAACAAGGTAGATAAACCGAACCGATTAAATCAAAAACTTCGGCTTGTCGTTGATTTACTCAAAAATATTTCGATATCTATTTTACGGTTGGCGAAATTCTAACGTTCTTGGACTTTCGAAGTAAATAAAGTGAAATAAACCAAAGAACACTTCAAGCTACATTTAGAAGAATACTGAAAAATATTCGCTTTTGATCACTGGTGATTACATATAAGTATATGATATATTACTTATCTGGGTATATTTTTGTTTTGTTTTCTTTTTGAAATAATAGGCCTATATAGGCTACCTCTGGCCAAACAGCATAACAGTGTGGTATGCGAGGGGGGTCACAAATGGACGCCACAATCTGCAAGACCAACCATTGTCAAAGCCCAGGAACTTTGGTAAAACCACCTACACTGGATGGTGGCCACAGAATCACCACCACCCAACCCAGAATAGCCTGCCAGGTGTCCGTGGAGACGAATTTCAACCATGTCAGGGGACCAGTTTAATATATCCCCGTGCTAAAGGCTATTCCTAACATCATAGACAAAACACCACAGAAACCATAAGACCAAGAATTAAAAACTGTTCATACCTTTTCACCCCTTTGCCATTATAAAATCAACACATCATGTTTAAAAATTTAGTGTATTATGAAAAAGAAAAATATACGAACATTTTACACCAGCGAAATATTTTAAATTCATTTATATTACGAAATATGTCGTCTAAAATTAATATATGTGTACAACATTGTTAAAGAAAAACGCATGTGTAAAATTAAGCATCCAAAAAAGAAGTAAGTGACTAAAGAAAAAAAGTCGAAGCCCAGATTCAAAATTAGTCCGTCCGTGGAAGTTAGAGGGGATGAAAAAAAAGGTAAGAATTGTATTAATGATGCGTCGGAGGTCAAGGTACCAGTGAATGGGAAGCGGAGGGTTAAAAATTCACGTAAAATATGGAACAGAAGTTCGTCCGTGGCAGCAATTTTTAGAAGGAAAAAAAGAGGGAATAATAAAGTGATGTGACGAGTATGATGAGCGTGGTGGATGATAAGAAAAAAATATGGAAAGAGAAGAATGGTAATAGACAGGAAAAATTATGAAATTATGAGATGAGTTGACGTGAGTATGTAAAGAAAGGAAAACCAGTCCGCGGAAGTTTATGTATAGGTAGAAAAAGTTTCTGTTTGATGGAATTGTGTATGGGAAGCAAGATTATACACGTAGCCTAACTTCTAGGCTACGAGAGAAAGAAAAAATACAGGCTGTAGAGAAAATCCGCGGACTATTTGAATCAGAGGGTGCTTGAAAAGCGAAATTATTTTATTTTAGTTTTATAATTTTAAATTATATTTGGACACTAAGCCGCATGCGTCAACAGCATTAAATTTAATGGCATTCGGGTGACTAGAACCGCATTAAATACACCTCATCCCATTAAATTTAAAATCGCTTGGTTGCAATAATTGTACGCTTTCCCGGAAACACTTTTCAATGGTATCAACGCCAATATTCAACTTTACAGGGTTAAACGAATGAGCTGTCTTGCATAATTTTATGTTTGAATTAGAGAGCAATTCGTTATTTTGTTCCACAAATCGTGGGAGCTGGCAAGATTTTATGTCAAACTAGAATGTGCGGGTTTTGCTTAGCCCACCAACCACGAATTTTCGCTTCGATATCGAAGTCTAATGAGTTTCCTGATTTTAATTACGGGAAGCTTAAAGTTTGTCGTAATGTACAAAAAACTGAAAAAATTATTTAAGAAACTCCAGCGCGCCAACAGCTCCCGTAGGTTTCAAAAACCAGCCAAATACAAACCAAAATTCGCAACAAATTAGTACCTGTAGATCATAAAACTTTATTATAAGTAAATTTCGTGGTTATTGATCATAGGCGCATATAATGGCAGTGCCAGGGAGCCTAGCCTCGAACGTTTTTTAGATTTTCTTTTCTTATTCTCTTTGGCTCGTCACACGTGTCAAATATTTTTGCCCCCTTCCACCCAAAATGTGAAACCCTATTTGCGCCTATGATATTGAGGATCATATTACAAATTTTTCCCACTTTCTTTGACATTAACCGAAAATTATGTATTTTAAAGCCATAAAACCTATAAAATAAGGACAAAAATGGACGTACTGACATAGGTACCATCTGGTCAATCTGCACCACAGTCAATATATGTAGATCCTGGTGTAGGTAATGTGGTGTGTAAAAGTCCTAATGAAAAGTGCAGACACAGTGCAAAGAGAGGTTGAAAGATGAAACCAGAAGAGAGCAAGTTAGGTACGGACATACGTTGTATTTCCAGACCAGAGCAACGAAATTAAGTGGGGATTGAGCGCACACAGATACACTTCATACACATTACTTACACGTCGAAGGACTCAAAGAAAGGATCAACACATTTTGGAGAACATTATTATATAATCAAAAAGGAAAACATACGGACAGTTAAGGAACGCATGAGAATTAATTGTAATAAAATAAGAAATCCGAAACATGAAGATAAAATTAAAAAAAAAAGACATAATCGCGCACAGAATTACGTGTGAAGAACGGAGGTGTAAACATACTTTAAATGACAAAACCACGAGCTAGGACCACGATTAAATCAAGAGGCTTTAGAAAAGAATAATTTCTAAAGGTAAAATTTAGAGTTGACGTATGAAAAGACAGCAATTATGAATGCATGGCGTTCCAAAACATAAGTGCCAAAGTATGAATTTAAAAGAGATGAGCTTAAGGCAAAGAAGCAAGATGGTGGTCCGAGTTCTTGGTGGCCAACAGTTAGTAACTTCGTTTTTCTTACAATCCAAGAAGGAAATAAAGAAAAGTAATAAATGAAGGAAAAAGCAGGTAAATAAGGTACCATATGCTACAGTAATGGTAATGTTTGTATCTTTTGTGACTATTGAACAAAAATTTCAATCTGTACTATGGTAATGAGGAAACTGAATAAATTACAATATAATGTAACGAATGGGCATATGAATTTGAGATTTTGAAGTCAAAAAAATTCCTTAAAGCATGAGACAAAAAACGTACCCACCCTCACCTCCAGAGAATATTTCATTAGGTCAAAATTAATATGAAGATTTTCATCTGAAATCTACATAAAAATAATAATTGTACCCACGCTTTTGCCATATTTCGCCATATTGTAGCCTATGCAGGAGAGTAGTCATGAAGAAAAAATTTTTTTAATGGTTAAGTATATAGTTTTTCTGAGGCTGTGAATTAATTTTTGTAAAAAATTTACATGTTCGTACTTGTGAGTACTACATTCCATACAAATTTTCCCATTATTGAATGATTAGGAGCTGAGTGAAAAATTTTTGGGAAACAGAAAAATTGTTTTTTGGTGAAAAACGTCTGTCAAAGAAGGGTAGGTACCTCATAAAAAAAATACGACAGAAAAATTATAGAAAAAATGTAACAGCTAATATTATGACTTGAACAAAGCCTCTTCTTACCAAAGTTTCTAAATTCAAATTATGACATCATCATTCCTTCCACCTGCTAGAATTTCCAATGCTAAACTTTTTTCATAATCAGTCTAAAGTTATGACGTTATTAACCCCTCCTGCTGCCAAACTTTTCAATTCCAAAATGATAACCAGTGTATTGTATTTTTTCTGACGAGCCCCACAATATTCTCACACTGCCCTCCAAACAAATGAATAAATTAACTAATTAATAAAATAAATAAATAGATAGATACCTTTCTAAATAAAATAAATATAACTAAATAGATAAATGGATAAATTTATTGCATATTCATTTGAATATGTCAAAATGTTGGGTGATGGGAATTATCTCGGGGGCATCTAAAGAGGGTGATGATGTCATAATAAAGTTTCAGGTATCTATTATTGCATATTGATATGGATACATTAAAGATGTTTTCTGGAAACACCGGTAGTGTCAAAGACACTACCGCATTTCATTTTTTTTTTTTTTGTTTACCTCGATAATTAAGGTTTTAATTGAAATTTCATGATGAATATTTTAATTTAGTAAAGCTTAATATTTTGTGTTGTATTTTTAAAATTAATTTTAAATTCATCTTTTTGTTTTTCTAATTTTCTCTTTGTTTTTGTTCCTAATAATTTTTCAATTTTTTTCCTGGATATTTCAACTTCGACCCACATAAATCCATTGGCACATGCATTATAATAATTATAACCTCGAGTCCTCAAACTCGAAGCCTCAATTTTCAAATTCGAAATTTTTTAGTTATTTGTCTTACGGAATGTAGTACATTAAATTATTCATCAGTAAACTATGAAATGAATCAAAACTTTTTTAAAGGTACCATCACAAATGGCAACACTGGGTAATTTTCTCCCGTATTATGATGTGGGTGTCCTCTTTTTCCCCCTCTATATTTTCCGTTTATGCCGCGACTACTCCTCCCAGAAGCCGGTTTGTTTTTTACACAGACACCAAACGAAGGACGATGTTGATTGTTGCTGAAATGCTAACTGCATATCCTAGCATTCATTCTGTCTCTGCGGATTCGTGTCAGCAAATTTAGCGTCCTTCGTTATTGAAGAGTGCGTTTACGTTTGATTTAAAAGAACTGGAAGTTTTAATAGTGCAATGCAAAATGCAAATGCTAGTCATGTTTCAAGTGTGTGTTGGTGCGGTTGGTGGTCGTGTGTCGAGTTAATAAAATGATAGTCGCTCATGTATCTACGGGTATTTTTTTCTCGGTTTCAATTCAGTACCTAATTGATTAATTATACTTTATTACCGAAATATTTATTGCTTTCTGCCTTATTGGTAAACTATACGTCTATTCTGACGAACAAAAAGAAAGTCAACTATTATTTGTGCGACAATAATTGTGTGGTACTTCCGAGGTTTCATTTTTACCTGCGTAAAATTGTCGCACGTTTTGAAAAATTCTAATTTTTGGTAAGTGTCTAAATTCGTACCTATCTATACCCTACAATTATTCTACGTGTTAATGTCTGTTGTTGATTTTCTTTCAACTAAAAGGTTATTGTAAAAATAACTGGCTGAATTTCCTGCTAAGCTCAATGAGGTCGGCTTATTATTGCAATTATCGAATACCTACTTTCTTTTTCTGTTTTTCTAGGAAATAGTTTAATTTGAGTAAGTGTAGGTACGAGTAGGTAAGAGCAGGAAAAGGATTTTTATGTTTTAGCATAATTATTTTTTCCTCTCATTCTTACGCGAAATATTGACACTATCTTTACATTTCATAAAATTGTAAATGAATTGAGCTAACTTGTTAACGCACATTTTTGCGTAATTGAGCTATAGATGCATAATATTGCTTATTTTCACTTTTCTAGCGCATATTTTAGGAATATTGGGATGATTGTTCATTTTTTTAAGGAATATTTCTTCTTTTAGCTTTACAAACCTTTCTTTTTCTTTGGGAGTGGCAAGTTGAATTTTTTTAGATTTGCTCATTTTACCATAAGTATTGACCGAAAAAACAATTTTTTTTTTTTGTTAAACAAACCCCGTCATACTTTTTTTCACAATTGCTTTTAATAGGTGGATGCTACTTTCATATGAAAGAGCAAAAAAACTATACTGTGTTTTGATAAGTACCCACATTGCCATACTTTGAAAGAGAATATTTGCAGTGTATATTTTAACACCAATAAAGGAATATTCTATGCACATAAAAATCCATTCCCTGTGTATAAGTAACAATAATTGATGATTTATTCGGTTTTTTGTATTAAATAATACAAAATTCTATAACTAGGTTTAATGTGAGCCAAGATATTTTCACATTTTCCTTCAGCCCATACTCCCCCCCCCAAAAAAAAAAAAATTAATAGTAATAGTAATAATAATAATCTCATGTAAAATTTGATTTTGCCATTTTCCAGAGTAACATTTTTTTCAAATGGCCATTTTCCCAAAAATATGAATAAACTAAGACAAAAACGACAAAAAATGTAATATATGACAAAAATTTTCACTTTTGACAATTTTTTTGCGTTGCCATCCTTGCACGCCTTGAAATTTGTTGAAGGGAAAAATTAGATTCAGTCAGGAATAGTTAGTTTTTTCCTCTTTCTTTGTAAAGTGTTTTAAGTATTGAAAATGAGAAAAAATTATTCAAATAAGCTTACATTAAAAATTCGTTTTTAAAAGATAAGCTTTTATTTTGTATTTTTAGCTTTAGCCTCATGCGAAGTAAATATTATTTCGTTGCGGAAGGTTGGCTGCAGTATTGGTATATGTTAGAATTCGAAAGTCCCAGGGAAAATAGGTGCGTGAAAATAGTACAAAGGGTGAATAGTTGTTCGGAGAAAAAGTGTGTCGAGTAAATAGTCATTCGGGAAATGGTATTTGGGAAAATGGTCAGTAACAATTTTTCAAAAGACTACTCACTCGAAACAAAAACACTCTTGGTCAAGGGTATGACTGATCCAGATTTTTGACAGATTTGGAATATGCAAATTAAAATTTACAAGCAAGAAAGAATTCTGAGTTTAGCACTTTGATCTCAAGTTCTTCTATAAGGATTTCGACGTTGAGTTTTAATTATTTAGGAAAAAATTGACCACTGGGTGGCAAATTCAACATTTACTATTAGTGGACTTTTCAATAATTGTACACAAATTTACATTGATTTAAGTGATGTTGGATGATTAAAATTTTTCGATTTGATGAATCTTTTGAAAAATATATCGATCTCGGAGCAACTAATCAATAGGCAATTTTTTTTTTTTGGTCAAAAATTTTAGCTCATTAGATAGTGTGGGGATCATACATGTGTGTGGTATTTAGGGACTCTGACCCTCGACGACAGTCATTGCCGAAAGGCCTGCTAATTAGTGCACTACACGTGAGATACATTTTTGTACGAATTACTTGTTGCAGTATGTACATAATTCATAAGTGTTGGACTGTGACAAACTGGCTTATCACCGATTACATTATGTGACAAGTGCATCCGCTGTACTTTGTTTTCTAAGAAGTACAGCGTAATTGAATCACCAGTACATACGTATTTTGGTATATATTTATGTGAATGTGCATGTACAAGCCAAGTATGAACGGGCCAGCAAACATAAATCTTTAACCTGTGTTTATTGAGGTTTGCTCTCCCACACTAGTGTACAAAGCTGGTAAACTCGCAAACTGGAGATTACCTTCTGTTGTGGAATTCCATATTTCACGACCCAAGGTATTCCGTTGATATAGGTAGTATAAATTCTATGAAATTTGAACAAGAACTAATTGGAATAACACATTTTTGCTGGCTACCCTTGCTATAACATAAACCTTCTTCTTCTTTTTTTCTTTCAGTTTTTCACAATTAAAAACGAAGAAAGCTTTCATCCTCGAATTCGTTGATGTCTTCTTCTAAAAAGTTGACACAGATAATTTCAGTGTAATTCGATAGCAATTATCGGGGTATATTGTTTAACGTTCATTTTCAATTTTCCTTAATTAGTTCGAGGAAGCATTAATTTATCAGTTTTTCTTTTCCTACTTCCTGTTTCGATAATTTCCAATTTAACTAAGCATTAACATCAATTTACTAGCCTCTTTTGTTCTGCTCATCAGCACTTTGAGGTGACTACTGAAGTTTCATAATTAATTTTTGGTACAGCAATTTCGTATTTCAGCCATGGATATCAAAAAGACGTATTTTTTATCCAAAAATTTAATTAATTTTTGTAGCCTACGTCCCGACATCTGCGAAATTTTTCTTTTTTTTTATGTGGAATTGAAAATTAAATTGAATTTTCAGACAAAATTTTTCACCATCTTGGCTATCAAATTGATCCAATGAAGAAATTATATAGAAAGAAGTAAAGATGAGAAAGACGACTTTTTTAATGATGTTTGCAGTTTGACAAAACTATTTTAATGAAACTGTTATAATACTTACATATATATCACGTTATCCCTTTCGATCATTCAGTTCTGGATATACCCAGGTAAACGTGAAAATCGGTGCCAACATCTCAGTGGGCATAGGTTTACTACACATGTGCAGTAAGTCTTTTTCCATCTGTTTTCATTCTATTGTTGTTGTGAATCTGCAATGGTTTCAAAAACAGACGAAAAAAGACCTACTGCACATGTGCAGTAAACCCATGTCCACTGTTCGGCTTTAGAATGATAACACGTTTTGTTAACATTGGTGAGACAGGGCTGCTGAGTATCCCACACTAAATGATCGAAGGTTATCCCACCTTACGTTCACGTCGTTTTTTCATCATCAGCTTCAGCATTGTTGTTACCTATCAGTTGAAGAATACATTTAATTTGCACTACTAGACCGCATGATGTTATTGAATTGTTTCATAAACAAATTTATTACCTCTCCATGAACTTACTAAACCGGGTCAGTGGAAAATGGAAAATAAAATAAAATTAGCTCTGTTTTCTTAATCTCTGACCTCTTTTTTTAAATTCTCAGTACCCACGATACTTATGCTAGGTACGTAAGTACAAAGAATGTGAAAAACTATAACTTTCATAAATCAGTCACGAATACTTACTCAAAATGAATACTCTATATATTTCAATGGCGTAGACATGGGGATTCGTAGGAGTCTGAACCCCCTAAATGAAAAAAAGTTTGAAATCTTAGAATTGCCTGTCTCTGTTGATGATAGTGAAGTTTTGCTTTCGAATGGGGTGAACGTCGGAAAGGACAGCGAAGAAGGTGTGGACCCCCCCCCCCCGGCGACGAGATTTTCTACGCTTTCATGATGGTCTCAAATTACAGAATATTTTTAACTCCGAAGAATTATTTTCTGCACGAATAATCCTGTAGGTATTTTTGTTCTAATTTTGTAATAATCAATAATTTTATTACTTAGTCAACCGAACTTTAACATCGAAATATTTTCGAGATGATTGACGTGAAAGAAGATAATGAAAATTTAACCGTACAATGTCCTTTCATGTTGAAGAGCATACTCTCTTATTGCAAACGCCACTAGTGGAGAAAAAAATAACAATAGGCTACACATATAGATACCTACTGGGTATTATATTTAGAAGAAAAAGAAGCATGTTTTTCAATTCCAGAGGAATTCAATGAAAATTTTTTCATCAACTCGTGCACTCAAATTTAATTTCGAACGTTTGAACATTTTTTTCATATCCTTAGTAACCGAAAATCATTACGGTGGAAATGTACCCACATCTTTTTATGTCGTTATTTTTACAAAGAGGATTTCATTTTTATTTCATTGATCGGAATTCTCGCCAGCAAATGATCGAGAAAGGCAATATTAAAATGTAGTAGGTATAAGGTACCACCTAATTATTTTATAATTGTTCGTCTTGACTTAACAGTCGTACTTATTATGACACGCTATAAGACAATATTTCAAAAAGTATATTTAAATCAAAAAGAAGTAGACTGTGTCGTGTAATAAAAGTCGGGTACATGTTATATGCAATCACTAATTCCAAATTTTAAAAAGCCATTTTCATTGTCACGAAAATAAACAGCATCGGTAGCTGTGATCATAAATTTAGTCGAAATTTTCGAAGTTTTTCATTTTACGTTATAAGATTATGTTCAAGCACAACATATAATCGTCATAATAACGAAAAAGAGCAACGCCACTCCCAAAATTTTTTACCCGGTTCGCTTGCAAACGAGGTATTAAAATTGACATCGCAAAAGAATTAGGGCCGTAGATGATGAAAATTATCCATTACAAGAGAAATGAAAACGATTGATACCATTTTTACATTTTGACATAATTTTTTTCATGAAATATGTGCATATAGAATAACTAGTCGTCAACCCTGTCTTCGCCAGGCTGTGAAAAAATGATGACAATATCACAATTGGAGAAATTAAGAGTCTACGCGTATCAGCACATTGGCACCATTCGGTAAAATTTCCAGGAAATCTTATCGGCAAGACCCTATCGATCAGCAAAAAGAGAAAAACAATTACTGACGGTCACCCATTCATCTCAATAATTTTATTATTTCTTTTAATCTCACGTTTTTAAATTTTATGTAGTAGAAGATAATTATTATGTATTTGTATGTATTGCCCAAAACTTTATGCTCTCGCTTTTGAGAAAACTATTGAATGGATAGAGCTGAAATGTTCACGAAATATAGTTTTCATATAGGATAAAGTCTGAAAAAAAAGTTTGATGCTCGTCAGTTTAGTAGTTTCGGAGAAAACTGGAAAACCAAAAATCCCTGGTAAAGTCGTTTTTCCAGGATTTTAAGAAAATGACGAAGAGGATCAAGGACCGAAAATTTTATAATAGGTTATCTTTAGACAGGGGCAAGTCTGATAGAAGTTTGGTGCCTATTAATTCAGTATTTTCTAAGAAAACTGAAGAAAAAAATTTGCTAGAAAAAATTTTTTGTTCACGGTTTTGAGCAAACTACCCAACAGATAAGGTTAAAATTTTAATGCATGGTATTCCTTAAATGAAAACAGGTCAAATAGATGTTTGGTGCTCATTGGTTCAGTAGTTTCCGTGAAAACCAGAAAACAATAAATTGCTGGAAAATCGGTATTTAGCAATAAAACATCGATAGATTGATATTTTTTTTACAGATACAGATAACTATGGATAGTTTTTTGTAATTTTTTTAGGTGAAACCAGCAATAAAATATCGATACATTGGTATGTTTCTCAGATATCGATAATTGTTGAGACCATCAATCCTCCTCCCCTCTCACTATTCCAAACACTCGATTATCTTTTACTTCATACTTTTAAATCTTTGCTTGCTGCTACACTGTAACACTATTCCACCACTCGCTCGTTTATCTCTCGTACTTTTCACCTTACACATAATTCACAGCTCTGCTGTAAATACACACACTTCTGAGACGATACTTTGAGTACATCTTTATCTCTTTATACAATTCTTCTGCTTCATCGATTCACAAATATTGATAATAATTATCAATACAAATATCGATTACTGTCGATATTATTTTACAATTTTTTCAAGTAATTGGAATTAAGATTTTTTTTTTTAATTATGGATGAAAATTAGAATACCTGGTTTTGTAGCTAAGTATTGCTGCGCTAAATTTTTTTTTGAATTTATTCTGTACAACGAATTTTATAACCATGAACATAGCTAGAGAAAAAAAATTTAACACGAGTACTGTAAAAATAAAATAGAATGATTTTGTTCAACTTTTGATGTTCGAGTACTATATTTTTCATTTGGTCTCTCATATTCATTGTTTATTGCATCAAACTTCGGCAATAAACTTGATAATTTTTAGATGAAAAAATTTCAAGTCGCATGAAATCTGTTTTAATGTTGTATTATGTCGATGATTGAAAATTATATTAAGTCAGTATTAATGGGAAGGGACGGTGGCGATGAAGAAAAATTCGTTCAAATTTCATAATTATTATAATAATAATAATAATAATAATAATAATAATAATAAATAATAATAATAATAATAATAATAATAATAATAATAATAATAATAATAATAATAATAATAGTAAGAAGCAAGTTTATAAATTCCACGACGAGGACCGTCTGGCTTTCGGATCCGATCAATGAAGGCCACACATTTAGTTCCGAGAGACCGTTCACGTAAAATTAATCAGATTATTGTTTAATGACTTCACCTTAGACAAAGTAAAACTATAATATGGCTTGCCACTCATCCATCTGTGATCCGCTTTTTTCAAATTCGCCAAAATTAAAATTAAAACAAAAGAAAAAATAAATTATACGTTATGGATATTTTTGTTTTAATATTAACGAATAATTTCGTGATTGAATGCAACATGTAATTATATTCTCATTCATCTTGTTCAACGATTGTGAAATGGTTTAAAATTTATTTAAACCTACGTCGAAATGTTAATTCTTGTGGCCAAGTTCAATGACCTTTCACGAAAATTACTTTCTTAATAATTTGTATATTACCGAAACATTATGCTTATTTTTTAAGTAGATTTTTGAAAAAAATCTACTTATTAAAATTGCCTGAGTATTCAGACCCAAGGCTGGGAGACGGTACGTTTTTCGTTTCATGATTTTCGAAGCATTTGGACACCAGTTTTGAAAATACTTTTTTTTTATGTACCCCCTTTTACGTTGAGTCAATTTCCAGGCGTAATTTTGATCTGACGATTTCGAAATTTGAGACACATATTCGGATTTAAGGAAGAATCCTATTATTTTTGGTCTGGATCGGGAGCATAGTCTGTACGGTAGCTTAGTTTATATGCATTTCTTATTCAAAAGAGTACAAGTCGTAGTTTTCGATCGATAGGACTGAAATTCGATATATACATATGGTTTAGGTCAAGAACAGTACCTATCAATTTAGGTATGGATAATCCTTAAGGTACGTCTAATAGGGCGATTTTGTTGCAGTTTTGGCACATTAATGGCTCTAAAAGGAGTAATTTTCAAGCTATAGTCTAAAAATTTAATACAGGTATTGATTGAAAATATATCTAACAGGATTTCAAATTCGGTTCCTATTGGTATTATTGTTCATTCTCTATCTCTGTTGGAGGTGCTAATTTTTCATGTTATCTCTGTGAAAGTTGCAATTCTTTTTCAATGGTCGCGAAATTTGGTTCAAAAAGTACATCTTATATAAATACCAGACCTACCAATTTTGGTTTTGATTGATCAATTTCCCAATTTATTAGCTTTTCAGTGTGATTTTCCCTCTTTTACACTTCCTTATGGTTCTGAAAAATTCATTTTTCAGCCTTCATCGAGAAAACCACTTTTTTTTACATAAAAATGACCCGATCTCAGAAAAATGTCAATTTTCTCCCATTCCTAACGGAGATATTTTCGTAACCAGAACGTAGACAACTGCACTATACCTACTTCGTTTTAAAATGTAGGATATTTTTTTCTCATATAATTTTTTTTTTTTTTTTTTTTATTTCATATGATCCACAATTCTTGTCACTGCAGAAAAGAAAACCAACGAATTATTTCCTAAAATTGTGCTTCTTAAAACGAGGAATAATTTTTCATTTTAAAAAAAAATAATAATTTTTGACACATTCATAAAATATTTTGAAAACGTGATGCTTAATCATTGTATTTTATCGCGTGCATCGTATTTGTGGGATACTGGTAATTTTTTGCAAAAAATATAAATATTTTATAATTATATTACTTTATTAGAAGAATGTTTGTGATATAGGTGATTCTATTTTTTCGTTTTTTCATTTTCATTTTTTTAAATCTGAGAAAATTCGGTTAGGCTTAAATAATACGATCCTTGGTGGCTGATTTAAGGAGGATAAATGAGTAAATTTACTCCACAAACTCCAAAGAAAAAAGAAAAACTTTCAGAGCAAAAGTGAAAGTTCGACCACAAAATCCAGATAAAAACTGTCAAAAATATGTTGAAGAGCAAAACAAAAGCTCAACTTCACAAAAATTACCTCCCCAAAAATGACGCTCCGAATCCTCCACTGATGATCTTCGATTCGTAACAAAAAAAATCACGAAGATGAAGATGTCGATTGGACGGAATAGCATTCGATGTTATCACATTTATTTTATTACGTTCATTACGAGGTCGTACTTGTTATACATTGTAATTATCCGAACTTCAATACGTCTAACGCCTTGTATTCTGGATAAGTAGGTACCTATTGCTTTCATAAATTTACTTCAATTACCGAAAATAGAACTGTAATCTGGTGTACCTAACTGTACTAATGTGCTAAACAAAGGTAAATAACACTTTTAAAATTTATCCAGAAAATTTGCAGGGAGCGGAGTTAATTGAAGTTGACCCTACCCAATTAGAAAATATGATAAAATAAAAAGAATGCCAGCTCTGCAATTATTCCAGTCCGTACAGATTTTGCTGGAGAAATTTTAAAAAATGTTATTTTTCTCTTTGTAGGACATTTTTCTAGCATCCCAACGAACGAAATTTTCAGTCACTCAGAACCCCATCGGTCGACAGATTTCGTGCAAGTATCCGTACCTACAGCCTACCGCGTTAAATAAATTCGAATATTAATTAATTAGGTCGATACTCTGGCGACGTTGTCAACGATTCACTTTCGTATTCCACATTATTTAACGCGTTAATTACGACCGAATGATACGGGTATTTTACAAGGCTGCTTATATTTTACCTACCAACATTATTAATCTTACGCATGAAAAAGTGAGAAAACTCGAAACGACAAGAATCATTTTTCGATTTCCTTTCGTCCGCATTTATTCCTTATCAATTCGTTTGTTAAACGGAAGTCTAAAGATTACAATTTACATATCTACCCGACGAAAATGAAAAAAAGAACAGGAAAAAGAG
The DNA here is from genome assembly GCA_011428145.1 of Ericerus pela. NCBI lineage: Eukaryota > Metazoa > Arthropoda > Insecta > Hemiptera > Coccidae > Ericerus > Ericerus pela. Next base: position 1,653,431 of record WOFM01000483.1, read on the forward strand.
GTACACTTTCAAATCGCATCGTTGCTGCGTATAATGAGGGTTCTGCTCTCGTTTCGTCGTAAAACAGAAAAGTTTTACAGTAGCTATTCGCGGTCAGTTAATTCGATCTTCGATTGTTTCATGTTACATTCTTGCCTTTCACGACTACATCCCTTGATCGTGCAATGGTAAAAGAAGTGAAAATGTGCGTACGAATTTTCGTTTCTCTATTCTTATTTGTGTGAAACCGCTAAGGTAAAAGTAAAACCAATTAGCCGTTGTAGTTTTTTCCTCAGTCTTGGTTTTGCACGTTCAAACTTAATCTTTAATCTCAGTCCTGCATGATCAAGTCTTAGTCTCACTCTTCACCCTACTAGCAACATTTTTTAACCTTACCGATGGCTAAATTATTCTCGAGATCCTTATCTTTTCAAAATGTACAATAATCTCAATTTACAACGAATCCCTAGCCTGCAAATACTTAAGACGGGAGAAAGAAGAAGCAATTAGGTCTAAGCCTTCAATGAACCAAAGCAAATTATTCAACAACTGTTCGAAGAACAAGCGATGTTCGTTCAAAAATACGAACAATAAAAAAATATATTTAAAAAAATAAGAGCGTTAGTATGGATGCTGAAAATAAACGGAAAAATTATGATTAAAGTTGAAGCGCACTAAAAGATATAAAACGATTTTTTGAGTCGTCATTTTACACAAAACAAACTGAAATACTCCAGCGTTTCGTGAAAAATAAAAACATCATTGATTTTCTTCTACTGAACAACGAAGGCACTCGCCTTTTCAGTACAAGCTAACTTGCTGTAAAATTTGTTTATTATAACAGATTCAATTTTTTGTTACATCCAAACTAAAGTAGGTATAATTTTAAAGTTGTAAAAAATATGAGACAATATATTTTTTATAATACATGATCCGAAATACAATGTTTATATTTATACTTTGCAAGCCGAAAGGAGAGCTTTTCGTTGATCGAAGCATAACCTCGATGTAAAGAGTAATGCTGCCTTCATGTAAAAATTTTTACATGGAGTTTACAAGGTGACAAGGTTAACTTTATTTTTGATGCAATGTAAATATATAAAACTGCTACCAAAATGACAAACTCCAACTTACAAGTAATGTTTTCATTTTTATTTTAATAATATTAAAAAAAGTCAATCACTTAACATCCCACCCGATCAAAATTATTAATGGAAATAATATTTAAAAAAAAAGTACCCCGAGTGGAATTTGAATTTCCAGCGTCACATTTGCTGATGGTGGAAGTGGTGCGTTTACCATATTTTATAATTTTGAAAGTACCCCATTCGTCATACAAACTATTTATGAGGCATTTAATTAACATTCTTTCACTTTCAAATCATTAATTATGAAAGATATCTTCCTCAACAAGGTTCAGAAATGAGTTTACATGACACGAGAATTGCTCACTCTATGCGCTTGTTCTGCAAACTTTCTCTTGTATGTAAATACTCACTTTTGAACCTTGGTGTGTAATATACTTAATATTTTTCCATGCACCAGAATTCAAATTTGAATATTTTACTTCATGTTTCAAGTTCTCCTGAACCCAAACACATGATTTGAAAATGTGTATTTTAGCACATTTTGTCATAAATGCTTGTAATTATTTGCATGTTTTGCTACAAACGCATATTTTATCACATATTTCGATATATTTTGATAAAAAAGTAAGTGTTGTGTTGAAAATTTAGTAGTTATGAGTTACCAAGAGCAGAAAACGAAAATAGGTGCCTTCCAATGTTTTGTGTTTACAACATCAACTCTCAATGAATTTTAGGCATCTATATTGTCATATTTCTGAATTACTAATATCCTCTTTTTGCTATCCTGTTTCTGTTTTTTGCGTCAAAATATCATAATCAGCTTTGTTGTGAAGGGGCGTTACTCATCCTTAGTGTCTAATGGAAATTTAAATGTTTTTTCATTTTATAGAAAATTTGACATTTTTTTGGTTCAATTTTTTTAATGTTATATATACATAATGTACATATTTGGACAAAAATAAGCCCATATTTTCACATATTTCAGGATAATTAATGCATATTTTTGACATCCTTAATAATTGTTTATAGATAGGTACCTACATTATTCATCAATCCATACAATTTACATGAATAGGTTCATTGTAAATAGACTGCCAAGTATTTTACAGAACATATTTTGTCCACAGAAAGTCATCTTATTTGGACCTTAACTGAATCCAGCACATGCGTTCTTCAGTATAGAAGAAAATGAATCTGACAAGCATAAAAAAATGCATCAAATTTTTTTAGTATTGTTTTTTTGATAGGGATACATCATTCGCTCTAAAAAAAACAATGTTGACTTCTATTTACACTTAGGGTCAAGACCAAGATCAAGACTAATAAGACTGAACTGTGTAAGAACCAAATCAATTACAAATTGTAGGTACTTAATGCGAATAAATGGTAAGTATAGGTATGATGATTCCTAGATGATTGATTTGAAATATTTAATGTTTAATTTCTATTTCGCGACATGTAATCAAAATTTTGTTTTTTTGAGACATGTATAGCCTGAAAAAAGTGGCCAATGTCAACCTTCTTACTTGGCACCCACTTTTCTCCCTTCTTCATTTCTTTTTCTCACTTCATGATTCGTTTTTTTTTACTTTTCATTTTCTTTCACCTAATTGTTCCTCAGTTTCCCCACACACATTCAGCTAGCTTATTGAAAATTGCTTACTTTTATACCTTGTTGCGTAATATTCTGTTATATAATACATGATCAGAAAAGCAATGTTTACACTCGTATTTTGCGAGTGAAAAGTAGCTCTTATCATTGATTGATGTAATCTTAATGTAAATGAAAGCGCCTCCATGTAAAAACGTGAAGCGTCTTTTTACATAGCAGCACGTTCACTTTTCATCGAGTTAGAGGTTACACATTCTGAATGAAATGTTAAATCTGCCACAATGAGGAGGTTAATATTTTGTTTCATTTTTTATAATTTTTGTGAAAGACTCATCATTATGATAGAATTTTAACGTTTCATTGCTTTCTGATCATTAATTACATAAAATATCATCCTCAATAAGGTTCTCTATAAGGTGAGTTCACATGACTTTGGAGTTGCTCACTCACTACGCTTTTTTTACAAACTTCTCTTCCAACATGCAAACGCTCGCTATTCTTTTCCACTGCGGAAGGACACAAATGGAAAGCTTAATTTAGCCCGTTAGAATAGGATAGTAAAAATTAAATTTCGTTAGGCCTTCCTAATTATTACTCATTCATCATATAACCACATGAAAATACATTAAACACTAATCAGACGAAAATATATGGGCAATTAGATAGTCGAGAAAGAGCGATGAACATTATTTTTAATATATTTCAAACGAGTTTTGTTTTGTTTATTTTTTTTGTTTGTTTTTTTTTTTTTTTTTTTTGTCCCGTTCTGTCTGATAATGTATTTTCTAACAATCGAGGGAGGACTCTACATTCACTATAATTTATTCACGAATACAGAAATGGTAAAAAACAACTGGATAAGTGTTTAAGAGGGGAAAATAGTTCAAGGAAACAAAAACCTCAAACTCTCCTTGGAATATTGTTGAGTAAATTAAAATTTTTCTACCGATTCTATTATAACGTTTTCATTTTGCAATCAAGTCTGTCGTTGAATGACGTAATTTTAGAACCCCGTCGTGTCGTCACTGTCGTACCGAAAAATTTTAGGTTGACTCCAGTGTTAATTGAAATTGCAGACGTACAATTTACCTTCAGTCGTTGCGAAAACAAAAGAACACAATAATGGCGTTGAAACAACAACAACAACAACAAATTGTTCCTCACTCTACGCGACCATAATAGTATGTGGCAAAAAGTACTCTAATGAAATTTTATTTTCACCCTCCCAAATAAGGCTATACTTACGTTCGATATATGGTACGAAAATATTTTCGTAAAATTTGAATATCGAATGCAATTGCGCTAAATGAAAACATTTTCAAAACCTATAAGTACCTTACGTACCTGTAGCTTTCACATTATTGAACAAGTTTTTTCTTTATATTTTTTTTTTGTTTTGCTATTTTTCTAAAACAGAACGTTGACCCTGGAATCAAAAACCTCCACAAAATAACGTAAACAAAGAACTTTTTTTTTTTTTTTTTGGTTTCATTATTACCGTATTCTTTTAATTTGTTTTTTCATTTTGACCGTATTGCATAATTGAGAATGAAAGATGAGTTCGAGGCTGGTAAAACCGGTTCGATTCGTAATTTGCCATTGCGAAATGTAGCCAACCGATGTATTAGTTATGTCAGATTTGCACGACAGTACCCATTCTGTGTAGAGGATATATGCTAAACAAGACAACTAGACGTGAATATTTTTCCAAAAAACAAATGAAAAATAAAAAACAACAACATTGTATACCATATGTCTGTGTCCGAAGGTGGTTTGTGCATAAATCTTTATAACCGTGGGTCAATTTTATTTTTTAGCACATAATTATATTATAAATGTGTATTTTAAGGACGTTGAAGTAAGCTACATGACTATTTGCTTTTTAGCTCCCCAGCACGTCTGCTATCTGGATGGAATAACATTTAACAATATGACAGATTCGAAAATTTTTTGAAAAAATGTCAATTAACTGAAGGGAAAATTTTTGAATATATTATAGAGGATTATATAGAGTTGCAGAAAACGCTTGTAATTTTATTACACGGCGTTTCTTGAATAAATATTTATAAACTTCTAATTAATATGGCATTTTTATGGTACGTCTTAATTGCACACTAACTCGTCAGATTATAATCAGCTGCAGGACCACGCGAAGCTAAACGATAGATTATGGGCAGTAAAATATTAATTTTTTTTAATTTAATCGCTTCAAACATGCAAAAACAAGTTTAAATATGAATAAAAAAACATAAAATATGTCGTAATTGTCATCTAAATCAGCTGTGAAAGTGATGATTAATAAACTGACTCTGAAATGGAGCCACCTACTATCTAAGGCTTTTATTTAGAACTGGAGCAACAAATCACAGCGACATTTCTTCTATTCAAGTGTACACCCACCTAAATTGTGAATATTTTATCTGTTCGAAAACTTCAACCTTGAAATATAATTTTTTTCGAATCGAATTAATTTCTTAGAGACAAAAAGGCGAGTAACACGGCCAGCTACATTGAGAGAAAAGAATTATTGATTTTGCCCACGATAATTGTATTTTATATGCTCAAATGTTCAGCCATTTGCTTTTGTAATGAGGTATCGAAAAAAATTGTTTACTTTTTTTTTTTTTTTTCCAGAGAGAAAATGATTTTTATGTGAGAATTTTCTTTCAAATAACCAATCATTATAATATGACAGAATTTAAAAAAATATTAAACACAGCCCCTTAAATATAGAAAATTTTCGTCGTATCTCTGTGAATATGTGCCTCATGCTTCAATAATTACGTATTTCGCAGCTAAAAGCAAATTATTTCGAACTTTTTTCTGTCAAAATAGGTAGGTAGGTAAGTACTAAAAAACAACTTTAAAAAGTAATTCGTGAAATTTTCAGTGAAACTCTTTCATTATTCCACCCTTAGACATTTGTCGAATTAACTGGTGAATTTTGAAGCAGCTGGACCTCCTCTCAATAAAAAAAAAAAAAAAAAAAAAACAATGTTGCTGAAGTACTACCGAAATCTAATGGAACAAAATCAATTTCTCTGTATTGTTTTTCATTTATTAGTGATTATTTTCAAAACATTGTCAATAACCTCTGCATCATCTGTAAGTCAAGATTCTCATGAGATTCACAAGCCACTAATACAATATGTGAAAAAAATTACATTTTTTTACTCATACGATCATAATTATTCTAATATTGTTCAATTTTATGTAAAGATTTTCATTTTAATTTTATTTTAAACATTATATAATTGAAATTTGGGGTGATTTAGTAGGTACGAAAAACTTTATCGCAGCAATCCTTCTTTAGAAAATCTAGTTTGTCAATTTAGGTACTTACATCAACAATTCAGCAAACAATTCTGAATACCAAATACGTGACAAAATTACGAAAAACTATCGATAGTTATTGATATTTGAAAAACGTATCGATCTGTAGAAATTTGATTATTACGGCTTCAAGTAGAATAAGTAAAATAACCCATTGCGCCGTAAATACGGAAAATATACTTCAAGCAATACAGGCGACTTGCTTTCCTCCATAAATTTCTCTATATTTTACTTTTTCTTGGAAACTACTCAATCATTAGGCACCAAACTCGTATCAAATTTAGTGTATATTAGAATCAGAATTCGTGAAAATTTCGGCTCTTTCCCTTTTGTAGTTTCCACAAAATCTTGGAGAACTGAATTTTCTAGTTTTTTCCAAAACTTATAAGTTAATAGACACCAGACCTCTATCAGACGTGTACTATTATAAGGAGAATATGCATCGTGAAAATTTCATTCCGGTCCCTTTCGTAGTTTCTTCAAAATCCTAGTAAAACCACTTTTCAAGGAATTTTTTGTTTTCAGTTTTCTTGGAAACTACTGAACCAGAAGGGACTAAACTCTTATCAAACTTGTTTCTGTATAAGAAGTAGCTTTTATGAAAATTACAGCTCTATAACTTTCGCATTTTTTTCTAAACCGTAAACACAAAATTTTCTCTCGTAATTTGTTTTTTATAAAACTACTGAGCGAGTATCTATCAAACTTCTGAAAAACGTAACGAAGCCGACCAACATATATAATAAAAATGTATCGTAAATATTTCAGCCCGATCCCTTCTGTAGTTTCCTCAAAATCCTGGAACAACTACTTTTCCAGGAATTTTTTATTCTCCATTTTTCGCAAAAACTGCTGAAGCAACAAGCAAAAAGCTGCTATCAACTCGGGTCCTGGGTCCTATACAATTACTACCTTTCGTGAAAGTTTCAACTCTGTCCTATTGGTAGTTTTCTGAAAACCCTGAACACAAATTTTAAACGATACATATATAATGCCAACACATTCACGGTACTTACATAACAAAAAATATTGAGTGAAAATGGGAAAATGGTACCAGTCGTTTTTTTTTTTTTTTTTGTTTCTCATGAAACGGATAATTTTTATAATCCTCGCTCCTACGAAGTCAATTTTAATACTCCGTTTACAAGCAAACGGGATAAAAATTTACACAAAAATTTCGCCTCAAATTCTTGCAAATAAAATCGGTGGTCAGAAGCAGGAAATCTTTTCAGATTGTCGGCAACCTGTAGCTGTTAATTTTTTTTTCAACTCAGCTCCGGTGTTGGGCGTTCATAACTCCAGACGGATGAGCGATGAGTAATAATCTTTACTCATCCTTACGAAAACTGATTACGTAGGCCTAATGTACTCGGAACTTAGAACTCATTTTCTCATTACTCGTTATAGTGTGTATGTGTAATGATTACCTACTCACTCATCACACATCACTCCTGGTTAATTTACTCACCCCTCGTCATTCGTTAATAAATTATGTATTTACTACTCGTTTTCGTGTTCCATTTTTTGTTTTTTTTTTTTTTTTTTTTGTTTTTCTTTATCAAAATCTTATTCAGTACGAAATCTCCTTCTCCCCAAATTTCATGCAAATCTGTTAGGGGAGTATTTTCCCCATTGATGCAATTTTCGTTTAGTAATTGAACCAGTCGAGAAAGTTAAACTCGATATTGTATTCACCTATCGTGATACGTAAAGTAAAATTTTAACGTATTTCACGCTATTTGTTGATAAGCTCAGCATCAAAACCGAGCGCGAAACCGAAAAGAGAACTTTTTTTATAATTTATTTAGGTCTACTGTCGTCATTCGATCTGTTTGAGTAATGATTACGAGAATAGCGTTCGTTCCATGTGAGCGATGGTTAATGATTAATATTTTAGGTACTTACGTACTAATGAGTGAAGCGAGCAAAATATTAATAATTATTTATCGGCAATTATTCGTGGTTAACATGCCTACTTAAGTGACACCTTACTCTGCTCACTTCAACCACGTCCTAACACCTATAAATACACGAACGACACCCGGTAGATAAAAACTGATGTCTGCCCAATACTTGTATTACTTCGAAGTATTACGTATACACATATTGTCCAGTTAATGAGTATCATTTTTCGCATTCAGCCTCGAGTAAAGTATGAAAACAATTGTTGGGGGGTTAGATTATGCGATAAAACCCGCGTAATACCAACATTATACTCGGTGTCGACGGATCCGCGTCGGTGGCGAATGGCGTAAAATGTAAATTTGAAACATACGCGTGAAATACAGCTGCTAAGTATTTACTTTTCGTCTCCAAATACGGCGTTGCTTAAGTTAGCGATGGTTATTCCACCCCAGTTAACAATGCAAATTTTTCAGCAAACACGCGTTCGCCTGCAGTTAGCCGCCTTGAAACAGCGCGGATATTGGCTGGATGACGTCACCGAGCAAATAGGTACTCCGTACAACAAAAAAGGTTCAACTATTAGCGTAGGATGGATACCAGTGGACATTTAGCCGGAGAAGAACGTCCGTAATAACGGTGGCTTTATCATTCGCGAGAAGGTCTCGCAAAAGGTTCGTAAAATCGAACCATTTTCGCAGGAGAAATAGAAAATCGCAGACGACGCGGTGCGTTTATTAAACGAGTCATTAGCTGCGGCTATACGCTGAAAACGCGTCATCAGCGCAACGTGGCTCGGTCCAAGACTGGACCATCGGTTCACGCTGGAAACCAGGTCACCGGTACCATACGAAGTGCACCAATATTCCTACACACCGACTATGTACCCCCTACTCGTTCGAGACGTAGGCAATTTATACGCGCTGGTATAAAGTGCAGCAAAACATTTTTATGCATCGTATGCGAACGAAATTCTCAAAAGGTCGCGCATCAGTTATACGCGTCGTTAGCCGCGCGTAGTTAACTAAATACTACCTACCTGCAGGGATGCCAACCTTCATTTTTAAAAATCCGTAGAATTTCCTTAAAAAAAGACGCAGAAAAACGTAAAAAGACGTAGATCTAGTTTTTTACCTATTTTCAGTATGTGATACCTTTAACCAATAGGGGATGTCCGAGGGGGAACCCCAAAAATTTTTTACAGGACCCCTCTAGGAGTTGTTTTTAAGCCGTTTTTATGAAGATAACTGCAATTAAATACGTATTGGCACTTGGTAGGAAGAGGATTTAGATGTTATAAAATATTTTTTTCCATCATTGCTATCAAAGATTTAATGAAATATCTCTCCAATTTAGGAAGATTACATTAAAATGAGTCCGTTTTATTGGACCATATTTGCCATATTTTGCCCTTCAGACCATATTTTATAGGTTTTAAGGTAATTTTCAAAAATTTTTCCATTTTCTTTTCACTTCTCTTCTTTTTTTTTTCCACAAGCTAATTTTTTTCCAAACATCTTTCATCTTGGATTATCATTTATTGGTAATATTTTCTCATTCAAATTTCAAAACTTGAAATATCATTTAACTATCAAGTGTGATACCAATAAATTTTTCATTTATAGATGACAAAAATTATGTACCTATTTTAATAAATATTAAAATGATGGTTTGAATTTATGCTTATTTTTCATTAGTTATACATATTAATGTCGAGATTATTATGTTGTATGAATTGTAAGACATAAAACAGTACAACTGATAAAAATTTTGAAAAATTCGGGATTAAAAAAACAATTTTTAGTCAATAAATGTGGTTTTTTTTCTGAGACAGATTATTTTTTCCTAAAAAGACGTAGAAAGACGTAGATTAAAAAAAAAGACGTAGCTCTTTAAGCTTTGTTCAAAAATACGTAGATCTACTACGTCTATTGACATAGGGTTGGCATCCCTGACCTACCTACCTATAGGACGCCGGTCGCAGGAAATCAACGATATTCATTTATACGGAATTACGTCGTTAGCAAATGAAACGATACCGAATATAAATTTATTTTATATACGTACCTCGCAACAATTCGTACCATCCTCGTTTTAAAATCGGCGACGAATAAACGATACGCCGTCCGTATTGCTGCACCCTTCTGCGCCCATCTTCGGTAGTACCCACACACCACTGCAACGTATGCGTTATGACCGCGAATTTTTACGCATTGTCAAGATTATCCGTCGAGCGGTGTATTAAAAAGCGTATCCCGGCCATTTTTATTTGACTTCCGCATAAACGCGCGAATCCACGGTTGGCCCAACCACGAAATAAAATCCAATTCGCTTTCCCTCAACCCTCCCCAACCTTTATTTTATCTTCACCCTTTTTCTGCCCTTTTTTTTTCTCTTCAGTTTTCGTATGTGTTTACATTATGTTTGTGACTTTTTTTGGTTTTGTTTTTGTTTTTATTTTTTTTTTTTTTTTTTTGGTCTTATTCGCCTTCAATCAGCGGGAAATTCTCGAATTTTACAACCCGTTGGTCTTCTCGATCGTTGCACAATAAAAACACAGTTGGTAAAAAAAAATTTTTTTTATTTTTTTTCCTCTCTTTTTTTATAACAAAAAAAGCCTGTAAACGAAAAAGTATACATATATATATATATAAAACTATAGCGTGCGTGCGTGCGTGCATGCGTGCGTGCGAAAACGATAACAATAGACTGCGGTGTATCTTGAAGAGGAAGCAGACCGCAGAAGCCCGCTGAAAACATTCGAAAAACGAGTAAACAACAAAATATTGAAAAATAATGGTACCTAATGTAGGTAACTGAGATTTTGTGTTAAAAACTTGACTTGGTACTGGAAACGAAACTTTTGCCTTGTAACTATCGTTGGAAGTGCTACGATATTAATTCTATACTCTCTGTTCACGCTGAGAAGTGCCTGACGTCAGAATTGCCTATAGACGTGGCGGTTGGTTGGGCAGAGAGGAAAATATTTAGATGCATCGAAGTCATTAAACTCTTCACAAGTCGGCCAGGTTCGATATTAACAAAAATACAACCCGCCAAACAAAACGACATGGCCGGTTTTGTTGTAGAGATGTGCGTTTTAGTTCATTTGGTGGATTTAGTTCAACAGGTCTCGGCCTTTTGAATGAACTAGTTCAAAATAAACGAAATAAGCTGCATGAATCAAACCTTTGAGTATGTATTTTTCATATGGAGAGCTAATTTCAGACATAGAAAGCGCTTTCAGGGAATGAAATGACTTCTTTTACACACGAATATATCTATATATAATTCGTATATACAGATATACTCGCGTATAAAAGAAGTTATTTCATTCCCCAAAAACACTTACTATTTCCTTTCGTTTTTATTGATTGATAAGAAATTCCACTCATCCAGTGATTAACAACAATGCTGTGACGTATAAGAGTGAACTAGCTTGTATGTCTATACAATATAACTTTGATTTGATAATATCTATTAGTTCAAATGAACTAGTTCTTGGTCAACGGACACATCTCTATTTTGTTGCCTCTATTTCATTCTCTGTTGGTTGTTGATGCCACCAATTTAAATTCGACTATATTTAGACAAATTTTTGGTACCTTCGGAGATAGGTGAGTGGTCCCATGACGGTCACAACGCAAAACCAATTTGTGCTGTACAGATTTTAAGGACTTTGTAGATACACATAATTATGCTACAACAAAACGGTACTACCTTTCAGTGTGAATTACACGTTGCCACATTTACCCTGTAAAACGTGTAATTATCGCAAAACATTTTATAGTATACTTCATTTACTCATCTACTAACTGTTGATATGGAAATTCCATCACACTCACTCATCATCATTATCACCACTAATATATATATATATATATATATATATATATATATATATATATAAGATCGTCGGAGATCTTGAACGAGAGAAGAAACAAAACGCTCGAATGAATTTGACTTTATTGAAAATGACAAATTCAAAAACAAAGTCGTTTTGATTAATTAAACGAAGCAGGAAAATAAGAAGCAATTAATGCGAGAAAAGTACGTGCGATATGTAGCCGTACGAAAGACATTGTGACGCGAGAGAAATCGTAGAATCATTGATTGAACGAGAGAACAAGATAATACGTGAACGGAGATATGAGCGATGAAACGATGATTCAGGAAGTGACGGGAAAAGATGAGGAATATGAGAGAGAGAGAGAGAGAGAAGGTGACAAATCTTACATCCCCCCTTCCCACTTGTTTAAGAGCAAAAAGGAGGATGGGGAGGAGAAATAGACGACACTTAGGATTAATAATGGTAACTAAGTGCGACTTAATAAATATGGTAAAACAATGACTAGATAGGCGAAGCAATAATTTTGCTCACATGATACAAACGATGGGTAGATGGACCACTACCGATAAAAACTTCGAATACATTATTTGATAATTTACGAGTGATACGATGCGGACCAGATCTTAATTCGTTCAGTTTATCGCGATTTAATTTATTTCCCGTAGAGACGTAAACAGTGTCTCCTACGTTAAAAGTATTATCGAGTTTCTCTTTATCATATCTTGATTTATTAAAATCATGAAATTTCACCGTTTGTTCAAGCGCTAAAGCCTTATCTGAATCATAACTCGTGGGGTCGGATAGTAGTTCATTAGGTAAAGGTGATGTACGTACGCCGGTGAGGAGATAAGAAGGGGAAAAGGAGGTGACGCTATGAGGAACAGAGTTATACTGGGCGACACATTGCTTAGCAATAGACGTCCAGTTTTTACAAGAGGGAGATGAAGGATCATTTTTTTGACAGTGAATTTTATTAACCAGCGTCTGGTTAAGACGTTCATTAGTACCATTCGATGAAGGAGAATCAACAGCGGTGAATATATGATTGATGTTAGATTTCTTGGTATAAGAGGCAAACTCCGCTGAAGACAATCCCCCATACTGATCAGTCAACAATCTATCGATCTGATTCAATTGCTGGACTGAATCAATAAGTGAGATCATTTCGCGTGCAGTTTGACCTTTTGTACAAGAGATCCAGGCATAGCGGGTAAAATGATCGACAAGTAATTGTATATAACGATAGGGAGATGATCCGTCACTGAAACCTCGGATTGTGTCCAGAGACATGATCTCAAAAGGGTATGTGGCTGGACCGAGGAAACCAAGTTTTGAGTGGATACGAGTTCTACGAGATTTATTCTTAATACATGTGATACACTTTCTGCAGTGATCTAAGACTAGTCTAGTTATACCAGGAATATAAAACGAGTAGCGAAGTACAGCGAACATATGTTTTGATCTGACATGACCATAATATGAATGAATACGAGAAATAAGATCCTTACTAATGAATTCATTAAGAACTACGAGTTGTTTATCTTTTAATTTTCTAAGTATAATACCATTAACGGTAACATCGAGATTAGTAGGAGTAACATTTTGTTGAAAACTTTTGACATCTTCAAGGGAGAGGAAATTAACGGAGGAAGGAATTATAGGATTAGTAACCTCAGGAACAGAAAGGGGTTCATTCACTGGATTACAGGAAAGGCAATCTGCTTCGCAGTTGTCTTTCCCGGGGCGGTAGATGATGTCGAAATCAAATTGGGATAGCTCGAGTGCGAGATCACCGAGCTCTTCATCGGGATGGGCTTTAAAATTGAGATGTTCAAGAGGTTTATGGTCAGTGATCACCGTGAAATGGCGTCCAATGAGTCAGAAGCGCCAATATAGGATGGCCTCACGAATCGCCAAACTTTCAATGTAGATAGCCCTTTTTTTCATCTGTCCCTCAGTTAACTTTCTTGAAAAATAAGCCACAGGTTTCTCAAGACCGTCGGCTTGAATTTGTTTCAGGACCACCCCGATACCAACTCCACTGGCGTCGGTGTAAATTGATATAGGTAGGTTCCGATCAAAGAAAGCTAAGATAGGAGACAAAGTTAAAAGGGCTTTCACCGAATCAAAGGCGGTTTGGCAATTGTTAGTCCAAGAAAATGGGGTATTTTTACGTAAAAGATTGTGGAATGGCTCAAGGAGAGAAGAAGAATGTAGAATGAATTTCCTATAGAAGTTAATTTTTCCGAGGAATTGACAAACAGTGCAACGTGAGGTAGGAACAGGAAAATTAGTAATTGCTACGATATTATCAGAAAGAGGTTGGACAGAGACTTGGGAAAGGATATGACCCAAGTATTGGATTCGAGAAGATGCAAAACTACATTTTTTAAAGTTTAGTCTGAAACCTTCAGAGTAAATAGCGTCGACGAGACGTTGTACATGAGCGATATGTTCTTCGAAAGTTTTTAAAAAGATAAGTATGTCATCGAGGTAGTTGACGACAAAATCGGTAAGATTATAATTACGAACGATACCGGATAAAATACGTTGAAAGACAGCCGGAGATGTTTTTAGACCAAAGGGCATCGACTTCCATTCAAAGTGACCAGACTGAGTTATGAACACGGTTTTATATCGATCCGATTCTTTAATCGGAATCGAATGAAAATCCGCGTTGATATCGAAGGTTGAGAACCAGGAACAGTCGCGGGTCTTAACCAAAATCTCATCGATGAGAGGAAAAGGCTGACTTTCCGGAACAATGAGTTTATTCAGTGACTGGTAATCAACACACATATGGGTTTTAACTTTAGTAGCACCCAGACCGTCTTTCTTATATTTTAAAGTAACTGGTGAAGCATAGGCAGACATAGACTGAGTAATCATACCCTTTGATAAGAGTTCGGTGCACTGGCGGTCGATTTCCTGTTGATTGGCATATGTGCAGCGATAAGGTTTAAAAGCAACATAAGAGTCGGACGATAAGTTAATAGGGCATTGATATTTCGTTACGTTGCCGACATCAAATTTATCTTTAGCGAAGGCTTTTACATTATTTTGTACAAAATTAAGAATGATTGCCTGTTGCGGTGCAGATAGATGATTAACCTTTTCGTCAAATAACTCCTTAGTCATATAATCATTCCATATAGAAGAATGAGAAGTTACGTTGATTGACTTCTGAGGAGTTTGAGAAATTACGAGATTGCAATCACAATTTAGTCCAAACAAAGTGATGTAATCCTTACCAAGAATAATATCGAATTCAAAAGTTAAAGAATTAATTATGGCTAAAACAATTTTCTGTTGAATGTTCATTATCTTTACGTTAAGGAAAGCGAGTCCGATAATTTCGCCCGGACCACTCATCGTATTATAATTCGATTTTATGGGTAAATAACAGTAATTAGGGACCTTTTTTAGCACGTGATACGTTATTGCAGAAGAATTTGCCCCTGGGTCATAAAGACCCTTACCATTAATTTCCTCGAAAATCACATCTAATACTACAAAACCGGGCTTGCCTAGTTTTTTACTTCCTTATTAATGGCCTCCTCCAATGATGACATATCGAAAGTATGGATGGCAGGAGATTTTACGTTATTATTATTAAAACGTTCATACCCGTTAGATTTACAATAGCCACATAAAGAACGCCGATGTAATGAGGAATAAGCCGGGTTTGGATAATTATTCGAACAATTTCCGGAAGAAGAATTATTAGAAGTAGAAGAATTCGAGTTATTAAAACTATTAGGCTTGTGAACGAACGGTTTTTCTAATTGTATAATATTACTCACTACAGCGTCGAGGTCCTTTACATCGTTGGGATTGATGCGTTCCTGAATGTTCTGCGGTAAGCCAAGTACGACATGATTCATGACGTCGAGCGGGTGCATATTCGGGTTGTTTCGAAGTGAGCATGTTTATCTTGGCGTGGGTGTAATCGAGAAACGTACCATTGATGTAACAAAAATTAAACGTGGTGGCTGCCACGTTCCAACCTGTTTTGCTGAAATTCTTCAGGAAAGATTCCTTCCAAAAATTCCACGCCATGTTAGGAGTAGTATTACGGATGGATAAAAACCAGTTCTCGGCGGCCCCTTCAGAGAGGAAAAGACGTAGGACTTCCCAATATCTGGCTTCTTCAATCCTCAAACGAGGTCATTCCCTTTCAAAAATATTCATCCAAGATGTTCTTCTTAGGATCGAATTTAATGATTACCGCGTCTTTGGTGATTGAAGAAACGGAACGAGGTTCCTCAATAACAGGAGCGTTGGATGCCGATTTTGTTGCGGCTAGAACAGCGTCACAAACCACTGCCGAAATCGTTTTCGAGGAAGAAGATTTAACAGACTCTTCTTTGTGAACGTCATCGTCGAAAATGTCCAGAGGGTCACCATGGAAAACGGGATTGCCATCGATATCCACATAAATCGAAACGACATCCGGAGGTAACACAATACAAAACGAGCGAGAAGCGTGCTGTTTTGGCATTTTTTTCGAAGCAGTTTTTGCCAAAGGAAGAGCAAAAAGTTTATCGTGATGCGATAAATCGGAGAACTCAGTAGGAATCGTGTAGGACTCGTCATCATCGTCATCCAGGAGTTGCATTGAGCGAAGAGCCCACACATTGGTTTTATTGTCGGTAGCTGCGCGGACCATGATCATGGAAAAACAAATGCGAACAGAAGACATAATTTCACGTAACGGAAGAAAAACGAACAAAACGAAAAGTTTTTGAATTTATAAGATCGTCGGAGATCTTGAACGAGAGAAGAAACAAAACACTCGAATGAATTTGACTTTATTGAAAACGACAAATTCAAAAACAAAGTTGTTTTGATTAATTAAACAAAGCAGGAAAATAAGAAGCAATTAATGCGAGAAAAGTACGTGCGATATGTAGCTGTACGAAAGACATTGTGACACGAGAGAAATCGTAGAATCATCGATTGAACGAGAGAACAAGATAATGCGTGAACGGAGATATGAGCGATGAAACGATGATTCAGGAAGTGACGGGAAAAGATGAGGAATACGAGAGAGAGAGAGAGAGAGAGAAGGTGACAAATCTTACATATATATATATATATATATATATGTCATAAATTCCACTTCTTTCGATCTCATATCTCTACATACAATCTATGTTAGAGCTACGCTTCGCCATCTCATATTTTATTTGAATATTGTATTTCAGTTGATCGTTAATATAATTCTGCAACTGTTTATACTGAGTTCTTCTTTTTTTCAACGATCCTCGCACTTCCTCACATCTCTAACTAAGTCTGTTGTTTCCTGTGTGTTAGCATGTGGTGCCGAATGAGTGATACCTTTTTCAATGTATAGAGCCATGATTGAATCCTGCATAAGACAAACGGTTTTTATTTTTTGTTCAATATTATACAAGAATTTATTTAAAAAAAAAAAAATGCCTGAAATGAATGAAATTTTGCTAAAAATAATAACTCTGGTTTATAACATATCTAAAATGGTTAAACGCCAAAATAATACTTGACTTTCATTCATTCATTTATTTATTAAGAATTAATGCTTCTATACAGATTCAGTTTCTTTCTCCTACCCAAAAAAAATAAATAAATAATAATAATAATAATAATAATAATAATTCATGGATTGTCTATAGAATTATTTGAAAATAAATTTAAAACCATGAATTGTTAAATGGTAAACATTTTTTTCAACGACTATATTTCTTTTGTGAGTTGTGGTGCACTTCTGTAAACCACAGTCGTTGATGGTGGGAACAGAGACGAAAACATGGGAAAAACAGGCAAAATGTGATTTCCACTGAAAGGTAGTACAAATGCGTTTTAGCGGATGCACAGTGTTATACAATGATAGGAATCATTTTGTGCGATATAAACAAACGTGGTGTTTCAGGCAGATAGATGCGGATATGGTTTATGATGTCACACACTTCTTACCATGAACAGAGTATAGCGGTAAGAAGTCTAGCGTAGCTACACTCCGCAGGAAAAAGTAGGTTGTAATAATCAAATCACGATTAGTTACGCACTGATTATTCAAAATTCTATCTCAAGCTCAAAGGATAGCTTCTGCCCTAACATTAAAGTTTTACTTCACCCCATCATTAAATCTTAGCTTCTGCCTCAACCTTAAAAAATAATCATAAAAACATCCTGAACCCAGAAGATTAGGAAATAAAATCAGCAAAAAGTAGAAGCGATACTAGATACCGAAAATATCGCAAAAGGTCAATTGCCTTAAATGAAACTGAGCGGTAGCATTATGATGGTTGAGGAATGGAAATGAGGACTACGTAGTCATAAACAAAACTATTCAAGAATGGGAAAATCTCGAGAAAAACAATAATTCAAATCACAATTCAAAAATCAGTAAAAACGAAAAGAAGATTCAACCCAATCATAAATTAAGGATCACTAGAGCTCTGAACTTATTGGGCGTTTGCTGTGAAAAATTGCGAGAAAAAAAAACAGCTATTGGTTGTAAAATAATTCATATCCCAAACCACATGACACAGTCAATCATAATAAGGTTGAAAATCACAGTCATCTTCAGAAGAAACAATGCTTGAGTTGCAGATGGTTGAGCATAATAAGTATTGTTTACAAAATAAAATTAGTAGACCATAAGCTTGACCGGAGATTAAAAAAATTACATTATTCCCAAAAGAATACGCAGCTCAGTTGGTCAAGCATGAAGCTACGACTCCGATGGCTCCTGTTCTAATCAAGGCCCAGGAGCTGATTGGGGGTTGGATGAAAAAATGTCTTTTTGAGGGTATTAAGATTTTTTTAGGCTAAAATAAGTATTTCTCGATTGAACTTACAAAATGGATTTTTGGGGGGGATATTCTGAAGGTAAATAATGAAATAATCACACTAAATAATTAATAACTCGGGGAATTTCGTCACTATCAGACAAGAATTGCATTATTTTTTGCGTTTAGTCCCTCTAAAAGCCGCGGGGCATGAACTATACAGCCAATCGCAACAAAATTTGAAAGCTTGTTAGAATGGTTCAAAATAAATGTCTCTTCTAACTATTGTAATTATTTCTGAAAAATTACTCATTTTAAAACCATTAAACTAGCAACAAGGCAACATAATAGTACCTACCAGAGTACCATAAGATCAATCAGCACAAAAATTAAATGGTCTTGTGGTCTTGTTCTTGACTTAGTACTAATGTTTGGTACAATTTTTGATTAATAAGTATACGAATTTACATGTATTTCGTGAGTTTTTCTCTTGTTTTATTCAAAGTTATTCCTATTCATACGAAAGCCTAATTGCGAAATAAATAAACATATATAACGATAGAACAATGGTTGATGACCTAACTTTGAAAGACTATAAATGGACCCACTTATATAAATATTCATTGAATAAAAGTTATACGGCCATGTAAACCATAGAGTCATGTTCAACTGTAGGATGAATCAATAAAAACTCTTGCGCAGCAAACTTCGCAAGAAAAAGTAGATTTCTTTGCTTAAAAATCACATATATCACCAACATTCTTCGAATAAAGTAATCAGAAAATATTTATATTTTTGCAAAAAATTACAGGTATCCCAATATTACGACGCATGAGATAAAATATACTGATTAAGTATCATGTTCTCAAAATACTTTATGAATTTTTCAAAAATCATAATTTTTTTGTGAAATGAATAATTATTCCAAGTTCTAAGAAGAAAAATTTTGGGAAATAATTCGACGGTTTTCTTTCCTACAGTGACGAGAATTGTGGATTATATAAAAACAAAAAAAAAAATTAAATGAGAAAAAAATATCCCACATTCCAAAACGAAGTGTGATGCAGTCGTCTACGTTCGAGTTACGAAAATATTAGCAGGATTTTAGTGTCCGTGTTCAAATCGGCTCGGCAGCGACTAGGGGATGGGCGAAAATAGACTTTTTTTCTGAGATCTTGTTGGTTTTAGGTTAAAACGAGTGGTTTTCTCGATGAAGGCTAGAAAATGAATTTTTCAGGACCAATTATCAGAAGGGTAAAAGAGGGAAAATCACACTGAATAGCTAATAAGTTAAGAACAAATCGACAAATGAAAACCAAAATTATTAGGTCTTATTTTAATATAAGAGGTACTCTTTGTACCAAATTTCGTGATCATTGAAAGAAAATTGCAACTTTTATTGAGTTATCATGAAAAATTAGCAGCTTTAACAACCCCAGGGAATGAACAATAATACCAATAGGAACCAAACTTAGAATCATGTTAGATATATTTTATATCAATACCTGTACCAAATTTTGTGACTATAGCTTGAAAATTACTCCTTTTAGAGTCATTAATATGCCAAAACTGTAACAAAATCGCCCCTATCAGCCGTACCGTAAGGCCTATCCGCACCAAAATTCGTATATACTGTCCTTGATTTAAAACACATAAATATACCAAATTTCAGGCTCACCAATCGAATACTACGACCTATACGCTGTTCAATAAAAAATGCATATAAACTGATCTACCGGACGGACTATACCCGCCATCCAGACCAAAAACAATAGGGTTTTTTCTTAGATGTATCCGAATATGAATTTCAAATTTCTAAACCATACGATCAAAATTACGATTGGAAATGAATTCAACGCCAAAGGGGGTATATAAGAAAAAAAAAAAAGAATTTTCAAAAATTGTTCCAAAATTTTCAGCAAATCATGAAATGAAAAACGTACCCACTCCCACCCTTTGGTCCGAATACTCATGCAATTTTAATATGTAGATTTTTTTTTAAATCTACTTGAAAAGTGTGGGATTTTTAGAAAAAAATATCAAGTTTGCCAATGGACAATAAATGGCCTTTACTTACCCACCCACTTCCATAATCGAATCATTTCAATTGCCAGTGATAGCATGTTGATCCTGATAAAGACTTCTTAAAAAGTATTGCACTCGATAGACAGGAATTTTTCGAATTTTACAACTCGATGGTTTTTGTCGCTTTTTTGATAGTTAACCAATAAAATCCCGACGGTGGAATTTATTTTTATTTTCTATTTTTTCCATTTTGTTAACGCGAGTAGATTTTAGAGAGTATGCATACTGTATATGTGCGTGCAAAGGTATCATTTATTCGATAAAGATACGTCCAAAACGAAATAATTCCAGTCATACGTCGTACACTTAAAAACCAGTGAAAAGGGCAAAAAAATCAACTAAACATCGCAAAAGAAATGAAAAAATACAGTGCATAATTTTATTATTATTATTATTTTTTAGGGGTGGTTTTTAAAAACAATTCTCAATTTTTTTGTAATTCTTTAACTACTTCCTGTTCTCATGATTTTAGTTGAGCATAATGAAAGTGAGAGTGGAAGGGTACAAGCAACTGCTTTATGTCTAACATATAATTTTACAATTATGTATGCGGTCTGTGTGCGGTAACTACATTATTGGACGATTTCTATCGGGTCAGCACCTAAGCGAGCATAATAAAAGGGTGCCGAGTTGATTACAAACATTCCACAATACGAGAATTTTGGTTGCACGGAACGTGGAAGCCCATTTCGAAAATACAGTTCGCATTCGCTTCATGCTCTGTTTGGAATCGATAATTTGTTGGTGTCACGAACATTTGTTGCATCGAGGTGACAAACCGTTGAGAAAACTTTTGAACTTTGTGCAGAGCTTTTGATCGTTCCCTTCGTAGGCTATTCTCGATATTCTCTGTAGGCTATGAGAATCAAAAAGAAATTTTTCTGCAGTATAATGTGAATTTAAAATACACTTTTCTGAATGGAAACTGAATTTTTTTTCCATTGGTCTAATCCGATTTGTTTTACTTATTTACCATCGAGAGTATTGAAGTAAACTAGAATATTCCGATGACCTGATGCAAGATTAGGCAGTCTAAAGAAAGAAAAAGAAAATCATTATGAACGTGGCTTTCTGTGTAGGTAATGATACCCATTTCCAATACCAGGTTCTACAAACTGTTCATTTTTCATTTGCATGTTCGACAACCAATTCTTTTCTCAGTGTCAAGGATTGAGAAAGAAAATGGAAACAAAATTTTTTGGGAATGGAAACCATATCTTTTTGCGCTGGAAACTGAACTAAACGGAAACACCACAATTCTAAAATGGAAACCAAATTGGAAACAATTAATCAATATTGGTTTCAAAACCAATAATGAAAATGTAACGGAAACCGCCATTTTCTTTTCTCATCTGATTAATTTTTGATGTGGGAGAACAAATTTGCAGAATAAATATCGAACAAATATTGATATACTAATATTTCAACAAGATTTGGAAAATTTGAAATAACGTAAAATTTTTTTTGAATGGAAATGGAATCTCAAATGGAACCAAAACTGGAAACTGAATGAAAAATTTTGGTAAAATCAGGAAACGTAATAAAAATGGAAACCAAAATGATGGTAATGGAAACAACATGAAACAATGTAGAATTTCTCAAAACCTGCTCAATGTGGATAACCCAGAAACATATAGCTAAAGAGATGTCCAACTCTCTATATGGGCTGTGGTGCAAAAATGTGACAAAGATCTTCAACCATCAACATTATCATCATCATCATCATCATCATCATCATCGTCATCGTCATCAATGAAAAGTCAACTTCGTTTAACATTCTGCGCAACCAAAGCTGCGCATATTTTGTAATGAAAACAGACATCTCCATACAAATACACACACACTATAAAGCTACGACACATGCTGCGCAGTAAAGTAAGCAAAGTTGAGAAATTGTTTATGTTAATGATGATGTTGAGATGTTTGTCACATTTTTCATCACCTGTTGGAGATCTCTTTAGCTATATGTCTCTGGAAAAACCAGTCTACTTAACGCGTACATCAAATCTCGGAGTTCATTGGCAACTGGTTGAGGTTTAACAGCGGCATTATACGTGTTGCAACACGCACTTCATCAGCGAGTACATAAGTACTAACTTACTCACCTTTCCTAATAGCACTCTATACATACCTACATTGGTATAGCCGTACATTGCCTGTACGAGTGCATACACAAGATGAATGTGAGCCTTAAGTGCTGTGCACTATTTATGTGAGCCATGGACTTGGTCTGTAGCACCATCTATCAGCACAGGGCTGAACCCTGAAGAAGGAGGAATTAGGATAACATCCCCACAATGAACTTTCTCAAAAACAGCTTACAATTTGAAACAGAATGAGATACATTTTTTGTTGGAAATAACCTGCAAAATCACTTTACCAAATTTTAACAACTATAAGAAGGTGCACAATGAACAGTTAATCTATATTTCACCCGTGTAAGGAATGCACGCTACCTATTTCAACCTGTTCCAAAGATAAATTTGTTGAAATAAATTTTCACGTCAAAACTGGATGACCAACATTTTGAACTTTAGCTGTTTTTGCAATACAAACAGCAAGGTGTGAGGTTACTTTCTACAGTCTGCTTGAAAAAGAAATTTAAAACAATTAGTAACCAATTGGCTACTGAAAATCCGGATAGTAGGCCAATGAGAAAAGTATATTTCGCCTAGAACCAACAGGTTTTCAAATTTTGTGTTTCGCGGGTTGCATTCTTTATTGATTTTAAGAATTTGGAGAACAAACAAAATTGAAAAAGCTGTAATTCAAAATCTAGAGGGTGGATTTTCTCCATCTTCAGATTTAACTGAGATATAGACAAAAGTAGGCTCTTGCAAAATTTCGTCTTGATCCGTGAAGAATTACGCCAGAAATTTCAACTTCAAACAACCTCAATTTTGAAAATAATGGGTGGATTTGGCCCATCTTTGAACTTGACAGAGATATGGACTCAAAATACATACTTATATGCTAAATTTCGCTCCAATCTGTGTAGAAATACGTCCTCCAGTTTATTAACAAATCTTGTTATATCCCATGTAAAAATATAAAAATTTTTGAGTCGAATGTTTTTAGTGTCTAGGCACCATTGTCCAAAATCTATAATGAAATTTTCCCGATATCGTGACATGCCACCCTGCGAAATCGGTAGATTCTGCCAAATCTATGACTAAAAATGCATTTATGTAAATGAATATTGGATAGAGTTAGGTAAATTTACTGTTAGAAAAAATCAGAAGCTTTCAAAAATTTAATATCAGTCAGCCATTAATCATGTGCGCCTTTCATAACTGTTTTGTGCGCTTTCCTTGAGCGTTTTTGTGTGCCTTCCTTAAATTGCGCGCATTCCTGGTTTACCGGTTTTGATATCTGAATTAAGGACACACTGTATAAAATTTCTCGAATGACAACAATTTGCATATTATACTCCAAAGTAGTCGGACGAACTTTGGAACGTTTTTCGTATCTCGTAGTTTTTCTTGCCTATCGAAGTCGTACCAAGTACGTGGCTGTTCAGCACCTGTAATCTTTTATGGAACTGACAGCAGAGGCGGAACGGGTCAACGAAGAAGTTTATTTTCGTTTGGTTTTTTGTGTAACCAATTTACGCGCGTTTTTCGTTTCCATGGGCCCGTTCGCACGTGTATCATTTTGAATAGAGCCAACTTATTTCTACCGTCGTCACCCCTCACTCCCATAATTGAACTTTGCTGTCGATAATAATATTATATTACTCGCATGTATTGAGAAAAGGGGACCAAAAAAAAAGGGTTGGAAGTGGAACAGCCTACGATATACAAACACACACACACAAAAAAAAAAAAAAAAAAAAAAAAAAAACAAGATGAAAAGTAATATTTAAACAGATTTTTTCACATTTAAAATGCGAAAGTATCCAGAAAACAGCTTTTTATAAGTAGGACCAAAGTCTTTGCCATTATTTTTCTTCTTCTTTTTTGCAGTAGCCTAGCTTACTTCTTTCGTAAACGCATCACGAACAGATTAAAATGGTTGAGCCAACCAAACAGATGGAATACATTTGTGAAGGTTTTTTGTTTTTTTGTTTTTTTTCTATTTTCTATTGCCATCTTGCTCCGTCTTTTTCGCTGCCTCGTCTACCCTCTCACTCAATTTCACTCACTTTCTCCTGCTTCTTTTTTTTTCTATTTTTCGCGCCGTCGTTGCCGGAAGTGGGTACACACTCTCTCTCTCTCTCTCTCTCTCTCTCTCTCTCTCTCTCTTCTCTCTCTCTACTATCATACTTTTGAGAAGGGTAGTAAAAATGTTATCAGTGGTGTCTGCGATAGCATACAAATGTCGGTTAACCGCGTTATAATATCGTTATTTACGAAAATAAATTCCTCTATCACCCAAGAATGATTTACGATAAAGAGTCGAGCTTTTAGCGGAACTTTCGTTTGAAAATTGTCTCAAACCATCTCCGACAACAACCAACAAGAACCCAACCGACGACGTTATTTAATTTCGATTTTCGCATCGAAATTCCGGCGACCTTTTATTCTTTTTTTCACTCCTCTTTTGACCGTTGTTAGTTGTTTTGTATTTTTTTTTTTCTCAGCTCGGCATTGTCTCTTTTATTTCGTATTTTTCCAAGTTTTAAGGAAAAACAATTAAACGTAGGGATTTTTTCGGTCTCTCCGCATTTCTCTCTCTCCCTGTCTATCTCTAATATCTTCCATCTGTCTTCCTTTTTTACTTTCATTCTGCTTTTCTCACCATTCTCCTTTGTGAGGAAAAACAAAGTCAAAACTTTTCCTTGTTCTCTGTTCTACGAATTTTTTTTTTCGCCATTTTTTCTCACTTTTTCTTTATTAAAACAATTACAGAAAAAAACTAAATTTTTTTTCCTGGTTTTTCGTTGTCACCAAATTTTTTTCTTTTTTTTTTTGCTTACAACCGAATCGTCTTTAATTAATTATTAATCGTCGTGAGATAACTACGGTCTAGAGAAAACGTCGCCACAATGAAAAAATGTTCAGTTGAACCTGAAGACGAGGTCATTGGGCCACCTTTTCAGACAGATAATAATTGACTCTTTTGATGGTATTTTGTTCATTGTTTGACTATTTTTCGATGGAAGATGTATGAAAGATTTTTTCAAAGCAGAAAAAGGTCAGAATCGAACTGCCTATCTTTCTAAATGAAACTGAAATTTAATGAACCGGCATACAATTCCATTTCCTAATCTCGAGGCTACTATGTTTGTTGTAAAACAATAACTAATCAACCACTGAAACAAAAAAACAAGCAAAAACAAAAAAGTCTCTTTGTTATTTACTTTTGGTCGATACATTTCTCTATGGTACCTATTAGCATCGAGTTTAGACATTAATTACATAGGCTTTAAGCCACGTACGTTAAAGAAGTCGGCCACCAAATTAAAAAGGTTCATTTTTATTTCTTGCAATGGTTACTTTCCGGATAACATTTGATTGTATAAATGTACGTTTTGTTTTGGGAATAAATTTATTGAATTTTGGGAGAAAGAAGTTCTCAAAAACAACCGTTGTGAATTATGTATAGTTTCATTGTGTTATAGACTGAAGATAAGTACTTAATACCTATACATTCTAATGTTTTTGTGATTTTCACTCTGAAATAAATGTCAATAATAACTATCAAAATTTTCAAAAGTCAAAAAATATGTCTTTTATTCTAGGGGGGGGGGGAAATCGCCATTTTTCTGTCAAATATTTCTGTATCAATTTCAATATTGTCCGATTGGTGTTGTGGTATCTCAGAAAATCACCACCATGAGAGCCAATATCCTTCACACTTACCCCCAATTTTAACCAAAGCTCTTTACCAGAAAAAATAAATGAAAAGTGTTCGGAGTGTCCAGATCAGCCAAGTGTTTGTGACTCGAATGAGGCCCCTTACAATTTACACCTACCAATCATCATCCTCAAAACCACTGGAAACATTTATATTATTTATATACTACCTCATTTTCACTTTACCTATTCTCACCTCGTGTCAACATAAACTTATCCTATTTTATGACTCAACCAATTTTGGAAATAATTTAATATATTGTAAAAAAGAATTCCAAAATACCAGAAAACCACAAATTTAATATGAAACAGTGTGAAGATAATAATATTCTTACAGCCAATGTTAATTCTTATTGAATCTTAAACAAAATAATAGATGTATTTTCTACTTGTTATCATTTACTCGGCTAGCCCAAAGCTGCAACATAGGAACTGGGCTGCTTTTGAAGCAACTCAAAACGATCAAAACTGACCTCTCTGAAATTGACTGGACTTCGAACAACTGATTTTAACCACCAACTATAGAATTTTTTGTATTCAGCATTTCCCCAGAAAATTAATCTCCACCACTCCAACTAAACCATCACAACCTTAGAAATATTGAATCTTTCAGTTGCAATTTTTATGAATTTTCAAAGTATTGAAACTTCATCTTCTCTTAAAAAAATTGTGAGATTTTAATCCAAAAATTTCACCGAAATTTATTTTGATTTTATTCCAAAAAATTTCACCAAATTTTGTTTTGATTTTATTATCTAAAAATTTCACCAATTATTGATTTCAACACTTCTTCGAAATTTACTTTATTTTAAAAGAAGAATTTTCCCCACCAAAAATATTATTTTTCTTGGGTAATTGAAAAAGTCTCTAAATAAATTTAGAATTATTTAAATTACTGTTTGATTCAAGTAATACATAGAAGTGAATAAAATAATCAATAACATTGGCTTTTTATAATCATCAAAAATCCCAATGGGTACCTCAACTAAAAAAACAAAGCACTTAATGACAAAAAAATTTTCTACTAAGGGAAATCAAAAGTATAGACCGACATTTGTTTTTAGAAAGAGAGAATTTATTCTAAACCAGTTTAAAAATTACATTAGTTGGAAAAAGATGGATGTATTTAGAAAAATCTTTGAAAAGGAAAATGTTTATTTTGTAGCCACGAAAGTGAAAGAGAAAACCAAAGAAGCAATGAAAGGAAAAAGATAGAAAATAAGGAGACATATTGATTCTAATTGGTACCAGGTGATGGAAGATCTAAAACAAAGAATATGTCGCCACTAATTGCCACTAACCAAAATATTATTCATAAAAAATATCCTCCACACAGGGCTCAGCCCTGCGTCAACAGACGGGTCATAGACCAAAGTCTGCAACCCAAATCATTAGTGCACTGCACTTTAAACAAATACATTGTCTGTATGCACTCATACAGACCATGCGTCTCTACATTTGCCTGCAATTGACAAATGAGAAAGGCCAGTACGTAATAAGTATATATTCGCTGATACGGTGCGTATTGCAGTCTGTATATAGTAGTGCAATGCCTATGGACAATTGCCCTCGGCACTCAGTATGCTTTGTGTATAGTTAGGCATCAAACCAGCTGGCTACCAGTACTGAGACATGATTCGGTCACCATACACACAAACTTTGATTTAGTTCCATGAACCTTGTGTAGATATAGTTTACCTACAAAATCCTTTTGACGCAGTATATCCTACTCATAGTGCCCCAAACTGGCTAATTTATAAGGGACCTTGTCCAGTTTAAAAATTTTTTTTGTATTTGAAGAAAATTTTTTTGTAAAGTTGAGAGAATAAAAATGGAAATAAAAATACTAGTGAGATTGAGAGACTTTGAAAAAATTTATTGGGATGATCTTATTACCACTGTGCTAAGTATAAAAAAATGGGAATAGCATTGGAGTTGAAGTTTCAGAAAATTCTCATTAGTCAAGCTCTGCTAGAAAAACAGGTCTTTAAAACTCATTAACATTTCGAAATTTCAAAGCACAACATCCAATACTCCGCTAGAAAACCAAATTTTAAAAATTTATATTTTTTATTTTAAAAACCAACTAAAACTTTAAATTTTAATGGCATTTTAAAAACTTTTTCTCGAGGATGATGAAAAATTAACTCAGATTTGGATACTTTTTCCAAAAATCCAAAAAAATACTTAAATTGAGTGAGTTGGAATAGAATTTTGAAGTTACTGAGTAAGATACCAATTAGCTTTTGACATACCTACTTAAGTAATATTGCAGAATTAGTGACTAACAAATTAAATTCACAGCTTCTATCTTTGTTCCAAACTACTTCCAATCAATGATTTCTTTTCAGGGTATAATAACCTTTCCAGTTTCAACTTTCAAGGAAAAGATATACTTTTGTTTTTGTTTGTTGGAAGGTTTTACAAATTGAATTTTAGCTGCTACCTTTCCAGAAGACGAAGTTCAAATCCCATCTTTTCTGAATTTTTTAAATAGAAATTTACAGGAGATTCATTAATAAAATAAAAGAAACCATTTTCCATAAACTCTAAACAAATATTTAGTAACAAGTATGCTCCAAGACTGATCTAAACCTACTTTCTTTTTCTAAGTGGAGTAAACAGTGTAGACTCAGTATTTAGTAATGGCAAAAAGTAGACCTTTTCTGAAGAATATTTAATTTTTTAGTAACAATGCATTGTATATTCCTTCTTCATGTGGAATCAAATTACATAAATGTAATTAAAGTTAAATTCAAAATGATTGGAATGATTAAAAGGAGAACAAAATTAACCCATAAAGCACAAATTCAATACCAAACCAGTCCTTAATAGTTTCTAACTACCACATAAATTTCAGGTAAAATTTTTTCAATTTACTGGAATTATAATCAGTATGATATCATAGAGTGTTTACAGAACTTTGAGAGCTCCTCAATCCAAAGAATGTTTATTTTATTTCCTTATTATTATAGTTTTGAATACTTATACAAACTGCTTTGATCAAATCCGAATAAAAACAACAAACAAAGTCACTATAAATTTAAAAACAAAATTAATTAAACCAACCCATAGAAATAGCAAAATTGACAGGGTGCCTGTAGAACTTTTGTTCTAAAACTTCATGAAGTCACTGCGTAAAAACCAACAGTTAATTTTTATAATATTGCAGAGTAACTGACCAACCAATCAAATTTGCATATGATTGTAGATTTCTTTTAAACTGCCTGCCAATGAATCTGAGGTTTAAACTCATCTAAAACTAAATTCTGAACTTCTCTTTATCTGATCTGTATAAAAAATCCATCGAGGAAACAAATACAACAAAATTTAGTGTAGTGAATTTTTCTTCTATTAAATGTTTTACATTATATTTTTACAACTTAGCAGTGAACCTATTAATATCAAACCTTTGAAAATTTTATTTTTCATAGATCTTCTTGTAGGAATATAGAATACCCTTGATTTGAGCAAATATTCATAAAAATAGGAGGGGTGGTCAAAATAGACAATCCACATTTTCTGGTACCTTCATTCACACACAGATTACTGGCAATTTTACACCAATAATTTTACATATCAAGCGTTGATATTTAAATTTAATTTAACTAAAATTTACTTATCAATTTTTTTTTCAAAATTTTTTGTCTTTTATGACATCCTTCGTTTTAACCGTGGAAGTTTATATCCATTTTTATGGATTGTAAATTTTTTTCATTATTTTCACAAATTGTGCTGTAAGTACTCATTACCAACAAGTTGTGGTCCAAAAATAAGGTATTCATGCGATAAATTTTCGAAACTATTTGGTTTTAGACATGTCCATTGACTTCCCATTTTTGTAATGTAAACTAAACAATCCAGAATAAATTTAGACTTCACACAAAGTGTCAAAATTGTATGCAAAAAAATTTTAATACAATATGTCAACATAATTATACTACATTTCTTTTTGTTTCTTGATGTATTTAATATTAATCTTTGGAAACATGAATGAGCAGACAAAGTCTGCGGGTGCAACTAGTACTGTATATATACCTAGGTATGAAGGTATTGTATGAATTTCTATTTTTTATGCCAAAAGCCATGATCTGTAATGAACTGAAAAACTATTATGGTCCCAGCCCTAACTTCGGTAACTGGCACAATTTTAAATAAAGCAAGTTTGAACACCTGTTAAAAGGAATATGAAAACATTCAGAATGTATACAGAGTCACATACATTCGTAACCACAATGAATCCCATCCATTTTTGTGCTGAAATACTACAATTTACTGAATTCCATCTCTAAATGATTGGTTCTGACAGAACTAAATAAATAGGTACCTAATTAAAATTATAATCAATTGAATGTAGATATTCTATTAGATGACCTTCATCCCTCTATTATAGTTGTAATTAATCATTACACCAACTTCTGCATAATGCTAACTATTAAAATATTTTCAATTTTTTTTTTTTTTTTTTTTTTGCTAAGCCCAACCTAAGATAGAAAGTCTCCGAAGGAACCAAACAACGTTTGTTGATTTGAAAAATAATAAAATGATCATTCGTAGGCAAGTAATGCATACTCTGCATAAGAAATTTTGATGCTTGAGAGTGTTGGAGTTACACTGATTGTTTAAACACTTGTTGGCTACACTGATTTAGTATATCGCGACTTCTAATTCTTTCAGTTTCTGGTGTTCTTAGAGTTAACATATTCTTTGTTATTCTCTATAGTAAAATACTTACTTGGTGCGGTACTGGAGTGTTTTATATTATTTAATGTTTACTTCATCATTTATCTAGTTACTAAATTTTTATATGGACATATTGCCCCCAATGTCCAATAGAAGGGTTAGGATCATTGGATTACCAAAAAAAAAAATAATAATTTTTTTTGAAAAATGCGTTTTGGTTTTTCTTCTTTCTTTTGGCAATTGCTAATAATCAAATAGCTATCAATTAATCAACAAACCACCATTCGAAGATATTATGGTTGTTGGGGAAAAAAATAAAACCGGAAACCAATTGCCACAAAAGCAAAGTTTTTGGAATTAATCATTCGTCGGCATTCAGCTGCTGTTCTTATCCACCTAAAACGGATTCTGGAAACGCAAAAACACGTTGTCTTAAAATTTCTTCGAGTGGAGAAAAGGCTAATTAATTTTAAAACTTACTGCCATTTCCGTATCCACATCGTAGAGGGTCGAATAAATGGGTGAAATAAATTTTTCATTCGTTTCGTGAATGAATTAAGCATATATCACGTGTGCCAGTCGTCTGTATGCTTAGAGCAGCGGATTTGTTTGTGACAGGGTGCAAAGTTTTAATTTTCCGTCTATGAAATACCGAAGTTTTAGGCTCTCTGATCCAGGCTACTGAGTACACCTGGGGATTATTATGCTGCCTGATACGATTACCAGCGTAAGATTTATTGTAGGTGGCTTTTTAATTTTTTTCGAACTTCACCAAAATTTTCGAGTTATTTTAGCGGCTTGTCTAAATCTGGTACAGGTTTTCACGTAAACCACAATATTATTTGAAATTAAACTAAATTTAGGCAACAACCAAGTAGTTTCTTTCAGTAAGATGGAAAATTATTCAGATTTTGGTTTCAAATTGTAGGTGGGTACTAAGGGTCTAGTTTTAGTTAAATTGTGGGCCTCTTTCTCTTGGTAACTTTCAAGGGTGTCGCCAAGGGTGGGGGCAAAGACGGCGATTGGATTGCCCTCCCACGACCTCCGTTTTACCCTGTTTTCTTACGAACGAACTATTAAAATAATTAACTTCGCAAAAGGGTTAGAAGTGGGGATGATACAAATTATCCGTTTCATGAAAAAATAAAACGATTACTACCATTTTCCTACTAATATTTAATTAACTCGATCATTAAATTAATGTACATTGTACATGGACGTTTAATTGTTGTATTCACAGGATGATTTTCAATCACAAAGTAAACCGTCTGTTACAAGTAGGCTATTTGTAACAAATGGCGTACTAAATGGGGGGGATACCTATAGATATTCAAATCCTCCCAGAGCCAAAAGAAAACTCGTAACTCTTTTTTGCAATGGCTAACGAAAGAGAATTTGCAAATTCAATGACTGAAACCCCCCACAAATCTTGATTTCAGTACCTACGCCCATATTTACGACGGTAGTAAATAAAATAATTACAAAAGTTAACCAGTTATTTGATGAAACAAGTACAAATACCAAGATCGAACACAGCCGCATAAGTATGGCAGGAGAGCACGTACCTATCTTGATTTTTATTGTTATTTAATTTTTGGGAAACTCCGAAAATTGTACTAAACTTTAATTACATTGATGTGCTTGACATTGTAATAAGTTCAAGCCCCCAAACCAAACAAGAAAGGAAAATAGAGCCGATGACGCATGAGGCTACCACCCCTTTTTTTTTGGAATCTTCTTGAATTTGTACTTCATTTTTCGGCAAAAATTTAAACAGATTATATATTTTTTGTACAACAAGTCCGAGGTCTATTCATTTCATTTTTCACTCCACTCTATCTCTCGTATCATATCTCTGTCTTTCTTATACATACATCTTTTCTTTCACTTTTTCTACCACGATCATTCACGTCATGCTCAACCATTTTTGCGCTATTTTCACTACATTCAGATTCTTACGTGCTCGATTCATGTTTCATCTCACAGCTCCTTCATTCTGTTTGTATATATCTTTATCTTTAACCCGGTACTTGTTTTGTCTCCTTTTTCCCTTCTTCTCGCCGAATATTCTATACCATTCTATACGATAATATTTTTCTAAAAACCTCGGAGGAAAATTTTATTTAAAAAATATCTGTGTGTTTTCTGATGCTCACGGAGCAACATGTTCTTGTACTTGTACGTTTCTCTGGTCATTATAACTTATGTTTTGAAAATGTGTTAATTTTTTAAAAAGGCATTGGGCAATAATTCGGTGATGTGGTTCCTGATCTATACCTAAAAGCAGAATAGCAGTACGTAAGTAATTCCATGGATTTCCGAGGTATGCAGATTTAAAAATATTATCGTTCCACGCTGACATCGGGTCCACGAACTCTGGTAGGCTGAGCCGGTCGGGAGGCAATATTTTGAAGTTGCCTCCCTTTGCAAGTGGGACATGGCTCGGGTTTTTCAACCGTGGCCGTGGGTTTCTAAAAAACAATATTGTGCGATCTGTTGGGTAGTGAGTCCTTAGTAGGCCCCCCTGGCATACCACACCGAAGTATACTGTAAGGATGCGTAAAATTTTCAAAAATTTCTAGTGAAATCTGTAGATGTTTGCTACCTGAAAACTTCTTAATCTTTGTCATTGTATCTTCATTAAAATCCGTCCTAAAATTTCTTCGTGACTATTAAAAATAATTCACGTTTCTAAAAAATTTGATTTTTTTTTTTTTAATTTATTCACAGATCCTTTCTATTTCCCGGAAGAAGACATCTGTTCTACGCACACGATTAGAAAGGCATGTGGACAGGGTTCTTGACCCTGTTGACGTTAATCACGAAATTATATTATGGCAATGCTGCAGAATTTACTGTCGGTTATTTAACTGGTTCGCGAAGACTTCCGGACGACTATTATTACAATAGACCGGGTGCCACCATTTCTGGAGCCATTTCAATGGCTATCGAAGAAGTAAATCAGAATTTGTTAAATCCAAAAGGGCATTCGCTACACTTCAAGGTAAGCCGCGTACGCATCAAAATATAATTATTCTATTCGAATGATTCCCACCGTTTTAAATGAGGAGCAAATGTGTGGAAAAATGTTTTCTAATTCCTGTGTTCGCCACATTGCCTATACAAACGCCGCAAATATAGTTTAAAATGTTACAGATAAAAATATGTCAGCAAAAATGGTATGAGTATCTGCCCTTCAACTCAAATGGCGTACTTTCTTTTGAAAATATGCGATTAACATTTAATTTTCTCTAGTTTGAAATCTGAGTCATAATCAAGATTTGTTTTTGTGCCAACAAAAAAAACTATTTTCTAGCTTTTTTTTTTTTTTTACGAATACTAACAATGAATAACATGCTATTATACTCGGGTTTCATATGCTTGACTATGCTAGGTGCTATTCAATAAGGAAGTATCATTTACGTCACAGTTCTTATCAGTAGTCTCACTGGGTGACTGATACTCATGAAAAGCGTGGAAGTATAGGAATTTTTGGTCCGAATTACCTTAAAACAAAAGATAGTTATTTGGTCGAAATAAACATAAATGAAATTATAGAAGAAGCTTCAAAGAATTAAATAAGCCAAAGAACGAGAAATTTGAGTCTTTATAGGTTAGAAAATTATTTAATTTGATGTCATCAGAGTACATAACTCTGAAGACAACTAATAATAAGGCTCAAAAATACCAATTTGATGCACGATTTCATGTTCTTATTCAATTCTCTCGGCTTCCAATGGCTCCAACTTCTTGATCGTTAGCTTACTTTATTCGTTGAAGCCTCTTCTAATGTCAAATAAGTATCTATCGCTTGTTTTAAGATAATTACGACCAAAAATTCGAATATTCACAATGCTTTTCACGTGCATCAGCTACCCAGTGAGATATTGTATTCAGCTGTGACGTGAGGCGACATTACCTTATAAGTTAATTTTATAGAAAAATTTAATAAACTGGGCAAGGAATGGAGAGGAGTCATCAAGAAGTGTATTTGAAGTGTACCTGAGGAAGGTTGGACAAGACGAGTTGTTGGTAGGTTCAGGCATGAAGAGAGTTTATGATGAAAGAAGGGGAGAGAATTTTCACAGAATGGGTAGTCTGGTGGTTAAAGTCCTAATAATAAAAAGTAGTAGGATAAGTACGTTAGAGAAGTTTCAAGGATATACAGGTTTTTTGATATTTAGATCTTAGTTTTGGGTAGGATTTGGATTCGATAAGGAGGTGGATATGACTGCTTAATTCAGTGGCTCGTCCACAAGATCGTTCTCTGCGATATTAGTCTGTATAGGGAATAAGAATTCACAGTAAAAATATTTCAATGGAAGTTAAAACTTGACAGGAGAGTTTTGCGATGCAGGTGGATAAGTTAGGAAATGCGATTTTCTAAATATAGGTTTTGGATGGAAAAAAAGGGTTCTGGTCTGGGAGGACAATCGAAAAAAAATTGGGGGGAAGGAAAAGGTGCTAATGAGATCAGCTGAGAAAATGGTGGAGGGAGTTTTGGGCGGAAAAAGTAGCTTCTACTGGATTATTAGATTGGGATTCATTGGTGAAACATGAAGTGGCGTACGGATAGTTGTTTCTGATGGATACTAGAAAGTAGTAGATACTTGAATAAGGTATACTACTTTTAGGATAATTAAGTAAATCGAATTTTTTTTTTTTATCTCTTAATTAGGTGCCGTGTCTAAACGATAAATACGCTTCATATCCTCACACGATATTCTCTCAGAATTATTACAAAAATGCCGTTAAAATCGTAATAAAATAATATTGTCTCTGTTTGTAAGAAATTATTGATTTTATTCTGCTTTATTTGGTATTTCTATCGTAGATTGCTGAAACTTATGGTGTTGAAACCATTAGCATTCGACAAACTGCATCACTGGTAAATCAAAATATTTCTGGCTTCATTGGGCCTCAAGAAACGTGCATTCACGAAGGACGAATCGCAGCAGCATTCAATTTACCCATGATCTCATACGTGAGTACATATACGCTTATTATATGCAAACTTTGCATAGCTATCCCCTTTCGAATACCTACGTAACATATGAATCACAAATACGCGATGTATTGATTCAATTTGAAACAGCAACTGAAAACGGAATTTTCTTGAAAACAGGATAAAAATGTATCGCTGGAAATATGTATACAATCCAACAAAGTGGTGATGCATCGTGAAATGAAACGAGAAAATATTTTTACCAGTTTCTCTAGAGCTCTGATGGAAAGAAGAAATGGAAAAATTGATTTCAAATCGAATAGATGGATAGGTTGAAAAAAAAAAATATGAACGTTGGATGATCAAGTTATTTACTTTGGGAAATTATTCTTTTCTTTTCACCCTACAACGATGTTGATCATTGCTCTCGTTGCCACAATATTTTCATTCTCTGTAGGGATAAACAATTTAAAGTATTTTTCCTCGTCTTTTTTTTTTTTTTTTCATGCTACGTAAAATAACAGCCTCACTAAACTGAAACGATTTAAAGAGAGTCGTCTTTGAGATCCCCCTTCAACTCTGCATGAAGAAAACCATGAAAACGGGTCAATTCGCTCATATCTTTCACAGTTGAAAGTTATTTCTTTGGTTTTTTTACAGTTGGCATTCTTTTTTCTATTGTGCATCTTCTGCTTTCACCCTTTCACCCGATGCCTATCGATCTTTTATTCAGCAAAAACTGACCGGCTAGATTGGCGCTTGTTTTCGAGGCATGTTTTGCCACGAATTGACTTAAATATATCACTGCAGTGATCAACGACAAACATTAGCTTGTATTTAACTAAAATTGAAATATTTTTACCACTTTAAACTTACTGGAGGCTATAACGTCGATAATGCTGCAGCTTAAACTTGATGGTACACGTTGTAAAGGCTGAAGAACGGGGATGAAATTAATTTAAAAATTAAATTTACTTCACACAAAGATAATGGTGATGGAAAGCGCAGATATATATTTTTAGCGTAGATGTCAGTTACAAATCTGGGCAGAATAATTACGTAGAGATTAATGACAATAATTATTTACAACGTATAGATGCGGATTGCTTAATCTTCTACTTCATTATATTGGAACTGTCATTTAATAACATTATCATTATGTTATTCGGTAATTAAATTCCTATCTACAATTTCAAAAGTAAATTATTAATTTACTCCCTGCTATCGTTTTTTTATTATTTTTTTATTATTTTATTGAAATAAAAAGTATTAAAAACATCTTTAATAAAGGTTTAATAACACTACAAATTTCAAGAAAATATTAATAATTCTCGCTTAGTCAATGAAAGTATATAAAGAAGAGATGAAAACTCAATTCTGCTTCTCTATAACTAACCCCAGAGTAAAATTTGATTTATATTACGAGTTGATAACTTCAATCACAAAACCTAATCAAACTTTTTCAATTACAATAGGTACACTTTTTTTTCGTAATTTATTGGCTATATTATGATTCACTCTGCATGAGTGATAATTGAGGAATGATAATTGAGAGTAACATTTATTTCTTGTGAGTATAATTTACTCATGATTGGTTTGAGTAAAAAATTCATCAATACCTATTCACGAATACTCACTCACGATTAATATTAAAGCGTCATTTTACTCAACTGACGCACGCAGCTCTTTGATTGAATTACGAGCCAACTCAAATGCTCGTGTTTGTTTGGCGAGTAAGAATACTTGGGTAAAGAACTTCTCTACATTTTATTTGCTTAACGCAATATTGTCTACCACAAAGTGTACGCCCATATACAAGTTGAAATTGTGTTCACTGTACCTCAGTTCACTCATTCCTCCTTCCTTACTTTCAAATATCAAACACTTAATTTTGTTAATTTCATAATATCTCTCTTTCTTACATCATTCTTTCAAGCGCAGCTCTTTACTCACACAACTCTTATCTTGACCGACCATTCTGTCTGGTGAAAATACTCGCTCAAAATACTCTTTGTCTCTTCAACCTCTTCGCATTCCATTAAATTATCAAGTTTACCCCAAATATTGTAGAAAATTTAGCTCCTGCTGGCATAACTACTCTGCATTTAGCCTAACCCCGTTTTCGTTATTATGTCCCTACTCAAAATCTCTTTCTCCTATATACCGACTATTTGTCCTTATTGATGACTCTAGACCATACTACTCACTCTTTTACATTATTTTCAATGCATCCTTCGACCTTCTTCTTCATCGATATTTGCAGCATAATTATCTGCAATAAGGCAATATCGCTTGACGTCACAATGGAAGACATTGTAAATATTCGGAATTTTTGGTCTTAATTATCTTAAAACAAGCGATAAATTTTAGAAGAAGCTTCAACAAATAAAGTAAGCCAAAGATAAAAAAGTATGAGCCCTTAGAAGCAGAAAGAATTAAAGAAAAACATGAAATCATGGATCAAATTGATGTTTTTGAGCCTTATTATTAGTTGTCTTTAAGGTCAAGTACACTGATACGAGTAACATCAAATTAAATAATTTTCTCACATTTTAAGGACTCAAATTTTTTATTCTTTGGCTTATTTTATTCCTCAAAGCTTTTTCTACTTATAATTTCATTTATATCGAACAAGTAGCTGTCTCTTGTTTTAAGATAATTCAGACCAAAAATTCTCATACGTCCATGTTTTTTAATGAGTATCAGCTACCGAGTGAGATT
The DNA here is from genome assembly GCA_011428145.1 of Ericerus pela. NCBI lineage: Eukaryota > Metazoa > Arthropoda > Insecta > Hemiptera > Coccidae > Ericerus > Ericerus pela. Next base: position 1,692,200 of record WOFM01000483.1, read on the forward strand.
AATGATAAGAATTGTGACATAAAGGACATTGCCTTGTACTCATTGAAATTAAACTCACTAAATATTTTTCATAATTTACGTTCCAAGTTCTGAGTGAAAACAAAAAATAATTTTACCAAGTGCTCATTTCGAATGCCAGGAAATTTTTGAGTAGATTGACAGTAAATTTTGACTGAATAAACAGGTAACTTATTTGTCAGAGGAGAGCTATTTAGTAAGTTATGCAAGAATGTGTTTTGAATTGATACGTTACAAATAAATGAATTTCATTAAATGATTACTGAGTGAGTGAGTGGTCTTTTCAATTCCTAGTAGAATAAAATAAATCTGACGAGAAAGGCTAATCTCTACATCGCTACCTCTACATATTATAAAACACTACGGGCTAAAATCTGTTGGAAACACTATCACGCCAGAACTGTTGGACGGATTTGCATGAGATTTTTCAGAAAAAGGTGGGTTATTCCTAAAAAGGTTTATAGCCATCAAGTAAGTCCGTAGCCCCCCTAGGGACAAAGTTACCAATTTTTATCCTCTGTGAAAACAGCAAACGGACGAAACATTTCTTGAAACGAACGAAAGGGGGAGTAAAAGAGAATCGAAAGGAAACTTCTCTATCTCTTTTTCTTCATCGTCTTATGTCTATTGATTGGTGAGATGAATATGATTCTCTCTTTCATTTCGTTTCGTTTTTCATTTTTCATGAGGTTTCATATGGGTCTACAAAAAAAAGGGGTTAAAACAATTAAATTAGACACTACGCAAGTAAAACTGCGAGTAACAGTTAATAAATGATAAATTCTAAATAATAACTCATTTGTATGCTCGAATAATTTTTGACGAAATTTTAAATAGAGGATTCTGAATTAAAATTCCAGAATATTTAATTCTACGAAAAATGAACCCAAACATTTTAAATTCTTTTCAATAATGAAAAATTTTGTTTACTTTTTCTTACAGTATTGTACAGACAATGCTACATCTAATAAAAACATATTCACCACTTTTGCTCGAACTAAACCACCAGATGTTCAAATTTCCAAATCACTGGCCTCACTATTGCACAAATTCAACTGGACGCAGGTAAATATGAATTTTACTCACCTTATTTATACGTCACGAGGAAACGTTACTTTGATATTTAGTTGTATCTTAATAGTATTTAAGTTATATGCAGTTTCAAAATACAGCGACAAGAACTGCTGCGAGACAATAAAAATTAAAAAAGAAATAATGTTGTTTCGTGTTTTGTGGTTTTGATGTTTTGAGGTTTTATTTGGAAATACATACGATTTTTTCGAAACATTTTAAATGTCATAGCTATCAAAAAATGATCTCTCCACGTACCGACAATGTCTCTTTATTATTTTTTCTTTTTTTTTTTTTTTTGACACGCTCTTTGGGCTTTGCATTAACAAACATTTCAAAATCGTTGGAGTAGCATCAGTCTTGAAGATGGTTTTTCATTTTCTTCGTCTCTCAGGAGGAATAACAACTTAAACCACTTCGAAGACGTTTTTGTGAATGTGTCCAAAAAATACGTAAAGAAAAACTGAGAAATTCTCATGATCAGTTAAATCTTATGAGAATTGCTGTGGAACTGAATCATATGTTTTTGTTTAAATGTGTCAAATATTGCACGCTATAATCGTGAGTAATATTATAAGTTTTGTATACTCGCATCTTGACGCCCTTATGGAACCGTGTTTCGTACTATATCTTGATTTCATCTGGCCATTTTATTCATGTTCACAATTAATCTTCGTGTTCGTCTGTGTCGCAGAGTTAACGTTCATTTCGTGGGAGAAAACATTTAAAAGATGTATTTCTCTGCAGTATTTTCAACATTACATATTATTATTCTGAAGAAATTTTGTTGGTTGGATAAGTGTAGTTTCACAAATTGACTTTTTCAATCAGTTGTAGTGTATCATTATTTCACAATGTGGTCAGACACATTAATGTACTCATTTTCTGGACCAATTATATAAACATCATCCTAAACCACATTAATAATCGTAGAACCTTAAAATTTCCTTTAAAAACGTCAATTGTCAGTGATTTCACCATTTTACTAGCGTGGAATATCTTACGTCGTAAAAGAGATTACACTTCAAAAGATACTCAACAGATTTGCGTGCTTACTGGCTTAGTATAAACATATGGGATAGCCAACCACAGTAAATACTGGCTGAAGTTCATTGTTTATAGGCGCTTTTTACACTTGACTCTTGGCAAAGCACACTGACACACGTATGGATGAATACATATGTTTGTGTGCAGTTAAATGCCACGTAATTTACAGCTGCTATGACAACCTGTGAAAACAAACTCTCAAAAAAATTGATATCTCCTAAGAAAACAATCAGAAAATGTTTTTCAACAAAAAAAAAAAAAATCAAGGTAGCTAGTTATACACATTATAATTTTGATTCAAACACAATCATATCGTTTGAAGATACATTTTCATCCAAAATCACTTACTAAGTCAAGTCAGGAAGTTACTAATTTTTGAAATCTATCCTGAAAAATAGAACAACCTTAATAGAGAACTACTTCCGGACTTTTCTGAACAGAATAGTCTAATTAGAAAAATCGTTGAGTTCTACACCTTTTTCTAAATACCTTACTACAGCCGCATATATATATATATATATATATATATATATATATAAATATACGTATACAGCTGGAAAGTGTATTAACTGTAGACTGAGTGGTATTCAAAGCATTCTCACAAGATACAGTATGATAAGAGTACCTACGTAATTAAACCAGTGGCTCATCAAAAGGGGTATGGGTGTTCAAACCTGCTGGAGCCAAATAAATTTATAACTCCCTCTCTCATTAGTGGCTAACGAACCAGCATTCCCGAATTTAACGACTGAAATCTCCCTCTATAATCTTGATTTCACTAAGCCACTGAATTGAACTTTTCCGCTGGTTGAAATTGTATTAGATATTAGAATTTTTATCTGGCTGTCTGGGTCAACATTAGCCTCACTTTTGGAGAATCTTGTGGACATGTAAGCTGGAAAAATCTCCCTCCCTGTACTCGCAGGGTTCACTCGGTATGGGTATCGGTGATGCAGCATCTAATTTTTTCTTCGTCATAACTTTGCACTCAACTTTACCAGACTTGATTTTCATCAAAATTACAAAAACACAACGAAAAATTGAATAACTTACGTCATTATTTATCTCAGTGGGAGAAAAAAAACACCTTAACTTCAGCCACTTTTGAATATTGTGGCTCATCGCTTGTTGTATTACCTAATACACCTATGTCTGATTCATGAAAGAGGTTGCAAATCTCTCCCTCTTTACAATGAATCAAAATTTACGTCAACAGAAAAACGAATCATAGCACCAAAGTCCGAAAAATTACCTTTACTTTATTAATCCTGAATTTACGTTATTATTAAGATACCATCAGAAATAAAATGACTTATAAAGGGATCCTTTACTCTACGCAGAATATAACAAGAGTGCAATAAATTTCACGCTTCGGTTTATTTCCGCAATCCAATTTATTTGTTTTACGATTTCATCGAGTGAAAGTGCAGAGAAAATCGTCTATCTTGAAATGGCGAAAAAACTTGGAATGAGAAGTTTTAAAAACTTTTTAAATGAAATCATTTTAGCTTCATGTCAATATCGACGAAATATACTCGAATAAAAACAAAACGGTGCAGCATACTTTATTTCATTTTTATGGAATTTTGTTGATTGTTTTGATGGAAGAAGAAATTTAGATATGAAGAAATTTAATTTGTCGACAAAAAGGGGTTGAAAATGAAAGGAGAGGTGCGTCAAGAGAGACTACGAGACTTCGAGCATTCTCTTCAGGGCAAAGTTTGAATATATTTCACTGCAAGTTAATGGTTTTTGGCGTTTAATTAGCGAAAAAATTTTGAATAGACGAATACTAGAAGTCTATCAAAAAGCAAAAAGAAAGCAAAGAGATTTTCTGACTGAATTTCATTCAGCTTCGATTCTCTCGGTGATTGGTTGACATTAGTTATTTTAATTATTTTTCTTCAGCAACTTCATTGCAGATGTCACTGATGACACAAATGAAGAAAATTATACATCGCCTAGAACAATATTTGTTAATAAAGGCAGCAACAAAATGGAATTACTGAACTCAGTTGAGAGGAACACAAAATTCACATGACTGACACACACTTGCCTGCTTTATTCAATGTTATCTTTTGGTAAGTGAATGAATCACCTACATATTGTCTGAAAAAGCAATTCGATGTCTTATCTCTAGAGTCGATAACTTACTCATCCACCTTTCATTCGTAACAGTAAAGAATTTTGTGACACAGGTACATGAAACCAAATCAAAATATCCTCAACGGAATGACCATGTTGCTCTTTAAGCTAAACGATATTTTAACCATACAGTCCTGAAAAATAGGAGCTGTTCTTTTCGTTCTCTGTCTACATGATTTTATATGCTTATTATTTCGGGCACTTTGATGCGATAAAAGTTTTGAGGAAAGTGAGAAAATATCGATAAATCTAACATATTAGTTTCTGGATTTCAACGAATTTTAATCCTCATTAGAACCTGGTCTTTTCAGCAGGTCCTCAAAAAACAAGAATTAACTAACATTATTTCATCCAATTTTTCACACAGTGTCATAATGGTTGGTTTGCGAACCAAGATTGCGCAAATATTCTGTAATTTTCAGGCATACCTACCGAAGTTTCAACAAAAAAATTCGACAAATTCTCCACTAATATTTGACTTTTTTGATTGAGAATGAATTAATTATTCATATTTATTTCATAAGGCAGTAATAGTACTTGTTGGTGGTTTATAATATTTTAAATTCATCGCATAGCTCGTCTACAAATTCCTAAATGATATAAACAATACGAAAAATTCGTATGAAATTCGAAATGATTATTTTACCTCAGTCTTGAATATTAAGGTAAGAAAATACTTCTTATCGGTCAATTTTGCTGATTTTACTTACGATTGACTTTCTAAATATCAATTCTCAGATAAAAATAGAATTTACAAACCATATCTCAGTGAAACATTGTAACGAGTTTTTTCAACTCCAAACAAAAGCCAGGAAGATTCGTCAATAGCAAACGAAAATTCAGATAAAATAGCAGTCTTAGGCCTAGTCCTTGTAAAAAAAAAGAAGAAAAAAAGAAAAAAGAAATTACCGAAACTTCATTTAACTTGGACAACTTTAATTGCTTTCTTTTTCGCCGAGAATTTATGTCTGTCGATGACACTTCGCTAAATAGAAATCCGTAATTTTTATTTTATTTTTTTATTTAAGTTTCCCAAACCATTTTCCTTTTCTTTATTCTTCTTGTCACCGCCCATCTCCTCATTCCTTTTCAAAATCATTTTCACGCGTATCTGGATTGCAAATATCAATTCTTGAACGACGTTAATTTTTCCAGCACAGAATTCGACAAAATGAGACTCCATTAAACGTCGACCTAATTGGATAATAAAACGCCCGAAATTTATTTTTTATTTCATCTGTGTGGAAAATTCATTGTACAGGATGTCCCACTATTGTTGAGTTTTTTTTTTTTTCTCACATTTATAATGATTTTCGTTCCCAGCTGCCTGAAATGACCGCTTCGATCCCCAAATCCATGAATATTATTAGTCAATAAACCACCTCATATTTCTTATCCTAGACATATAACCATTCGAGTATTCAGTATTATTAAAATAAAATCTCTCAAGCCATTTTAAAATGGTGGCGTTTCAAACGATCTGTGTTTTCCCGCCCTCCGGCTAAATATCTGTTCCGTAACGCAACAACTTCGGTGAAAACATTTTAAAATAGAAGTTCCAATCTGTAAATTTAATGAGTAATTAGATTAGCTGACTGCTTTGCAAGTCATTTGAAAACATTTTCTATTCCCCCGTCTTGTCATCATGATAACATAGTAATTAACAACTATAGCCTATTATCAAATTTAGGTTAAACTCTTTCAAGCTCAACAAATTTATGATCGTTTCTCTATACATATTGGAAATGAACAAACCCTTCCTTGAGTCCCTACTCACTCAATCATCTATATGTTTTTGATTTTCTTTTCTCTCTCGACGAGCTCTAAGCCTTCTCCCATCTTTCCAACTTACTCAACTCCCCGACTCTCGCCACCGTTTCAGTCTGTCTCTACCTTACTTGACCTCCTCTACAAAGGCTCTTTACACCTAGGCATGCTCACATTGTGATGATGATAATGAGCCGCTATTTGGAGTTTCTTAGTTATCATCTATTACCTCATGTTATCGATTATTTCTCAAAAATTAACAATTTAATGTAAAAACTCAAAATGGCGGTTCATTATTATCATCACGATGTGAGCATACCTGTGTGTAAAGAGTCTTACTTCTACCAACTCGACTTTCTCTGCCAACTCAACTCTCTCTACCATCGTGATCATCTGTATCCCTTCATTCTCTCTCGGCCAATCTATCCCTTCAACCCACTCAGCCATCCTTGACTCCTTATACCCGTTCGAACTCATCAATGATATACATTTTCGTGATGTTGCAATTTAAACTGATGAGAACTTTTTTCATCTCCTGCTTTAGTACAATATTTTGTTTAGAATCACATCAATTCTGAAAACAAGTGTACCACTCAACGAGGTTGACCTCTTCGTTCATTCCCAACCAGCCAAACTGACGTAAATACAATCGATACTAAATCTACATCCTATTAATGAGGGGAACTAGAAGCTTAAATAACTAAAATGTATAAGATAGATCCGCCAAAGCAACCAACGCCTTTAAATTGGTTTAATGGTTCATAAAAGACACCTTTAGCTCGGTATTTACATGTAAACACTTACAAACAAGTAGGTATATACAAAGAGTGTTTGAAAGTAACAAACACCGTACCCGCATTATAAATCATTTTATGATTAATCGATTATACGTCGTTTTATAAGGTTGAAAATGACACATGATCGATTTTTATGAGCAAGGGCGTACGTAACTTCAACTTTTGAGAGAGTTTTACACATCTTCTGTCGGCTCTTCTCACCATCAGCCCCCGAAATATTTCGAACATCAACAAAATTACACAATTTTTTAGATTTATAACCATTATTTTAGGCTAAGAATGGGTCCGGAACCCCAAAATCACCATTTCCTCATATCTACGCCCTTGTTTATGGGTACTCGAGTTTTTAATACATTTTTTCTCTATTCGAGGGTCAGTCAGAAATAAATCTTTTACCTGAAAACGATCATTTTTATAACTTGAAGCAAGTGCGCATAAAATGGAAAAAAATTCCTATTTTTTGTAGAATAAAAGTTGACGTCATAACGGTTAAGTATGTCAGTTATATGTCAGTTACAGATCAGTTCGACGTGTTATTCTGCTCCACTTTCAATGTTCACTCGAAATTGACACCACTCTTTTGCAATGTTAAATCAAATTCTCGAAATGGTTTATTCATTTTTGGAAAAACATTATTACCATCAACTGCCAGCTTAAAAAAATTATCAACATTATTTTTGATACATGGAGCAATCCACTCATCTAAACAGATTCAAAGTCTCAGGTAGCTACACATATTTCTCCTGTAAAGGTGACGATGATGCTTCCAAACATTTTGAGCTGATTCTAGTCGCAACACCGCAGTCTACATAGGCCAATTGTAATTTGTTAATGAATGATGATAAAATCACCACTAAAGCCAAAGTACGTGCGAAGTGGAAATTAATCAAAGTAACGTTTCCAAAATTAAGTTTGCGAACAATAGCAAGTGACCTTAGTAATGTGTTTTTTCACTCCTTCCCTTCATCCTGCTCTCTCTCTCTCGCTTTCACTCTCTCTCTTTGCCCCTTCATCTTACATTGTTTCACTCCCATACTTTGGTCTTAGGTTACGTTTCTGTACTCGAATGCCCCGATGTGGGGTTTTGGTAAAATGGGTGAAACGCTGATGTCGGTGCTGCAGTCGAGCGGAATAAAAGTGACCCAGCATGGCGTATGGGACGTCGTCTACCATCACAATTACAAAGAAAATCCGTTTCACGATCTCGTAAAGCGTACTTATAAGAAAACTCGCAGTAAGTATTAAAATCGTTTTTCTGTTAAAGCATTTTTCATATGGTCCTTTTGACGACGACAACGTCGACAAATACTTAAAAGCTTCGAGCCACGTATCGATGATATATGTGATATATATTATGTACTTACTCCAAAAAATGCAACATGTTCCCCATTTAGGCAGTAAACGTTTTCCTTTTTCCTGAACCGCGGTGGCCACGAGTCTTGTAAATTTCCTTTTTACGTAGGTTTTCGAAGAAAATCTACACATTAAAACTGATCTGGTATTAAGACCCAGATGTGGGAGTAGGTTCGTTTTTCATTTTACGACCTCAGGAAATTTTTAGAACGATTAGCTGAAATTCAGAAGGATGTGTATATATTATATATAGGTAAATTTACAGGTAATGTGGCGGACCTTTTTTTTTAACAGCAGGTAATACAATGTGATATATTTAATTCTTCAAGTATTACAAGCATACATTCAAATGCAAGCTGCTCACGTTGATAATAAACGAAAATGATTGCTGACGAGGAAGTTAGAAACTCCTCAACTGAGGCTAGCATATGGACTCAGCTGGTTTTAATGAATCTTTTTACACTATCCAGTAAATTTTGTCATTTTCAACATTTTGGAAGGTGTCGTTAGAAATTAATTATATAACTTTTTTAAGAGATCAAAGATTGTCGTAGATATTGGAGAAATTTAAATAAAATGTATTCGTAAGTTATAATAAAAATTTTTTTCAAAAGAATAAAACGAACTAAAAATCATAAAACCACATTAAAAAAATTAACTAAAAAAGTACTAAGAAGGAAAAAATAATTTCTGAGTTGATTACAAGTACAACACCATTTTTTATTAATCGAGGATGTAATAACACGATCTTCTTCGTTTTTGAATAAAACTTCTCGAGTCGGTCGTACAATATTGTTCTGGAACAAAAAAAGACATGAAAAAATGTTTTTGTTTGTTAAGTGTAATCCACTTCCAGAGGTAAACCCTGCATTCGACTCTGATAGGGCCTGTCAATTTATTCTGGCCGGATTGAAAATTTCTCTCTGAAACCTTAACAAAGTGTTACGTGAAACGTATGAAAAATTTATAGTTTTGTTCCCTCAGCGTGGAGTTATCGAATAATAACAAGCCGAGAAAAAAATATGGACCAAGTAGATAGTAGCTAAAGAAGATACTTATTACATGTAGAAGAATTAAAAATTGAAAAAGAGTAACTCTATTTTTGCATTTTTAAAGCGTCAGTCAATCAAATTAGCTAAAACAATTGACCAACCAATGTTGATTGTTGAAATTTTTACGGATAAAATTTCTCAAGAAGAAAACAAAAATACAATTTTCAACCAGGTTATAGAACAACGGTGCCCAAAATTCAGCTCCTGTCAACAAATCACATGGTCCACCATAAATTTAAAAAATTTTAATAAAATTTTAATCAATAATTCTAAAAAATAGCGATGAAAATACATACGTCACGAAATAATATATTTCACTTCATACAATTCCAGTCAATATATCGTAACACCCCTTATTATCATCCACCTCATATGTATTATGTATATATAATATTGTTACTTGAAGTCGATATAAATGTGCAGTAATTTTGGTTTTGTTATTTTATGATTCTATCAAATTTATTAAACAAATCACTCCCGCAGTAAAGTTATTGTGAAGTTGTAAAAATTATTTTACGGACTATTTACGTATTTACTAGCTGAAGCCATTCTCACGTTCATTTTCTTGGTAGTTTCAATAAAATTATGTAGTTTTTTCTGTCTTCCTTTTCACCTTACCTCAGTTAATTATTAGTTGAGGCTCTTATCACTCTCGCTAGAATATTTTTGGCTCTTACGGGGCACGCACTTAATGGACCCCTGGTATAGATCATCGTTGTTCCACGAGAAAATTAATTTCCTGAATATCATTAAGTAAGCTGATGTCAAATTTATTACTCAACGAAGATACGCAATTGCGAATAAGTTCTTTAGAATTTGGCCTACTATTTAGTCCCACGTCGAAATTAACTCGGAATTTAGAAGATTGTAAAAAAAAAATTAACAAAACAATAATAGGTTTGTAAGTAGTTAACTTGTAGAGTAAAAATTTAGGTATCGCAGTTCTTCTTTAAACAATAAACAGACCAGTATTTTCCTCACATATTTTCAGTGGAACTGTTCCATTTTTCATTACCACCAGTGATAGTAATAAGACCATAGCACCTGTTGCTAATTCATAGTTATTCGCATAAAACCTTGTACATTTGATGTGAAACGTAGGTCTACCTAGAATTACTACGGAATAGATGCTTATTATTACCTACATTTAGTTTCAACATTTCTGAAACATTGTGCGAGTGATAAAATGCAGACGTCAATAAAATTTTGATGGGAAACAGCAAAAAATAAAATACGTTTATATTTTGATGAAAGTAAATACCTATATACGTTGAAATACCCAACCCACGAACAAATTTCACCACAAATTCAAGCTTTGTAAGTACCTACGTGATCTAAACTTCGACGAGAAAAAAAAACTGGTCCGTTCCTCCCGTACGTTCACTTTAAAAAAAAAGGAACCTAAACACGCACGCAATTTTCATTATCGTTTTGTCTACATCATTTTCACTCGCCAATTACCAAAGAATGAAAAGACTTTGCTGCTTCGGTGCGAAATTAGTTTTCAAAAACGAAGTCATTACAGTCTTACAGAGATTTCATTCGAAAGCTGAAAGCACACAGACAAGCCTCTTGCCTCTTGCCCTCATCAACTACCATCGAGCTTTCAAATAAATTCAGTTCAATTCTAAATATCATAATTGAGATGAATGCATAGAGAGATTTGATCAAGTATTGAAGTGTTCGAAGACGAACGCATTAAAATTATTTACTTGGTTAGCTTCGAGCCGAGAATTCTACGTCTACTTTATTTGAAAATAAATTTTTATCGCTCATAACATTGACTTTTGAGCCTCTCCGTCATATAGACGGTGTCCAGAAGTTAAACAACGTAACTTCAACAATCGATTTTTGAGGTCGAAAAAACAAAAAAAGTTTCTCTGCCAAAATGCGAAGAAATGCTTCCATTTCGAGTTATAGTCCTCAAAATGAAGGGAAAAATCAAAAATCTGATGTAACTTCCCCAAAAATTAGCATAACTGAACAAAATTTGAGATGACTTGTGGAGCAAGTATATTCATTTTCACATAACTTTCGAACTTTCATCCACATTTGAACTTTGAAGCAAAAAGAGAAAGGGTTTTCAGTTTTCCAATAAACGTATCTACGTTTAAATTATCTTTTTCAACCCTTCACTCTATCGAAAAATAAGACCAACCATTTTATTTTGGTAGAAACCATACAAAAACAGGTATCCATACTTATCCTGTAAACTCAATCGTTTTCGAGAAAAACAGGGTTGAAAATTAAAATTCAGTTGAAATTATTTTCAATGTTCCTCACCCAATCAGAAAAATGGATTAAAATAAAAAATGCTCTAAAAAGTGAAAAACAATTATTTTAAAATTTCTCCAGCAAGATCTAGATTTAAAAACTATAATTATTGAAGTCTGTGCTGATTAAAAAGTTTTGTCATAAAATTGGAAGGAATTGACACAGGTATAAAGCCTCCATGGTGAAAAAAAAGAGCGCCGACTTCAATAATTCCAGTTCCTAAACCTAAATCTTGATGGAGAAATTTTAAAAGAATTATTTTTCATTTTTCATTGCATTTCTTATTGTTTGTTTTGAAGTCTGTCCTATTTTTGGCAAAAAATTTTTTCAATGACTTTCATCTCCAGCGTTAGCGGCAACATTACTTTTAAACTAGCAGGTTTTTTTTTTAAAGATAACTCCAAAACGACTTCATCTATTTTGAAAAAAATTTATAGGACAATCGTGAGATCATCTTCTACCATTTAGAAAAAAGTTCATCAAAATCGGCGCCCAGATTGAGAAATTATGCTAGAAAAAACATTAAATAAATAAATAAAAAAATTATACACGGATCGAATTGCTAACCTCCTCCTTTTTTTTTCGAAGTCAATTAAAAGTCGCTGAGACGTTTGTGGAAAAAACGCCTATCCATCACAAATATGCGTATTCAAGGGTAATGTAACGTATATTTTCGTCTATTTTTAGAAATGACGAACATATTCGTTCACACATTTTCAAACACCAAAAACGTAGATATTTATCAACAAAAATTATCCTATAACTCTTTATAAACATCCACTAAATTACCCATATTGGATTTTATGAATATAGATATACCACCTGTATATTCATGACCTACTTGTGCCTGTCCCTTGAGTATTCAACGAGTCAGCACAACCCTATAATAACAACACCCTACCTCACTTAGTCTATCTGACACGTATGTTTTCATACCCTGAACGAGTATATAATCCCTCGATTCAGAGGAAAAAGACACAGTTCCTCGACAGTTACTTCTAAGTATCTGGAACCTCTCTAGTAGAAGTCTCTAGTGAACAGATAGTCTTGTCAAACGGATTGTGATTTTATATATATAAATATTAACGTATTAATGTATGTACTGTGATGTACAAATTATTATTTTATTAAATGTGTAAATTCACTCGTGTGTTTTAAAATATTATTGAGTCTCTATTACACGTTAAGGTCCACTATAGCTTGTGGATAATAAACTTGAATTATTTTAGAAGTATTACTGCTGTTGTAGTATGTGATATTTCGTGTATGGTGTAACATCGAAAGTGGTTCTAATTAGGTACTTTACCACCTCTTTTGGCTGTTACAGGTAACATGTAATCTTAAGTAAGTTTTGGTGACTTCAGTTTGCAAAAACAAATTGCAAGTCTATAGCTTGACAGTTTAAGGTGAAGATTTTCATAAATTTATCTTCGATTTTTGAGGAAAAACTGAGATTTACAGAGGCTTTGGAAACGATGGTGATGGTTTCATCCGGTGAAAATTAAAAATAGTCAAAATAAAAAATAAACAGTAGTCAAAAAAACAGAGTAAGATCAGCAAAATGAGCGACAGCTTCAGAATTTTTGAACTATTTTTCCGATAGTAGTTATGACTGGATATTTTTCAGGTGCGAAATTTACTGCATAAAAAAAAAATATTTTCCAATGTTTATGAACAATATTAACCAAATTTTAATTTTCAACTCTGTTTCTCTCAAAAACATTTGAGTTTTTACAGAAAGCTATGTAAGTTGTACTTTTTTTTGCGTATTAGATACACTGCCAAATAAAATGGTGAGACTCATTTTTCAATATCTACATCGAAGGTTAAAAAAAAACACTATATCAACGTACCAAGTGGAAATCCCCTCTCATTCCCCCAAATTTGGGTAAAACTTTTTTAAAGATAGGTGAAAATGAATAATTACTCTTTTTTAACCCATTTCATTAATTTTAGTTGATTTTTTCGGATATTTTATCATATTTTTGACTTTTTCCCCTATTTTGGGGGGCTACAACTTCGAAATGAAGCATTTTTTCACATTCGAAATGAAGCATTTTTTTGCATTTTTCAAAAGAAAGTTTTTTGTTTTTTTAATTCGAAAAATCGATTTTGAAAGTTGAACACCCTGTATATTTAGTTACCCTTACAATTAGTCAAAATTTTGGACAAGTTAAACTCAGTTTTCAGGACCAATTTTGTTAATCGCTTTGCGCTCACTTACTTTCAATATATCCTAGAAGCAGCCTATAGTTGACTAGTGAGAATTTCCTCTAGAAATAAAGACTTGACAACTCACTCATTAAAATCGACGCTACTAAATTTGTCCCTCAACGCGACAAATTAAGAACCAATTTGTCAATTTTCGTTAACCGTCAAAATATTTTGTTTCCGACAAATTAAGTAGCTACAGATTACCCTCCCTCCCCCCCCCCCAAAATAAAAAAAAGAAGAATAAATGAGTTGGTAAATAAAAATAAAACCTACGTCCCCGAATTTCTTCGGTCGTCGTTATTTATCTCAAAAAAGAGGATGCTCTTTTTTTTTTATCACCACAGGTTTCTGAAGAGATGAGTGAAGTGAAAAATATGCCGACGACACTTTTTTTTTTCTAGCTAGTTTTTAAAATTCACATTCATTTTGCCACTCCTGAGCTTCTGAAAATTGATCGCGAGTAGGAGAGCAGAGGTGGGTTGTGGATGAGGTGCAGAGAAAAATTGTTCTTCAAGGCGTAACGATGTGCAGCGCTCAAATATATACCAGAGACTGTAGGACGAGGAATAAGGAGGTGTTCCAAATGGAGACGGTTATGCGAGATCGTGCGAAGTTACTCAGTCAAGCTCCATTAACTAAACAACATTTCCTCGGCCCTTATCAATGAGAGATTTTGCTGTAAGAAATAGAAGGGATGAAGAAAATAAAGAGAAGGGAGTATGAGGAGCGCTTAAAGGAAACAGAAATTACTTAATGTCAAGGAAATATACGGAAATTACGAGTGTACAAATTTAGCCATTAATTTTATTTTCGCTTAATATCATTTTTTTTTCTTCTGTGCATTCATTTCAAAAAATGATTCGAAATCTTTACGCTGTTGCGAGCGAATAATGGTGTAGAATAAAATGGTAAATAATGCGCGATTGCGGATAAAATGTGGCGAAATGGAATGAAATTGTTGGAAAAGTTTGGTGCAAAATTTTGTCGATACCTTCATGCGAATATTTTTTTTCGAATTCTCACCACCTTGTGCCTTAATTATTCGACAAAATTTCGAAGAGAATAATTATAGGCTGACACATTATTGAGGAAAAATACAATTAGTTGTAAAGCAAAAGGTATTCGGGGAAATATTGATGTGCCAGTAGTATGAGGTTTAACGGATTTTGAATTACAGAAATACAATAATTAAGTGGGTCAGAAACACTAGAGATACAAACGAAAAAATTTATTGAAGTGCTAGTGAGAATTGTTTGATGTACATATAACTGCATAGCTAAAATATATGAAATTCAAACAAGGAGATAGCTGAAATCGAAGATGGCGAATTCAATTTTTAAATAACCAAAATAAATGTTTAGCAATAAATTATTTCAATGGGAGATTATGAAGTAAAAAACAACTGTAGCGTTTGCTATGTTATAGATAACTATGCGAACAAACAACCGAGATACAAGCATGTTAATAACGCATGTGGCCTACTCAAAAATTCAAAATTAAATAACACTTTCGAAAAAACCCCATTTTCATAATTATTTTTCTGTGGATTTAGATTTAACACTGTAAAATTCTCTCGTAGCCTAAGACTTTAGGCTATGTGTAAATTTCTGTCCGTTTTTTCCTAAAATTCTACTAAATTATTATTCTCTTTATTTCTAGTCTCCGCTGACTGGCATCTTCATTCTGTTCATACATTTCATGTTCAATCACTTCATATTTTTCACTCTTTTTTTTGTCACTCACTTCTTTCTGTACTTTTTCATATTTCTTATCTTTCACCCATTCATTGCATTCTCATTACTTTGGTTTCATTCTCTTCACCCCTTCAAGATGCTGCCGCAGTTCTACCTGCAATAAATACGTTCGTCTATCTTTTGACTCTCCTCTTCCCATCCTCCGTGGTTGCTGCCTCAGAATTGGAAATCCAACCAATAGTAATTTTTTTATATTCCCACACCAACTCATTTTTCCTATCATTTTCCACGGACTATTTTTACTTTTAAATAATTATTATAAACTTATTTTTATTCATCTCTCATTCTTGTTTCTATGCTCTGTGTAGATGCACATCATATATTACTGTACATGTCTGTCTTATACAGACTAAATTTTTGTATGACGATCTTTTTTATGTGTTAAATATGTTTACAAGTTTTTATTTGAATATTATATGTGTTTTTGTAGTAATGATGTGTTGATTTCCTTTTAATTGGCAACAGGGTAGTTTTTGGTTTGTATACTCCATGGCTTTTAAATTAATGATATTTTGGGTAAATTTTTCTGTGGATTTGGAAATAGCTAAAGTACAGGGAAATTAGAATATATTCTCAGACATGGTTGAAATTCGAGTCAATGGATACCTGGCTGGCTATTTATGGTTGGGTGGTAGTAATTCTGTGGCCACCATCCAGTGTAGGTGATTTATCCCAAGGTTGTAAGAAATACTGGAGGGACTGTAGAGGGATTGTTGAATTGACCCCCCCCCCGGCATGCCACACTAAGTATACAGCAGTCTTCAAGTTTTTCTTTGCAATTTTCTTTAAAAAACATTTAACTTTTCATCAGATGCACCAAATTAAAGATGATGCTATCAGAAATAAAATTAGACCAAAAACAATAATTTTAAACCCTCACAAGCTGAGATAATAAAAAAATAAGAAGGAATTGTCTCACTTTTACTGTTTTTTGGGCTTTTTTATTGGTTTGTTGTAATGTTTGTCCACGTAGTTGAACTCTTTTCCAAAGCGCCTCAGTGCTGAGATATCAAAAATAAAATCCCTCATTATTGTGTTTTTCATCTTAGGGGTAAACTGAGAACATATTTCTAACCGAATTTGTGGAAAATCTAAAACTTAAGAGGAACCCTTTTCGGCCTTATAGAATATAGTTTTTTTAAGCAATTTTCTCTAAGAGAACGTTTTTCAAATTGATTTTATCCTAAACAAAAAAAAAAAGCTATAGAGCTAAAAACCGTTTCTCACTTCTTTTATAGCCAATATTTTGAGAAAAACTGTTTTTTCACGAACGTCAACTCTCCTTAGCTTACAGTTCACATGTAAAGTTGCCTATCCTTTCCCCTTTATATTCAACAATATACAATATACATATATACTACAAATGTATGTCAACTAAGCATGCCACTTCATAACACTGCTTCTCGCCATTAGTTTTTTAACCTATTATACTTCTATGCTGCTTTCAATTCACCCATCTACCTCTTTAATCCACTTGAATCACTGTCAAACATTTTAAGCTTTATTCCAAACTCACATTACAAACTGAAACCGATACGATTGAATTTTCTTTAAGGACTAACCCTGCCAAAAACTTTTTTGCAGTTTATTCCCCTTTTCTTGTCTATGGTCGCAAATAATGATTATCTTCATCGAAACATTTTCATGATTTTGTGGTCAAACAATAAATTAATTTATCGTACCTAAAGACAGGAAACTGATGATATAAAGGCGTAACGCCACAAATATTACCATCGATTGCTGATGCACGCCATTTTAGAAATTTGAATAAGAAAAATCCGATACCTATCGCTATACCCCACGTTTCCACCCTACATTCAGAGTTATAGGTACATAATAATTATACTTAAACAAAAATCCAATCGTAAAACATAAACTTAATTGCATCAGTTCTTTTATACGTAGGTAAATACTGTATACTTACAGCTCTTTAGCATATTACAGGTACATGTATACATACCTAAAAAAAAATAAATGTCGACTTGTCAGCGGTAAAAAATGCGAAAACAAAAACCCCGGCATTTTAATATCGAGTAATTTGTAAATTTTCTACAACTCGTGTGTGTGTGTGTGTGTGTGTGTGTGAGCGTGTGTTTTTATTTTATTTTTGTTTTCCTTTTAGTCTCAGTAGTCTCTTCTTCGCTTTAGTAATTCGACTTTAAGATAAATAATGGTGATCGATTCGATGCAATTGTACGTTTTGCGTTCAGCAACATTATATACTACGACGACGACGTCGGCAATAAAATATATCAAAGAGTAATAACCATGCTATTTAAGGAGATTAGGTACTTTCAGCCAGTTATTACTGTTACGAGAGACATATGAATGGCGTAAAAAGGTTATGCAAATTAGTATCGTTCAAAAGGTTCGTTTAATTTAATCGGCTCGCACACCTAAAAAGCATCGAAGACGTACCAGCATTAAGCAGCCCTTAACGAATAAAATATTACGCTACAGTTCCCACAATTGTTTTGGCTTCACATGTACCATTACCACGAATGCGTGTGTGTGACGTCACCCGTATCACGAGCACTGGCGAAAATCTGTTCTCGAAAGAGACGAAATAAAGGATTTCAGTGTGTAGGCGTTGCATTGGAACAAGAAAAAGAAAAAAACGACGCAAAGAAACGGAACAAAAGAAATCACTTATTCCGCTAAGATCGCTGGAAAGTGGAAATTAACCTCTGTTTTCGATTGTTTACTTTTCAATCGCAAAGTCTATAATATAGAGTAGATACTTACCTACCTATAGGTATTGTAAACGTAGCAATAGCATAACTGAATATCTACGTGGCTGCAAAAAGGGCATTCGACAAAGATTCATAAAATGTGTAGACTATTTACTTCAAAATGAGTCTAGCTAGAATTCTGCGAAGCCTAGTGTAGTTACACTATGATAGTCTTGTCATAATAATTGATGTCATACAGGTAAATTATCCATTCTTCTACATTCAGTCAAGGAGAAAATTTTTATGTGCATTATCAAAGCTTGTGGGAACGGAGTTTCCCACCAGAAGATATTGGGGTGTAAAAGTATACGCCGTATTGCGTGTCCGTACAAGGTACCAAAGAGAGCCAAGTCCTCATACACGCTGGCAATTGTAGGACATGGCAATGTGCATATAAGCGTGGGTGGTTAGGCGATGTATTGGCAAGTGCGCGTATACGTGTATTCACATAGGACTGCGCTACTTGCAGTTTGCCGTCGGTTGCTCGATGTAGTATCGGCAAGTATCATGTTTTACCCACCAATTGGCATAAGTTCGATTGGTAATTCGTGTATATTAATTCACACGCCTCATCGTCGTGTATATAGGCCGAGCCTATCTTGGCATGTGCGAGTGAACCCCACAAAGCTAATAATTGGTGTTTTTAGGATTATGTTGTACGTAGTTATGTTTAAATCAGCAATTCTGCAAACCTCTCTGTGGCTCTGTGCTAATGATCTGGATTGTCACATCTGTAACCCATGTTCAAATCCTTATGATATTACTGAAAATATTTTTGTAATTTCATTTTTTCATTATTAATTTTTTGTTTTATTTTTATGCTATATTTGTCAGAGTGAAAATTAGCCAGATTGATTCTTATATTTTCAAGACAAAAAAAAAAAAAAAGTAAAACTGCCAGTAAATGTCATTATTTTATTTTCTCAAATACTTTTCATCTGTCATCTATTTACAGATGCTCATGGAAACACCTGCAAAAAAATCCTCTTTGTCTAATCCCAGACACTTGTTAAGTCATCACAGTGTAGTCAGTCACTAGCACCAGAATACTCCACACAGAGACATATAGCTCAACAGATATCTAGTTCCCCATACACACCGTGGTACATAAGTACGTCGAAGATGAGAAAGCTATCAGAGTTTTATATTCTGCGCATCCAAAGTTGGGCAACTTTCATGAAATTTATCATTGAATTTTTTGGGGATGTATTTTATCACATCATTGGAGCCACAAAATGCATATGAAGTAAATCTGCGTTTACACCAATGAACAAATAACAAATTTTTTTTTTGCTTGTTTGCATAAACAGCCATCACACAAACTAATAAAAACGAACAAAATTTGCTACCCAAATGAACTGTAACAAACATTCTGTAACCTTGTGAATATAGGAAAAGATTGGACAAACAATGAATGTTTGTTTGGGGCAAACATAGCTCAACAAATATCCTAATTGGGAACCTTTTATCTTTGAGATGTTTTTGATCAGCTCATTGGGGTAAGTTGGGGATCCCTCTAGCTATATATCTCTTGACTCCACATTATTACACAGATGTGATAGTTAGCCACACTACTTTTCTAGTACTATTGTGGTGGTATTATCATAATGTACACAAGGCCTAAGTGCCACTATTCCCCAGTAATTGAATTGCCTATGATGTTGAAGTTAATTATTACATCAAGGGTAAATTTGACCTCCTAAGATCCATCCAAAGAAACATGGAAATGTAAGGTACTTTAGAATTCAAATCCATGTCAGGGCTGAAATTTTAAAAATGCTGAAATGTCAGGAATTTTTCCTCTTTCATGAATTTTTGATTGTTTTAATTTTCATTGGAAAAAATGATCGAATAGTATTATTCTTGCCGTACTCTGATTACTCTGACATATCTGTGATAACCATTTCTTATTACAGAATATAGAGGGTATCACAGTTGTATTTTATTATTTTAATTTTTGACATTCTGTTCTGGCCCTCCCCGCTTCATCATAAGTAGGCCTGACATGAGGAGGAAGGAGAATTCTTTCCAGTTCCCTGATTTTTAGGGGACCAAAACTGAAAACAAAAAGAAAAAAAGTAAGAAATTTTCCGTGAAAATCTGTTAAAAAACCTCTAAAAAAATTTTCAAGAAGAATGAGTAAAATTGACTTCTCCAATGTTGTAAGACCCTTCCAACTGGTAATTTCTGAATATTGCACCCAAATGCAGATGGAATCTTAAACTTTTAAAAAGACCATAAATTTTTTTGCTGGCCCAAATTGCTTTTCTACAGCCTTAATCTTTGAAACCCTGAACTTTTAATTATATCAGGAATTTTTAATTTTCACAAATGGTAACCATACTCCTGAGTAATACTCCACATGTGGATGTACACATTTTGAGCAGGCAAATAAAAAAAAATTTCAAGGTTAAACAAATAAACCAAATGCTGAATGTCACCGATATAAATTCTTTAGAATGCCTCAGTATGCAAACTTCCATTTACATGCATGAATTTTATTTGACCACCTCAGTATCACATCTAATATAATGCTTCAGTTTCACATAGTATGTTGAAGCCATAAAAGCTAACTGCATTTTGCCTTTTTATGTATATGTAAGTAATTTTGAATGAAATATGAACAATATCTCGATTGCACTAAAAGAAGTGAAAATATATTTTAAGAATCAGATAATTTACATACTTAGCATCAAACTTATTTCAACTTACCTAAAAGAAGTGAAATACAAAGATTAAAAAGTTCATTACTCGATTACAAAATTACTTAAATCTTAGATTGTCATATTACATAGTTTAGCAGAAAATTACTAGAAAGAAACGTTTTGATCGTCTACATTATCTCGATACATTCGATTCTGCCGTACTATGGAAATGATAAGACGGACGTGAAATAGCCAGTTATTTCTAAAATACGTACACGTATTTTACATCCCCATACCTGAGAAAATTACGAAACAAAGGGGAGTAATTTGGAAACATGGAACAAATTTGACTCTTTCTTCTGATAACCAGCATCTACGCGATATATTACATTTGACAAACTTTCAGTTATTTTGAACGGGCCCGTTCTTATTTCATCGAGTTTATTTTTGTTTAACAGATTACCATGATTTACATAGACTAAATCGCCAACTCTATAAGAAATATCTTTTCTCTTGGAGTCAAATTTTTGCTTATTATATTTATGACTTCTCTGGGAATTTTCAAATGCTAATAACCTGTCATTGGTCAGATCTGTTACGTTAGGCATCGGAATATCTTTTGGACATAAATTTACTTTAATATTATTCATTAAATAATTTGGTGAAAATAAGGTTGATGAATGAATAGTATCGTTATATTCTTGAACACATTCTTCTGCTAAAACTGACCAAGGCTTTTTTTTATTTATTTTGTTTTCGTTAACTTTACAGCGTATTCTATTCACCAGAGTTTGATTTAGTCTCTCATTGAGACCGTTGGAGAAAGGACAGTCTACGGCTGTAAAAATTAATTTGATATTGTGTGACTCCAGAAATTCTTTAAATTCTTTTGAATTTATTCCGCCGTATTGATCCGCCAGAAGTGTCTCTATTTTCTGTCCTTCTCTTAAAATTTTACGTATTAAATTTATAAAATCTGTGGCTTTTTGAGTTTTTGATGGTAAAATGTACGCAAAACGTGTGAAATGATCAACTAATAAGTGTAAATATTTTTTTGAAGTATTATTTCCGTTAAAGCCACCTATTGTATCTATTGACATAATCTGAAATGGTTCAGTCGCAGGGCCCAACTGAGATAGAAAACCATAACGAAAAGATGCTCTGGACTTATTTTTAGTACAAATAGCGCAATTCTGACAGAAAGAGGTAATCAGTTTGAAAAAATTTTTACAATAATAAATTGGAATAAGATGGAACGAAAGCTGCTTAGGACCAATATGACCAAATTTTTCATGAACTATCTTTATTATTTTAGTCGCTAAATCTTCTGTTATCAAAATTTTATTTTTACCTCTAATGTTCATGAAGAGTATATTATTTTTTTTTATTACGTTATTTTTTTGGAAATAGTCTCTTGAAAATTTATTTTGGTCCATAGCTATTTCATTAAATTGAATAAAATTTACTATTTTAAGTTCTTTATGCGTTTCAAAATGTTCGAGGACAGGGTTACGCGACAAACAGTCGGCCTCCTGATTCTCGGAACCAGGTAAATACTTTACTGAAAAATCAAACTGAGACAAGTAAAACATAAGCTGACCAAGTTCATTATCAAATTTAGAGTTTACGTTCAGATTCTCAAGCGGTTTATGATCTGAATAAACGACAAATTTCTTTCCAAGAAGCCAATGTTGCCAGAACATTAAGGCCTCTTTAATTGCCAGACACTCCAAAAAAATCGCCTTTTTCTTTTTTGATAAACATTTAACTTTTTGGAAAAATAAGCGACTGGCCGAAAATTTCCGTCTTTCTGTTTTTGTTTCAGGATTGCACCAAGTCCTTCCAAACTTGCATCAGTGTATAAAACTGTCTCCTTTAAAGGATCATAAATAGCTAAACAAGGACTTGAACATAAATAACTTTTTATCTTTTCGAAACTATTATGGCAGTCTGTTGACCAATTAAAATCTACGTTTTTCTTCAATAAATTGTGTAACGGTTCTAAAATATGTGCAGCCTTTGGAATATATTTCTTATAAAAATTAACCTTCCCTAAAAATTGGCGCACATTCTTTCTATTTTGAGGAATGGGAAAATTCTTGATAGGGAGCACATTATCAAAAACAGGCTTAGTTACGTTATTGCTAATTATGTGGCCTAAATATTTTACGTTATTTTTGGCAAAATTACATTTTAATAGTTTCAATCTAAAACCTTCTTTTTTAATGGCCATAAACAATTTATCAATGTGCTCCAAGTGTTCCTCAAATGTTTTTGAAAAAACTAGAATGTCATCAATATAGTTTACACAAAAATAGTCCAACCCGTTACGTCGGATAATATTTTGTAGGATCCTTTGAAAAATTGCGGGAGATGTTTTAAGGCCAAATGGCAAACATGTCCACTCAAAATGGCCATTTTGTGTGACGAAAGCTGTTTTATAAGAATCTTTTTTGCGTAAGGGAATAGTCCAAAAAGCGGAATTAATATCGAAAGCTGAAAAATAAACACAATCCCTAGTCTTCACAATTAAATCTTCTATTAATGGGAAAGGTTGACTTTCAGGTACAATAAGCTTATTTAATGCCGTAAAGTCGATACATAATCTGTTCTTCTTTCGAACGCCAAACTCATCTTTTTTAAATGCCAGTGTAACTGGAGCCGCAAAAGGAGATGTAGATTCCTGGATCAGACCATGGTTTAACAACTGGGAAATTTGAGATTCAATTTCCTTCTGATCAATAGGATTACATCTGTACGGCTTGCGAGATACATACCTATGCTCAGTCAATTTAACCGAAGCTTCGTGGTTGTGTACACAACCCGTATCAAATTTGTGTTTCGCAAAAATAGATTTATGTTTTTCAATTAAATAAGTTATTTTATTCTTTTGGTAATTATTTAAATGATCCAAATTTGCCTCGAATTCATTAATTTTAATAGATTCATTAAAATTTACTGTAAACGGTGCAGACTGAACTACGGTTCCGAGATCAATTTTTTTATTATTATCCATTACGTTAATCTGAGAGATATTCAATTCATGGTCTTGGTGTAACCCAAAATCCTTTATCATATTTAAGCCAATCAAAAAATCATAATCAAAATTAATCGAATTTATCACAAAAACATCTACAAATTTGACGATATCAAAAATTTTTACTTTGATTTTACGATTCCAAAGACTGAAGCCGTACCACTGACCATTTTAAAATTATTGTTGCAAGAGTTAATTTTTATTTTATTTTTCCTTGCAAATTTATAGTTTATTAATGAAATATTTGAGCCGGAATCATAAATACCGTTACATAATATAGAATCATTAATTAAAAGACGTAATTGAATCAGTGGTACCGTTACTCGTTTTTTGGCAAGTCATCTGAATTATTGATTTCGGACTCTATCTCCAAATTATTTACAGATTTTACTTTGTTAATTTCATTTTTTTTTGAGTCCTTAAACCAGCAGACATTTTCCGAGTGAATTCTACCAAATTTCCCTAATTTATCACAAATCGAACATGTTTTTTTTTTAGGAGTAAATTTCTTATAATTAGTAATACCATTAACATTTTGAACAATCGTATTTGTTTTTTTTGACATAGTCGAATTTGCATTCTCAGAAGATGTACGACGAGCAGGGTTATCAGCATCATATTTTTTTAATTTAGAAATTAATAATTTTACCGAAGTTACTGAATTACGATTCAATGAATCTTGAATATGAGCCGGCAAGCCTAACACTATTAAATTCAGTAATACATTTTCAGCGATAAAATGGTCTAGATCTAACATTAATTTTTCTTTTTTTATAACGTATTCTATTAAGGAGCCCGATAAATATCGGAAATTGTAAGCAAATCGGATCGGTTTCCAAGATACGTCACCGAATGTGGCGATAAGATCCTCGTGCCATAGAGCCCAGTCAGCATCAACACCAATTTTTTTTTGGGTACTCAGGAACCAGTCATTCATTGACGTATCTAAGCAAAGGTGAAAAACCTCAATAACTCTGGATCCAACAAGAGAAAACCGAGCTACTTCTTTTTCGAAACTAACAGCCCAAGCAACTACGTTTGAATTCTTGGATGTTAATTTATCGACCAGAAAATGTTTCATTATTTCTTTTAGTGATTCCTGTTTCTCCAGTGACACTACCGGCGCGACAGACGAAGAACCAGTCTCTACCGATGACAAAAAATAATCAGAAAAGACAAAGTTACCGTCATCATCCAGATATGATTTTGCTAGCTCCTCAGACAGGCTAACATTTACAGTGCGATACTGTCCGCGGGCTTTAAGCGCATCTCTGGCAGCTTTCATTGAACCCGTAGCTAACAGCTTGGCATGAATAGTCAGCGATTGAAATTCAGGAGGAAAAGCGTACCACATTTCATCCCCTGGTTTTCTAACTCTTTTTATTCTGATAACAGTAGATTTCCCATCAGCAGCAGCCTCAGCAAGCATGAAAACTTGTAATCGAACTGGCGACATCGCTGATCAAAGAATTAATCTTTGTATTTGTAAGTAATTTTGAATGAAATATGAACAATATCTCGATTGCACTAAAAGAAGTGAAAATATATTTTAAGAATCAGATAATTTACATACTTAGCATCAAACTTATTTCAACTTACCTAAAAGAAGTGAAATACAAAGATTAAAAAGTTCATTACTCGATTACAAAATTACTTAAATCTTAGATTGTCATATTACATAGTTTAGCAGAAAATTGCTAGAAAGAAACGTTTTGATCGTCTACATTATCTCGATACATTCGATTCTGCCGTACTATGGAAATGATAAGACGGACGTGAAATAGCCAGTTATTTCTAAAATACGTACACGTATTTTACATATATTTATTCTACTTAGTCTAGATTTTTGGTTTAAAATTCCTTGAATGTTAAGTGAAGATTGAATTTAGAATTTAATGATAACTGGATAGCATACTTACTAGAGAGCAAAAATGTAGTAGGTATGGTCAGAGATATTCAACTAAGTAAATCTCCAATACGCAATAAAAAATATATCAAAGATAGAATGTTTCCAATTTTTTGAGTTTTTTCTATTCACAAAACTGACACAAAATTATAGCCATAGGTATAAACTGATGACCAACTTTTTACAAAACCTATTCAAAACTAGAAGTCCAAGTCCAGAATTTTTTTCCCATATAGAATGTACCGACTTATCTGGTGTATTAGCTAGTGTGTGTACAGAATTTGCAAAATTAAAAATGAATGAAAACAGATTTTTGAATAAATTTTGGTATTTTTGGTTGACTTTTTCAATTTTTTTTAAATGGGAGGAGGTGGTCTATACCAAACATTTGGTAATCATTCTTATGCAATTGCAAGTCTGTATGAGATTTGATGCCTATAAGTTCTATGAAATATAGTTTTTATATAGGACCGGGTCTGATATGAGTTTGGTGTTTATTGATGCAGTAATTTCCAAGAAAAATCTAAAACAAAACAAATTTGCTGGAGAAAAGCAAGTCACCTACATTGCTTGAAGTATTTTTTCCATATTTATGGGGCAATAGGTTATTTTATTTATTTTCCTTAGAATTGTAAAAACGATGCAGTATGCCAAGGGGGTCATTTTAACAATTCCTCTTCAATCCCCACAGTATTTCTTACTACCATTGACACAGCCAGGACCCTCTGATTAATTAATCACCTACACTGGATTGTGGCCACAGAATTAGTACCATCGAACCCAAAATAGCCTGCCAGGTATCTGTTGACTTGAATTTTGACCATGTCTGGGAATAAATTCTAATTTCTCTATACTTTGGCTATTTCCAAATATGCAGAAAAAATCACCCAAAATGCCATTAATCCAGAGGCCACAAACTATACAAACCAAAAACTACCCATTGCCAATTAAAAAGAAATCAACACATCATTAATAAAACATATAATATTCAAATAAAAACCAGTAAACATATTTAACGTCATTCAAAAATTTAGTCT
Organism: Ericerus pela; assembly: GCA_011428145.1. NCBI lineage: Eukaryota > Metazoa > Arthropoda > Insecta > Hemiptera > Coccidae > Ericerus > Ericerus pela. The sequence continues at coordinate 1,719,049 of WOFM01000483.1, forward strand.
GTATAAGACAGACAAAATATATGGTGTGCTTTTGCACAAAGCATAGAAACAAGAGTAAGAGATGAATAAAAATAAGTTTATAATAATTATCTAAAAGTAAAAATAGTCTGTGGAAAAAGAGAGGGAAAAAGAGTTGGTGTGGAATATAGAAAAAACACTATTGGTTGGATTTCCAATTCCGTGGCAGCAGCCGAGGCAACAACCGCAGAGGATGGGAAGAGGGGAGTCAAAAGATAATCGAACGTATTTATTTCAGGTAGAACCTCAGCACAATCTTCAAGGGGTGAAAAGAATGAAACTGAAGTAATGAGAGTGCAATAAACGGGTGATAGGTAAGAAAGATAAAAAAGAGTGAAAAATATAAAGTGATTGAACCTGAAATGTATGAACAGAATGAAGATGCCAGTCTGCGGAGATGTGTATAGAAAAAGCAGAATAATAATTTAGTAAAAATTTGAGAAAGAACAGACAGAAATATACACGTAGCCTAAAGTTCTAGGCTACGAGAGAATTTTATAAAGTGTTAAATCTAAATCCACGGAAAAAAATTTTTAAAAGTGGGTTTTTTTCAAAAGTATTATTATCATTAGTTAATTTTGAATTTTTGAATAGGACGCATGCGTCAACGAAACATTGTTAGATCAATATGTGCATTAGATATAGATAACTAGTATTTAAAAATATTTTCACTATGTGAAATTGCGGATTGTTTTTTTAATTGCATGGATGTAAATTGGCAAACTAGGTTTTCTAACGAAGTATTGCTACCCTACAGTTTCTTACTAAATAAGATTCCCAAAACGTAAGGAGCATAATAGAAAAGCAAAGGGTTGTTTCTAATTTTTAACTATCTATGAAACTTTCAACTCTCTATTTCTTTCATATAATATTATGTAGCTAAATAGGAAGTTGTCTTTAATAAGCGTGGTATAACGCTAGGTACAACAAGTTCAAAAGTTCTTGGAAATTCAAATTTCGTCTTTTGAAATGTCGGAGATGAAAAAAATTTCAACACCTGTCTGTATGTTCAGCCTCCATCAAAAGTAATTTATAAACTTAAGATTGGTTGGAAAAACGAACTAATCCCAAGATTATTTATCTGCCCCAAAACGTTCCTTATATTTCATTTTCTCATTAATTTCGAATGAAAAAAGGCAACGTAAGTACTCGCTGGAATAAAAAACGAAAATGCGTTGGCGTATTCTCTCTCTCTCTCACTCTCTCTTTCTCTCTTCTCATATCTGTCAACAGTTTCTCTCGTCGTCGGGTCGAAATAGTTTTGGAAATGTAAAACTTAATTAACAGAACGTGCTTACTTCGTACTAGAACGGTGTTAATTCGTATAATGAGTGAGACATATTTGTTTGTGTGATCACTGTTTATTTTGTGCGTACAGGAACGTTATTCCGGACCGGTAGATATTCATTTTTGAAATGTCGTCACATTCACGCCAAAATAACCAAAACAGAAGAAAATTCCCGTCAACTTTTTTGCAAGGCGACAGTTTTCTTAACTTCCACCATAAAATTAAGCGACATTTCTCAGTTGATTGCGCATCCTTTAGCTGTTTTTTCGTATTCTGCCGTTTTTCCAGTCTACTGTTGAGGTATTTTCGTTCTGTTTGCAAAGTAAGACTAGACGATACCGTATTATCTGCCAAGAAATCACATTATTCATTGAATAATATCAAACTAACTATTACAAGACACACAATAGCACGTAGGTACATATTACGTAAATGCATTTTATTTAATTAAAATAAATTAATAGGTATATCAAGTGGTAGGCCGTGTATCTTTAATCTTTGGGCAACCTGATATGATCATAACGATAAAGATACTCCTCTAAGAATTAAATTCCTGCAATTTTGGAAAAATTTACAAGTAATTCATGGGTATCTACAGATTCGGCCTAATTAGTGAAGTGCGTATCTCTAATAATGGTGAAAATTGGGTTATTAGCGATACGGGTGGATTTTTTTTAAATACATCGGTTAGTATTGGGAATATCTCTGAAACATGAATATTTTCTTTGTTATACCGAAAATAGAAAAATACGTATCAACATCCAGTTTATTTTTAAAGGACATGTGCGTATCTCCCAAATTTAAGAAAAAAAGTGCGTATCTGCAAAAAGTTTCTCCAATTTAACAGGAAAAATATGTATCTTCAAATCAATAGTTAATTTAAGATAAATGCGTATGTGCTAACAATTGATTTATATTGGTTAAAACTGGTTAGTGAAAAAATGCGTACCTATCTCCATTTATTTCTTATTCTACTACCTGGATTTATTATTTTATTCGTGAGCAGAACTACAATAATTTTATAGACAAAATTTATTTTTCCTAGTACTTAATGTTTTTATAACCTAAGTTAACGAAAACAACATTGAATTTGATACTGAAACACAATTTTTTCCTTTTCCTACAAAATTAGGTAAAATGGAGATACACACTTTCCTAATAAGGCCGACACGATACTTGACTTACTTACTTTGTAATTTCTGTAGCTCAAAACGAGAAAACAAGACAGAGAGGGTTCAAAACAATGATGAACAAGAGCAAGATCAAGACAGGACCGAGATCCAGACTATGGTACTCTTGGTAGTAGTCTTGTCTAGTCAAGTCTTTGTCATGGACTTGCGAAGTGAAATGTTCAAATACTTAATCCTGGACAAGATCTTGGTTTTGGTTGAAACTGGCTGTATGAATAAGCTTGTTGATTTTTCCTACTTGTCCTCATTTAAATGTTCCAGGTTCTAATAGTATCTGAAAAAATTAATTAAAAAATCAATTCATTCTATTCTGAAAAATTACAAATAAATCTTATTGTCTTTTATATTTGAACAAAATGACTGAATTCGCCTCATTCTTCTTGGCTCAGTCCAGACTCTACCGTTCAGTTTCATTCTCTGAATTATACATCACTTCCACACCATTTTTCATCAGCATCTTTAATTTGGTCTTAGAGTATTGTAAATTTGGTTTTTTAATTTTATTTTTATACAATTCCGCTAATAACCTTAGAAAGCTACCTAACATCTGAACTATATACCTGAATGAGGGACATACTGAATGCTATTTTGAAAAATTTGTAATTTTTTTCTCACAATAAAGGTCTGTATGAACCAAAGTCATTTTATTCTCATATGAAAACCTATAGACTGAATAATTACACATGTAAAAATATCGAGTCTTTCTCGATGAAAGAATTAAGTTTTGTGGATTCACGATGCAAGGAGTTCAAGAAATTTCTTTGTTTTGCTTAAAGTATTTTGTTTTGTATTTTCTGAATTGCTTTTTTTCAGTAATGTTTTATTCATAGTACAGAGTACAGTTAGTTGCGATGTCAAAGTGCATATTTTTACCTATTTTGTTTTTGATTTTATTGTATTCTAGGATACAGTTCAACCTCAAATTGGTTAAAATTAAAGACAGGATTCCAAAAATTGGTCATAACCAACTTCTTGGAGCCACAGATTTTCAAAAAAGAGTAGTTTAGTGTAAAAATTGGGTGTAGATTTTAACTGAGCCTTTTTGGAAATGTATAAGATCATAATTATGTTACCAAATAACATACTCATGAAAAGTTAGTTTTTACATATATTCAGAATTATCGGGAGCCCAAGAAATGATTGAATCCAAAAACAGAATGTAAATTTGAATTTGGTGGAAAAAAAAAAACATATCTCAAGATAATTATATCATTCAATAATTTGATAATACTTGGATCTGATTTCCTTTTTGGGACCATGAAGAGCTCAAGGAATGGTTTCATCCGATAAATGATTTTAAAAAAAGAGCTCCAACAAGCGCAGCAATACTTCGCTGAAAAACTCATTTTGTCAGTTTTCATCTAGAATTCACAAAAAAAAAAAAGAAAAAAAGAACACATATCCTAAATTAATGCATTACAGAAAAGACCCTCGTAACCCCTTGGTCATAAATACGAAATAAATACTTCAAGCAGCACTTGTTTTATTTAGGTCGATTTTTGTTTTGTTTTACATTTTTCTTGGAAACTACAGAATTGATAGGCACCAAACTCTTATAATATCCGTTCTAACATAAGAACTACATTTCATGAAAATTTCTGCTCTATCGCTTCAGTATTTTCCTTAAAATCCAGGAATAACCACTTTTCCAATAATTTTTTATTTTTCATTTTTGTCGAAAACTGCAGAACTAATAGGCACCAAATATCCTTTACACTTCCATATATATAAGAAGGATTTATCCTGAAAATTTCATCCCTATCTCTTCTGTGGTTTCCTCAAAATTTGAGAAAAACCACTTTTCAAGGAATTTTTATTTTCCAGATTTCTCATAAACTGCTGAATCAATAAGTAACACACTCCTAAGAGACCTCAGTGAAAGTTAGCATGAAAAAGTACGCCTGTAAATTGAGAATATTATTAGGTACTTAAAATTGTAACTTGAAAATGTCAAAAAAAAGAAAAAAATTGGCACAAATAAGCACAAATTAAGATAAAAATAATGCGCTAAGTTTTACATCAAACTTTCAAATTTTGCTGAGCTCAGCAACCTTATAATCAAATTTTTAAAAAACAATCTTTCAAACGTTTCTTGATTTTCAGCTGAAGAGGAAATTAATTTCTCGTTCTACGCGGAAGGGTTTCTCCTAATGCGAGCTCTGTAACTTGGAAGTCCACAATATGGCTCTGTCTGCATATGTATCAATCACCTAAATTAGATCACATCCAAATTTACTGTAGGTAGAAAAGTAATATTTTCTGCAGGAACGAAACCATAATTCGATGTCTTCGTATTAGCATAAAAATAGAGTTTAAAATTTTTGGTAAAAAAAAAAAAAAAAAAAGTCAGAGAGACGGAGAAAAAAAGGCAAAGAGCTCCAATTCAATGTTCTCCCAACCAAGGTGGCATTTTTTAGAGGTAAATCTCCACAATTGGCTACATTCACTCCTTAATCTTTATCCATACTCTCACCCAGTTACCGTCACTCTCATTTGCTGTACCTCAAGCTGTCACCCTTATGATTAAAAGTAGTCTCTTCAAGTATCAATTTTCGACAACCGCTTCACTTCACACCCATATAGATAAAACGATGCTTGGTCGGTGCTCTTCATGATGAATATCTTTTTAGGTATACTGGCTTTTATGCAAAATGTTTGCAAACAATTCCTACCGAAGTTTTTCAGACATCCTTTACTCGATCCACTTATGGTGGCTGAAAGACGTAGAAAAAATCAGAAAAAATATGGAGTTGGGTGAATGCGAGGGGGATAGGGGTGAGATGGTGATTTCGTGTGTGGGGAGGAAAGAGAAAGAGAGTGTGTGAGAGAGAGAGAGAGAGAGAGAGAGTGAGAGTGAGTGAGTGAGCACACCTAAATGAGATGCTAGTTTGGCCGAATTGAAGATGAACAAAATTATTGTACGTGACGTTTGAATTCTTTTGACGTGGAATAAATGGAAGGCGATTAAAGTATAAACTCTTCCTTCGTCTTCTGTATAGTCGATGCAGACGAATATCGAAATTCTAGTAAATCGCTATCATTTATTACGGTCTGTGTATTTACGACTTTGTGGATGGCAAAATACTTCTGCGATCTGACCGGAAGAAGATCTTACGGTTTCAGAATTTTAATGCTAACCACTTGTTTTTTTTTATCTTCCCCTTTTTGTCCCCTCTCTATCTTTTTAACTTTTTCGTGTCATCATTCGTTACCAGGTCAAACGTGCGGTTAATGGATGAGACATCAATTAAATTGTTTAAACATGGTTGTCCGTGTACATAATATTATACTCTTCGAACACGCAACACCATAGCGAACAATACTAGATATTATAATGATTGTACTTACACTATTTTGGGTAAAATTGGACAAAGAACAGTTTTTTTTTTTTCGTTTTTTTTTTTTTTTATGGAAGGTCTAAGTTTGGCTGAAGAATTCAACTTATTCACGTGTACGTATCATTGTGTGACGATTATTAATGAACGCGTTAGCTTTTGTCGTTTGATTCTATGGTTTTCACCTCTTTGTCCCCCTATTTTCATCCCTTCTCATCGCCCCTTCCTTCCTCAAGGAACATTACGTAGGCTAGTACTGTATTCATCGTCTTTTCTTCGATGATGAACTATTGCCAAGTCTTTCGAGTCGATAAAACGTCGTTTATCAACCCGGCACAAAAGTTAGCAAACATTAACGTCGATGAATAATGCTGTAATGTATTATAAAAGGGTGTATTTGCTATTAGTGAGAAGGCAGTCGATGGAGTTCACGTAATGAAGCGAGGAATTAATTCAAGTTTCGATGGACCTATCATTTGTTTTGCAAAATTTCGTTCACAGTTTGTCTTTTTACAGTTTGAAGATGAATTCTCTTTTTTCTTTTTTTTTTTTTTTTTTCTAAGCAGGTCGTTAGTCCATTTATATTTTCTGTTTTTGTGTATGAAGAGAAATTTTTCGCCGTCTCTACTGTATAGATTATGAAATTGTCATTAAAAAGGTGCTCATAATTAATAGTCCAGGAAAATTGGAATTTAAAATTTAAGAAGGAAATAATTGGTAGCTTTTTAAGAATTATGGTATAGGTACCTATTTTTGGGTTTTTCGATAATTAGTTATAGGTAATCATTATTTTGGGAGTAGCTATGGCTGGGTCAATGTTCTGGGACACTTTTTATAATCAAATTCAACAGCCCAAACAAATATAAAATACAATTTTTACACGAGTATTTAAGTACCTAGTCTAATATTTAATAAAACACCAATCTGTAAAAAAAAAAAAAAAAAAAAAAATAGTATAATTCAGTAATGAAAAAAGTTGAAGCTTTTAGATCAAAATTTTCGAACTAAAATTTTATTTCTTTAGGTACCTACCTATCTTCATTTTGTCGGTAAAAAGCTGAAAAATTAAGAAAATGAGCCTGCTTTAATTAGTTCCACGATTTTGCGAAATTAAAATTATACTTGAATTAAAAAAATGAAGAGACAAAAAAAAGAAGAAGAAAAGAGACCTCTGTACGGTTGTTAAGCGAAGCGTTCACGAAAGTTGGGCTGTTTTAGTCGATTCATTTATAATTCCAACAAAACAAGCACTCCACCCAGAGGAAAGACGAAAAGACATTATCTGGATAAAATGAATGCTTTGTCAGTTCCAACAGTGACAAGCTTATAAATAATTAACCGCTCAAAAGATTGGTCAGTCCAAAAACGATCAACGTGAAGGAAATTTTTTTCGTGTGAAAAATGATTAAAGGACGTTTAAAAAATGTGGCAGTTAATATACTTAGTTTAAAACTAAATTTTGACAGTATTTCACGATAACGTATAGGTACTTTAATACGATGAGATACAATGAGACAGTTTAAGTGTGAAAGCCAATCACTGGAATTCGTAAGTTTCTATAAATTTATTAGATAGGTATCGTGGTTTTCTGTTTAATGAATTTCATTGAATGAAACTTAGGGTACCTATTGAGTATAGATATTGATTGTTAAAAACAAAAAAAAAATTGCTTTTATCTCTTTTAAACTCATTTTATCTATGACTTTTTTAGAAAAAATGTTTTTTAATTAAAATGAACGTCGGTCGGACTTTCGAATTAATTTCTTTTTCATTAGTAGTCCAAATGAACGGATTAAAAAATTTATCATTTAAACGGTTTCAGAATGAAAATAACAAATCTGAAGTATGACGTACTTATTGAGAAAATAGAAATTCTTCACTTGACTTATTTGCTCTATTTTTTGCTTGAGGATACTAATGAAAATTCTTATTTAAGATTGGAGTAATAAAAAATTGGATATTTGATATTGGATGAACAATAACTCCAGCTAATTAATAATGCGATAGTGTAAATCGATCTCAAACATTGATTAATATATCGATTTCAATATCGCTATCATAGTACAAGTATAAAACCGCATTATCTATTGCTTAGGGCATATAAATAACCAACATTAGTTGTGGATTGTGTTAAAACCCCAAAACCCCCTTCAATCCGCACAATAATTAAATTTATTTACATAGGTGGCCAAAACAATAGAAATAAAAATGGCCTTTTGTGCATGGACTTGAAAAAAATACAAAAATAAAAATAAAAAATACATCGTTGACAATACAAATAATTACGAGAAGACAAAATTTAATCTTTCAAAAAATTACAATAACCACGATTATTGAATTTTATTTTAAGTATTCGGAACGAGAATGAAGAAATACTTAGATGAAGTCTTCATTATTCATTATTCCTAGGTACAGCTGAGAACTAATTACCTCAATATGTAAGTGAGTTAATTCAAGGTACATAGCCAAATTTCGCGATCTTTTTAAACATAATCAGCATGGTCTAAATTTGAGTCTAATGAATTCCCAGCAAGCTCTGCGGGTTGGATGGTTCTGATTCTGTGGGCACCATCCAGTGTAGATGGTTAATACCTAGGTTCCTTGGTGCGTGTTTCATTCGATTAAAGATATTTTTGGGACTGAAAGGGGATTGCCAAATTGGCCCCCCTTGGAATTTTATACATGATCGTACTTCATTAAATCACTAGGAGGCATTAGTGTTGTCAACTTTAGAGCTTGTTTATGCTCTAAATGTTCAATAACGACATTCTCTCCCAAAAAAAAAAAAAGAAAAACATTACTATTACTTGAGATTTTTTCCTTGCCTCACCTAAAAAAAATTATCTACCTCACTGGATAAAATGTTAAAAATTATCTGAAAACTGAAATATTTGTGTTCCCAACTATTCTTGAGGCTAAAAAATTTCTTCAGTATACTTTTTGCGCATATTTATTTTCTTCAACAATGCTATTTCTTACAGCATAATAACTATAGCATTTTATTTGCAGTGTTTCTTGTCAGTGAAAAAATTGAGCGAACTAATTCAGTCACAAAATGCGAAAATTTTATACTTCGTTCAATGCTCATATTTTTTAAGTTTAAGTAAGTTATTGCGACTTACATATGGATCTTGTATGCAAAACCAAGCTCAAAACTGATCTTGTTTTACACTAAAATCAGTTTTTAGATTATGTTATCTCGACAAACGTTTTTCGTTAGTTCTGTGGCTCGAATTTCTTAGTACATAACCTATTATAGTCTCATTCCGTGTATCAGTGGTGTATAAAATATCCTGAATATTTTAGGAAGTGTTAATTTTCAGTACTATCATATAAAAAAAAAAAAAAAAAAAAATTCGATGAATTTCATTTTTAGGTTTTGAGTAAGTAGGTACGCCATAAAACATAAATTTTACGTAGATAAAATGCCATCTTCTCTCCCCTTTCGCTAATTTAACGATACCGAAACATTGAAAATTTTCAAACCATAAAGAAAATTTTTAGAAAAAATGAAATAGGAAAAAAAAAAAATCTCTAGTAACTATCCATTTGTTTTTCTTCTAACCATTTAACGATAACGGACGAAAATTACGATGAGACTTACTTTCAGTCTTTCACCAACTTTTTCCTATATTTTCAACGCCTAAAAAAGATGAAAACGGTTTATCATTATTCCAGCCCATTTTCACAAGGATAGAATAAGTATTCGGAAGAAAAAAATTATGCCCTTATCATACTTGAATGATCCCAATGGAAAAATTTTTCAAATTTCAATTTTTAAGAAAATCTGAAACTTGTACACCATTTTCAAAATTTTCTTCTTCTTCAAATGTGTTGAGAGAGTAATATTCTTCATTTAATGAGGTAGAAAAAGTATTAAAGTCTTTCGAAAATTTGTTTTCGCATCTCCGCACTGGAATGCGGGAGTTTCATGGCGGAACTTGTGAATGGGTTTTGGTTGTGAAATGATCGGCAAATTTATTACTGAATTTATGAATTTGCAGCAAATGCTGTAAGCAAGAATTCCGCGGGCCACTACGATAGATTGTATTATTTTTCTCATTTTCTGTTTTCGAAATGAAAAGAAGACAAAAATTCAAGAATTTACTCGGACAGTGTTTGTGGGTCAAATTGTGGTCGCGATGATGCATTGCTTCAAACATAATATTTTGAAGCATTCATGAGAAGAAAAAAAAAATCTGAATCGAATAAGGAAATGTTTCTTCTGAAAACTCACGTTGTATTTTTATTTTTTTTTCATTTGACATGGTACGGAACTGATTTGTCGAAAATATTAATTTCAATAAGCACTTGACCCGTTCTATCTCGAACTAAATTGAAGAACTTTTAATTCAGCGTGACTGTAATGGAAGTCAATGTTACAGTCTCATAGTGGCAACTAACTTCTAATTAAAATGTATCTCATTATTCCTGTACGAATGCATTTTTTTCGAATTAATTTCATGATTTCATGTTTGTCATTAAGTACATGCCTTATTTTCATTTGAGAAAAAAAACTGCTATTGAGAATTTCCCAATTTTCGAAAGATATTATTTCCTCTCACATCTGAGACTGAGTCTTAAGTTCTTCGATTAGTTCTCAAAATTTAGAAAATATTTTCCAAATTTTTCCCCTTTTTTTTCGAGCTAAATATTGTTACCCATTGATGTATTGTACAACTTTCATCGTTGTTTTAATTATTAGTCTTTTCACACACTTGATTAAACTCACCTAAATGATGAATGAATTGTTAGAATTTCGTAAAAAATTTATTTTTGAATAGGGGACTAAGTCTTCCGATATTATTTAATTTTAATGTTTGTTTTGAACGATAGATATAGCAAGATTTTGATATTGAAAAAAAAAAAATTTCTTGCTGAAATTTTTCTTTTGGGCATGGTGTTGCAAAAAATAATATACGACACTCGTGCGGAGTAGGCGATTGCTACTCGTGTGATTTGCAACACACCCCTCCGGCTCGTTCTGCAAGGATCACACTCATATCAAAATCACTTACTTTACGCACTCTTGTATCACAAATAACCATTTTTGGTTGGGTGTTGCAAAACAATTATTAATAGAATCATAATTTTATGATCGAATTAAATTTTTTAACCGTTGACCTAAAACTACGCAGTTTAAAATAATATTACTCACCTCTTTTAAAATCGAAAGAAAAAAAAACTTTTTGGAAGTACCTACCGGCCGATCAGCACTAAAATTTTTATCATGTTGCAATGAATTATAGTTAAATTTTTTGCAAATATTTTCGTTAGGCCTATTGGCTCAAAATTGAGCATTTTATAGCCAAAATAAAAACAAAAATTGTGTTACTGGAAGTACCATTCGGCCGATCCACACCAAAATAAATAGGTCAGGTTCTTAGCTTAGTATTAACGTTCGTTCTAAATATCGTGATATTAGAGAAAACTTACGACCTGTACCTATACCGTGGTAACCAGAAATTGGTATACATATTTATATATATGTATAAATTTGAATTTTAGTTCCAAAAATTTCTTTGCGTTATGAAACAAAAAACGTACTTGCCTACCTCCACCGTCAGGTCGTTCCATGATACTAAGATTAATAATTAGATTTTCATAGAGAACCTTCTTAAAAATGAAACTCTAGGTATGCTACCAAATGAATATTTTCAATTTCTTTCATTGACTTCCTAATGAAAAACCGTACTTATACTTGCTTGTGGGATTCCACCAGATCCCACTTGTGCGTGTCTGTTGGCCTTAATTATTATAAGGTAGGCAGCCAACCATTTATAGGACCACGCAAGCAAACGCCGTTTTGAAGAGTGAAGAGCGAATGCTGGGCAACTGTAGCTGATGCGGCGTGGGTATTTGTTACCCACGCCTAGCTACGTATAAGCAAGTGGCTACGTATTATTACGTAGCCCACTTCCTAGGCAACCGCACATTGTCTATTCAGACGATGAGCGAGTTTGTAATTTGTTATTATGATACGTCGATCAGGCCTTTCGGCTGAGGCCGAGCCTCAAGGTAGGGCGAATCCCCACATTGCTCTTTATTGTTGTTTCAGCTATTTTTTTCCCGAAACTATGTAATTAAAGGCTCGAATTAAAAAAATCTCTTGCGAAACTTGCTGCGTAAGAAAAAGTGGATTTTCTTTGTTTAAAAATCACCTCTGTCACCAACATTCTATAAAATATTTATATATTTACAAAAAATTGCCAATATCACACAAATACGATGCATGGCGATAAAATATACTGATTCAGTAACATGTTCTCAAAATATTTTAAGAATAAATTTTTAATTCTTATGTCAAAAATCATTATTTTTTTTAAAATGAAAAATTATTCCAAGTTTTAACTAGCACGATTTTAGGAAATAATTCGATGGTTCTCTTTCCTGCTGTCACGAGAATTGTGGATTATATAAAAAAAAGAAATAAAAAAGAAAACAACAATTATAAGCGAAAAAAATCTCACAAATTGCAAAACGAATTATAGTGCAGCTGTCTTCGTGCTAGTTACGAGAATATAAGCGGAGATTTTAGTATTCGCGTTCAAATTTAGTATACGTAAGCGAGTGGGGGGTGGATAAAAATTGACCTATTGCTGAGATCAGGTTTTTCTCGGTGAAGCACAGAAAATGAATTTTTCAGCACCATTATGAGAAGGGTAAAAGAGAAAAAATCATGCTGAAGAGCTAATAGGTTGGGAACAAATTGACCAATCAAAACCAAAATTGGTATGGTCAGGTTCTTGCATAGGAGGTACTGTTTGTACCAAATTTCATGGCTATTGATAAAGAATTGCAAATTTTATTGAGATAACATGAAAAATTAGTACCTCCAACAGCCCCAGGGAATGAACCATAATACCAATATGAACTAAACTTGGAATCATGTTAGATATATTTCAAGTCAAAACCTGTACCAAATTTTGTGATTATAACTTGAAAATTACTCCTTTTAGAGCTATTAATCTGCCAAAAATTCAACAAAATGGCTCCTACCAGACGTATTGTAAAGCCTATCCGCACCAGAATTGGTAGATATTGTCATTAACATAATGCACATAGGTATATTAAATTTCAGACCTATCGATTGGAAATTGCGACTTGTATGCTGTTCAATAAAAACTGCATATAAACTGAAAACAATGTAGTTTTTTCTCGGGTAAATCCAATGTTTCAGATTTCGAAACAATCAGATCAAAATTACGCCTGAAAATGGATTCAACACAAAAGGGAGTACATATTAAAAAAAAAAAAAATAATTTTCAAAAATAGTGTCAAAATGCTCAGAAGATCATGAAACGAAAAACGTACCTACCCGCTCTCACTCCTGGATACGAATATTTGGGAAATTTTAATAAATAGATTTTTTTTAAAAAGCTACTTAAAAAAACAACAAATTATACAAAAAAAGAAACTATTATTTACCCCATAATAAAAATCAACAATAATTTACAATCCTCAATATTACGATAAAATGAAAAACCATTTTTCTATCCGTGAGATAATTTTTCGTTCACTTTGTTCTGTATTTAGTAACGTTTATTCCTACATTTTTATTTCCACTGTTTACATCACTTTTACTATTTATACTTTATTTTCCAACGAAAGACTTCTCGTTTACTTCGCGAGATTATAAAACTTAACAACAATCATACGACAACGCATATAAATGTCGACCGAGCTAAAGTGGGAACACAGCAACGAGTGAGTAAAAGAGAGAGAGAGAGAGTGTGAGAGAAAGAGAAAATTAATGAGTAAAGGAAAGAGTGAGTAGGAGGAACTCTCGTGTCGATAAATTTTCAAACTTTTTTTTCGCGGCGGTTTCGGTTTTTCCTTCGCGTCATTGGCAAAGTCAACAAGAAAATGTACACAAATTGCAACAATTTGCACACAGAAGGGGCTAAATTTTGACAAAGACAAAGGTCTCGTTATAATATTTTACTTTTCTTGTATCGTTTGCGACCACGGTTGAGGAGTATTGTTTAAAATTATGTACGGTAACCGATGATTTATGGTGTCTGAGGAAGTGTAAATGTTTTTATTGTGCGGAGGATAAAATCGTGAAATCAAAGCTTACGCGAATACCAAAACACATTATTATTTTATTGAAGTGTGTCAACCGGGTAAGTCCGTCAGTATGGTGAACGTAGATATTATGTTTACAGTTTTAAGTGAAACAAATAAAATAACCCCTTGCGCCGTAAATATGTAAAAAATACTTCAAGCAACGTAGACGATACATTTTTGGACATTTTTTGGATAGGCAGGCACTTAAGCGAATCGAACAGAGAAAAGTTGATTGTGTTGGGAATTTGGGCAACTGTATAGTATGGGGAAATAAAAGACGAGTGTATTGACGATTTAGGATCGAAAAAAAGATTACGTACTTTATTTTTTTGTCAAAAAAGAGAGTAAATATTCTGGAAAAAAGTGTATCTGTGAACTTTGCTCTGACCACAATCACAGATAGGTATTACAAAAATTTTCTCATTACAAACATTATCACACAAATTGGAGAAAAGGTACTCGTAGGTGAGTTATTTTCTTATTGATCAATTTATTTTTGAGATAGATTATTTTTTCTTCGTTTTTCCAATAAGTATTCAATTTGGAACAGTTTATTGAATGCACCTTCATCTATTAGATATTTGATGAGTGTGGCGACCACATAGGCGGAGTTAACTCTCGTCACCATCACCCAGCGCCGTGGCTGTGTGTATATGGTAACCATATTTTGGTGATGGTGACGATTGAGGTAGGTATTTCCATTGGTCGATGGTTCTATTCCCCTGGCTGGTGGAATACCTACATTGGTGACCTCGATGTGATCTGAGAGATGATGAGGGCAGCGCCATCTCTTGGAGAAACACATCAGCCCGCTTGTACACCTGCTCTCCACCTCACAATTTGATGGCATTGAGCACTAACATCGAGGCAGTAGGTGTGCAAAATACGATGCGAGGATGTATTGGGATAGGGCATCCACCACTCCCTTACAAACACCTACCCTTCTGGTAGTAGCTCCGCCTCCATTTGAGTCGTACTGCGCAATGCTATACAGGGGGAGAGTAATGTGGTGATCACATAGGCGGAGTTGACTCTCATCACCATCGTGTGTATACGGTAGCCATATTTTGGAGATGGTGACAATTGAGGTAGGTATTCCCGTTGGTTGACGGTTCTATTCCCCGAGTCGGTGGGATACCTACAATGAGATTTTCTGATATAGTACCTACATACCTACCTACATGATTCAATGAGAATAAAATTATCAATTATCATTATCATTAAATGCAGGTACCTTCAGGCTGTTCATTTATTGTGATTTTCTTCGGGGTAGATACTTTGTTACACAGTGATTAGTGATTACTGTAGCTTAGATAACCATTGTTCAGTATTTTTAAGGTGGGATCTTATTGTTATATGAGATTTGTGGGGATTCGTCCCGCCTTGAGGCTCGGCCTCCACCGATAGGCGATACGTCGATCGTAAGATCGACGTATCAATAATTAATTAATAAACTACAAACTCGCACATCGTCTATATAGACAATGTGTGGTCATCTACGAAGCAGGCTATGTAAATATATACGTAGCCACTCGCTTATACGTAGCCAGGCGTGGCCCGCATATACCCGCGCCATACCAGCTACGTTTGCCCGCAGTACCCGCAATTTCTCGGCACTGTATGCTACATAGGTTGTCTGCCTACACACCAAACGACGTAGACTTATTGGGACACGAAATTTATCCTTTTGATGTGTGGTAACTCGCCCAGTTCCCACACGCTGGTGACCTCGACATTTTAGGTAAGTCTCGACTTTGGTAAGTCTTGAGTAATAAGAGGCCTTTGGACCCCTTAAGGCGCTAGCAGCGCTATTACTCCCTCTGGGTGCTAGAAGCGCTGGCGCTAGCAGCGCTTTAAATGAGGTGAGGCTAAACATAAATATTACAATTGTGGTGGTAAAAAAAAATTTTTTACAACCATTCTCTGGAGTCATCTTTATGTAATTGGTAGTGATCTAGTTTACGCAATTTGCTAGTGACCACTCCCAAATTAAAGTCTGTTAGTGGAATATTACCCCCCTGATAAATATATATGCCAGTCTATTAAGGACTGGGCAGGGATAAACAGCACTGGAGGACCCAAGTGAGAATCATCCTCTCACCCCTCCTGCCTCTGCAGATAACCTCCAACCTACTGTATCCACATCTGATACAGATAGGAAAGCTAGAAGAAATCAAGCACAATTGTTAGAAATCAATATCTCACAAGAGGAAATAGTAGTTCACAAATTAAGAAGTGGTAAAATACTTCCTGCAGATTCCGTTTTAGCTGAAACTTATAGTTTTGTTGCTGAACCACAAATCTTAGGTTGCAACACAAATACTCTTGGTCAGTCAGTAAACTCTGCAAATCTGCAAAATAGGATGGAATCTCTTGAGGATAGAGCTAGGTTAGCAGCCCAACAAGCTGCAGAAACCTTGCGCCTACAACAATAGACGCAAGCTGAAAATGAAAGGCTCCATCAAGAGTTAAAACAACTCAGAGTACAGCATGAACAACCCCCGGTTAAGCTACCTGCTAATCATCCCGTTGGTCAAGAAAATTTAGACATTTTCAACCAGTTCATGCGATTAATGGAAATTTGAGAGCAGAACAGAGCTCCGAATGCAAATTTCGATGCAAGAAAAATTAAAATAAAAGTACCAGAGTTCCTCCCAAGGGAAGTAGATGTCTGGTTATCATTATTCGAAGGCAAATTCAAAAAAGAAAAACTCCCAGATGAACTCAGATATGAACACATCTGTGGAAATATGCCAGCTGAAATAATGAGGACTGTTCCAAATATAATAGAATGTCCAAATGATGTAGTTAATAAATATGAGTGGTTCTGTAATAAAATCCGAAACATTTATGGTAAAACCGATGATGAAGCCATCAACCAAGTCATGGGTGGCATGAAACTTGGAGATGAAAAACCTTCAGTATTTATGGCCAAATTAATCAAGACTGGTGGCAAAATGGTTACACCAATGGTAATTGCAAATCAATTTTGTAAGCAATTACCCACCAGTATCTCACAACTAATATACACACTTGGTGAATATTGTGCAGAAAATGTAGAAAGACTGGAATATCTAGCCAAGATTGCTGATGATGCCCTACAGGCCAGTGTCAACCGACCTTCTGTAGCTGCCTTATCATCAGAGATTGAGACTAATGAGCTGAAAGCACAAATAGCCCAGCTAAACAAAAATTTTCGCGAATTAAAAAATGAAAATAGAAACTTAAGAAAAATGAATTCAAATCAGAAAAATAATAACTCGAAAAAACGCGATTATAGAAATAATAACAGGCAATCTAGGTCCAGAGACCGAAAGCCTAACAATAATTCAGAAAAAAGGGGTCATAGCCCAAGAGGAACTCCCCCTCGCCCAAAATCTAAAAGTCCCAACTGAAAACCATATAACAATAAGTGGTGCTACTACCACAATCTATTTGATGAGAAAGCCACTAAATGCACACCAGAATGTGCCTGGTGGGCTGTAAAAATGCCTGAGTCATCAAACTAGAATGAGGGGCCCTCTCTGCGGCTGATGCCCCCTCGGAAAAATATTCACGCCTCCTGTTCATAAAGGACAGGACAACTAGGAGAAGTTACTTGGTAGATACAGGTGCAGTCCTAAGTATCATACCAGCTAGCAAAACACAAAAAGTACGAACTCCGAAATACTATCTCCGTGCAGCAAATGACCTGAACATTTCTGCCTACGGCTTAGAGACTAGCGAAGTGAACATCGGTTTGAGACGTGACATGACGTGGTCATTCACGATTGCGGATGTTCCAAATGTGATCCTTGGTGCTGACTTTCTAGCACAATTTGGCTTGTTGGTCAATTTGAAAAATTCTAAGCTTATCGACTCAACTACTGGTTTATTTGTGAAAGGCAAATTGCTAATGTACAAAATTGACGAAGTGATAGATAGCTGCAGCAAACTTAATGAGAAATTGATGAAAATCTTTTCTCATTTCCCTGGCATAAACCAGCCATGTTTCAAACGAGACGCTCCCTATAAACATGACACAGTCCATGTAATTGAAACAAAAGGACAACCATGTACTGCAAGAGCCAGGAGACTTGCTCCTGATAGGCTCAATGCAGCTAAAGAACTATATGATCAAATGATCAAGGAAGGAATAGTCCGACCATCAAATAGTTCTTAGAGCTCGCCGATTCACATGACGAAAAAGGTGAATGGCAAATGGAGAATTGTAGGGGACTACCGTGCCTTAAATGCCCAGACAATCCCTGACCATTATCCTGTTCCAAATATAATGGACTTTAACGTGAATATGAGGGGAAAGACATTGTTCACTAAAATGGACATAAATTGGGCATTCCATCAAATACCTATGGCCACACAGGATATCCATAAAACCGCAGTTATCACCCCGTTTGGATTATTCGAATATCTTCGAATGCCATTTGGACTTCGCAATTTGGCGCAAACTTTCCAGCAATTTATCAATGGATTGTTTAGAGATTTACCATTTGTATATGCATATCTGGATGGTATATGCATATACTCAGAAGGTGGTGAGGAGAAACTAGAGAAACATGTAAGAGCCGTATTACAGCGTATACACACTGCTGGCCTTACTGTCAACCCTGCAAAGTGCGAATATGCACAAGCAACTATTGATTTTCTCGGGTATACCCCAATTGCTGCGCAAGGTGTCATTTTTGCGAGGAAAAAATTGGGAGGGAGTGCTGTGGGGATTTGTCCTGCCTTAAGGTTCGGCCTCCACCGATAGGCGATACGTCGATCGTAAGATCGACGTATCAATAATTAATTAATAAACTACGAACTCACACATCGTCTATATAGACGATGTGCGGTCCTCTACGAAGCGGGCTACGTAAATATATACGTAGCCACTCGCGTATACGTAGCCAGGCGCGGCCCGCATATACCCGCGCCATACCAGCTACGTTTGCCCGCAGTACCCGCAATTTCTCAGCACTGTATGCTACATAGGTTGGCTGCCTACACACCAAACAACGTAGACTTATTGGGACACGACATTTATCCTTTTGATGTGTGGTAACTCGGCCCGGTTCCCACAAGATTTATAACACAAATTATTTTTCTTTTAGATATTAATTGTTTAATATTTTTTTGTACATGAGATATTATTTTTCGGGTACGCTGAGCGCCGACCTACAACTCGAACAATTAAAGAAGAGAATCTGTAATCAATAGTGAAAAAAAAAAACAACTCTACAGCTTTGATTAGTGTTTTTCGAAAGAATAAAAAACGTATCTACGTATATAGTATCTGATGAAGAGTAGAAAGAGCTGAGTTTGGAAACGCACACGGTTATCTTATACCGGATTTGGTGTAAAATCACAGATAAAATATACGTGGTTCACTTTACTGACGTTGGGTTACGTCATTGCGTGCATGTATCATAACTTCCTACAAAATAAATTGCAATGTAAAAACGTTATATTCATATACACGACCGAAGGGAAGAAAATGGTGCAGGGCTCGCAGGGTTCGAGGAAATGAATGATTTTCTGCACCACAGCGTGTAGCACACCAGTACGAGTGTATTTCATCGAAATCGTGCATAATCACGTCGTTTCGAATTCAATCTTTCATTTTATGATCATCATTATTATTATAACGAAAATACTATGCAATGGAATGCTCGCATCTCGCCGCGTATTCGTATCCCTGCGCCACCGTTTTGAAAATTCGCAAAACAAACTTTTATCGTATACATTCTCACCCTCGCTCGTAAACGCATCTCCAATCCGTTACGATGTTCGGAACGTTGCAACCCTCATAGATAATAAAATTTGATTGTAACCTAATACTCTTGGAAATGAAGATGGAGTTGCACCGTCGGTTGCTGAGTGCAGTATGTTATAATTTTTGTTTCCCATCCGCAGTCAACGAAGTGGGTAAATTATTTGTTCCAGAGAAGGTCGTGTAGATAAGGGTCATTTTTCGCCTGTGTCATACTCGAAATTGTGTTTTCTTTTTTAGTAGATTTTTGAAAAAAATCAACTCATTAAAATTGCTCGAGTATTCGAACACAGGGATAGGAGAAGGTCCATTTCTTCGGCTTCCCTTTTAGAATTTTGACACGAAAATTTGTGGCCCAATTGTGCTCAATTTGCGCTAATTTGTGCCATCAATTTCAGAATTTTGCCATCGATTCGCTAAATTTTGTGAAAAGTAAAAATTATAATTTCAGACACGTACTAATTTTTTAATTTTAACATTATTGTACCTACAACCAATAATTTTCGATTTTCGAAGGAATTTAGTCGCTCATCGAAAAATTGCGTATTAAAATTTTATTTAACGATCAATTTTTAAGTCAAGAACATGGTTTTGTGAGAGTTGTCTGTTTAGAACTTTCAGATTTTGAAGCAGGGCTTCAGATACTGAACCACCCTCAATCGCCATTTTCGGTGCAGTACTTTGCTCACAAATTTTTGGCCTTACTCAGTTGAATAACCCGGCTTTGCAAGAGTGAGGGGTGAAATATTTTCTCTTGCAATTGTTTTGTCTAAAATTTTAGGGACTTCTTTTTACTGAAGTATTTTTCTAGTATATTGTGTATTCATTCACAAAACATAAAAAATAAGATTAAAAATTAATGAAAATGTATTCGACACCTTTTTTTAAGGGGTATAATTTAGCCATAGTCCCTTATAAAAATAGGTACCTAATTTTCCCCACTTACCACATTTTAGCCACACCTACCCAACTGACTTTTTATTAGATATTTACAAAAAAAGAAATACAAAACTTGGAGAATAAGAAAATTCAATAGAATGAACAAAATCGAAGCCACATATAGATATTCGCAACGGCAACAACTCCAAAGTTGAAGAACAGAAAAATGAAAGGGAATAAACAAAGTAGCAGCCATGTTTGCAGCTGTTCACGCGCACAGTCACACAATTCATTTGAGGGATTATTTTTTTAAAGATAATTCAATTTTCTATCGGATAGATTTTCGAATTTATTGATTTTAAACCAGCAGAGGATCGAGACAATTAATTTAGTAGAAGATTCATTCAAATTGATTCAGCAGTTCTGGAGCCAACTTGCGAGATCAAAAACCATTTCATTCTTATAATAAATATGTGTAATTTGGTTTATCGCACATTCTTTACCCATGTATTTCTCTTATCACTAGACCCTCACGTGGGGAATCAGATAAGCAGTGTAATTTATTTTTTCCCAATTATTCGCATCATTCCACTTCCACGGCTAATTTTGCAGGCCTTATATCCACTACAGATGGAACATTTGACTCACAGAGGTAAGTCAACTCTTCTAGAATGGTGCACGAGTGGGAGTCGATTCAGTTAGTTGAATTATTCGACTCATAAAACTCATCTCACTTATTTGGCTCCTTCGATGAAGGGGTCACTTTAAATTAATTTTAATAAAAACCACCTACTACATGAGAAAATTCGACCAGCGAATATGTAGGTATATTTTCTTTCTCGGAAAACAACTCCTAATTTCCCAAATGATTCGAAAGTTATTCAATTAACTCATTGGTGAATGAATGAAACACGAGTATCCACACCTCGGAAAACAGCCTACCTATCTGCTAACAATGGGGACTCGGTTTCAATGTACATATTTATTACTTCTGATCATCTAGTGGAGACCTTCTCTACCCTGCCCATTATCACCGTATTATTATAATTATGTGATCTCATATATTATTTAGTTCATTTAATTTCTTCAAACCCGTTATACTATCGTAACATTTACATCTATGCTTCGGTTATTATACCAAAATTACACCAAAGTATTGTGGTTTTTTTTTTTTTTTTTGAAGTGTGACATTTTTCAGTAGACAGACTACCTACACCCCAAAGTTGAAATTTGTTCTTATTCTAATTTGTTAATTTCAAACCACAGATATTACGTAATGCCTCAATATTCTAACGTGAGTCCTTCGATTTTGTCTGTTTTTCCAGTTTACGTCGTATTGGGCTACTACTACGAACACGTCGGATTATTATTGGCCATGAACGAAATGGATTTATTCCGAAATGGTAAGCAAATATCCATTTACTTAGGTTAATATACTGCAACATATAATCGTAAACTTAAACCATAAATTTCATAATTATACCCTCTGAAGTTGGGTGGCTGTTTTGATAAGTTGAGCAAAAAAAATTAACTTTATTCGTTTACCACAGCATTCTTTTGAAATTAGCCTATATTTCCCGCCTTTTTTACTACCTATATTATTTTTTATAACATCGATGGTACAGTTTGAATTTGAAATTTGGTGAAGGACATTGATACCAGACAAAAGTGAAAGAGAATACAGCGAAACGATGTATATATATGCTACGCAGCTCGTCTCGAACTTTTTATGGAAAAAAAAAAGAAACTAAACGATTTATCTCAAACCGCCGGCAACATCGTTAACTAGATATTACTTAACTTTTGAAAGTATTCGTGGGTTCGCATGAGTTTGTATAATATGTAGGCCTACGTCTAACCTATACGTATTTTGTGAGTAACGAAATATTCTTGAGAAAGTTTTTCTTTTTCTTTTTTTTTTTTTCTTTTTTTTTGTGACTTATATTCATAAGTCTATGTATAAATCAAATTATGGCATGGGTAACGAAAAAATGGGAGAAGGGTTCTCTTTTTACGATCTGTCAATAAAGCAGTGCGGAATCTATTTTTATGTCGGCAAACGCTTTTTTTCTTTTCTTTCAGTACTGGGCGTGATGCACCGATAAAATGATTTTATTTTTTCACCCTTAAAATTGGTACTATATGGTCAAATGACCATCATCAGTGTCTTCAAATTATACTGAAACATATTTATTGCCGAAATTTTCTATTGGCTAATGAATAAAGGATTTTCTAACCGAAGGGTTGACCGGGCAGAAGCCGGAAAACAGGAGAATTAGCTCAAATGGAGCAAAAAAACAAAAAAAAAAACAAAAAACAAAAAACAAATCAAAATATAACGTACGTAATAAAACCTCCGGTATAACCGAAAAAACAATAATTTTTTTTCAGGTTAGAGAACATAATATTTTTCCAAATAAAAAAATAAAAGTTTAAATAGGTATCTTTGAACATTAGCTCAAAAATAGATGAGACTGAAAGAGAGCCAAGCTGGTTTTTGGCTAATGAATTATAGTATTTAGAAAGCTGTCAAGTACAAACAGATGTAAAATTTGACATAAAATTGAAATTATTAATAACAGTAAAAGATAGATCTCAAGTGTTATGCATTTTTTTTTCCTCAACCAAGTTGCTCACGAATATATTCTAAATTATTGGTTATATTCCCAACCATAGATGAAAGTTGTCACCAACGTAGTATTGAAGATTTCACTTAATTAATATTCTCATGTTGTAGGCGAGTATTTCGTAGTCGGCGTTAGTCTCGAACCGTATGATTCGAAAAATCCACAGAAATATCTGAAGGATACCTTCAATCAAGAGATCCTACCCAATCTACAAGAGCATTATCGCAGTTATTTCGGAATTGTTCCAAGTCCGGCCCGAGAATTCGAAAAGTTTAGTAGTAAAGTCAACGAATACCTCCACAAACCACCCTTCAACTTTGGCAATCCACTTTCAGTTATTGGCAAGGAGAAAAAAGTGAGTAAATCATCAAATACCTGATCAGTTGGATCGTATTCTACCAAATAGAACCAGCATTAACACAGTAATAAGGAAAAATGAAAATTTTCGAATGCTTATATTAGAAAAATTGGAAGATGTATCCTTATTCATGAAAATACAATTTATTGTTCTTAGGTACAATTCTTATTATACACCTACTTTTGATTCATCCACGTCAGTTTTAATTACGTAAAACTTAAATATTGTATTCATCGACTCGATACTTTCAACCAATTATGTTCTCATGTTGAGTAGATCACTCCTCTAGGAACTATCATATGTTAATGGTCTCAATAGATGAGCTTGCAACGTAGCTTGATTTGTATTATTCAAATTTTTACAATATAATTGTAGGCCTACCGTAATTTTGACTATAAGTTTCTTTTTAGTTAAATCAATCTATTTCAAGCCAAAATTATAGTCACATTATCAGTCAATGAATACGTAGGTAGGTACTACTGATTTCAGATTTACGCTAAGCCATCAATATGATTAAACTAGTTTGTATGGAACCTTCAACAACTCATTATTTGTAATTACAATTTTAAGGGAGGAATGTAATAACTCATTAAACTTATTTGTTTATTCCACATTTTGGATACATCCTCACTGCGACACTCTTTGCCTATCTATTCTACCTCACTTTTCTGCTTCCTCTCAGTTTTTCTTGCTCGATATTTTCTCAAATGTGATAACCATCATTTCTCATCTCCATTCTGGACGCTGTCGTACCTCAGCTCTCTTATTCGAAGGTGGATAAATAGGGGCCATTTTACGCCTGTTGGCCCACTTAGGTAACTTTATTTTTTTTACTTTTTACTTGTATTCACTTCGCAGTATAATAAAGCAGAAAAAATGATAAAAAAAGTCAAATCATTAGATTGGAAAACATTAGTGAACAAACTGGTGAAATTCGCAGTTTTTTTCTCGGTTTATTTCAGATTCTACTGAACCTTCGTTATTATCCTCCTCTGATACCTAAAACGCTACTAAACCATCCTCCAGTAGCATCATTTAAGAATTTCAGCATATTCTAAACTACGTATTTTAACTTCATTCGAATAATGAGACCAATAGGTCAAACATCTGAATTATATGGATGAAAACGAGTCCCTGAATCCCATTTCGTTAAATTCGTAATTGTTTGCGTTCAATTTTTTTTTTCTTTTTTTTTGTCACTTAAAAGGACGTTGTGAACCAAGGCGATTTTATACTCGTATGGAATTCTAATGATTGAACAACGACATAGGTCTGTGTAAAAATCCTGATGGTTTATTAGGTCAAGTCTTTCTTATTGAAGAAATTACAAAATAATATTATGTACTCTCGAAAAATGCCAAAAATGCTGAAACAATGGCAAATGACCTAACATTGAAAGACCATAAATAGTACCTACTTCGTAACTATTATACGAATATTTATTGAATAAAAGTTACATCGATGTAAAGTATTTACCTATAGGTTATAGGAATAAAAAGTTCAGAATTTGATGAAAAGAAATTCTAGTAAGCTATGCCATAGGTGAAAATTGGCTCTTAGCTACCCTATCTCCTGTGTTTTTCTAACATGATGGTTCGGAAAGGGAGTTGGACCTTAATCACTTATTTTTAAACTTTCAGCATTTCTTTACTCAATCATCCAGGATTATCTTTATGAAAGAATTTCCTTCCCCTCCTTTAGTTCTTTATCATCCAAAAACTCTATACATTAATATATTTAAATTATTTATCTGTAATCGGTACTAACCTATTCCTATGAGTCTTGGATTAGACTCATTAACTCCAAATGTTTAGAATACTTAGTTACTTTTTTATAGTAAAAGCCAATTTTTTTTTTTTTTAGAAATGAAACTTTTTCACTATTGATAGTAAACTCTTATAACCTTGACATGACGAATCTGGCACCCAAAAAAAATGAGTTTTTGATTGTTATCTATTCTCATTTTTTAGTTTTATTTTGTAAGAGGTATATCAAAGGCTCTGTTTTTTGGGACGCTGATATCGAATTTGACGTTTATCTTTTCATTCAGCACATTCCTCGACCCCCGGAAACTTCAAAAGGGGGTTACATTTTGACTTCTCCGATTTTGTTGTGTGATACATCAGCGGGTACGTTTTTTGGGGCACTGATTTCGAGTTTGACATTTATTTTTTCATTTAACTAATTCTTCAACCCAAGGACTTCAGAAGGGGGCCCAAATATTCACTTCTCATATTTTTTTGTGTACATCAGCGGGGAGGTTTCTTGGAACACTGATTTCAACTTTCACGTTTATTTTTTCATTCGACCCATTCTTCCACCACTAGGGACTTCAAAAGGAGGCCAGATTTTGATTTCTCATTTATTTTATTGAGTGATATATCACCAGGCACGTTTTTTGAAGATATGTTTTCAAATTTGACATATTTTGTTTTTTAATATAGGAAGAAAATGGAAAAATGGAAGTTTGAGGGCGCAATTGATTTTCGATGAATGATTAGATGATTTCAGTAGTATTCCAGCAATATCTCTTAAGACATTTCACTTCCATCGCTTGTCCCATATGACATAATAATTTTTTTTTTTTTTTTGACAACAAATAAAAAACCATTATGTCCGTTCCAACGGACTTACAATACTTTTTCCACTTACCTACTCTAATTTCAATACCTACTCAAAATGTTGTTTTTTTGTTTACTATTTTTTGCGCAAGATTAGTATAGAAGCGGCATACCTGTACGATGCTGTTCACGTATACGCCAGAGCACTGATGAAAGTTCTGGACCTGGGAGAGGATCCGTTCAATGG
Source organism: Ericerus pela (assembly GCA_011428145.1). Lineage (NCBI taxonomy): Eukaryota > Metazoa > Arthropoda > Insecta > Hemiptera > Coccidae > Ericerus > Ericerus pela. The sequence goes on from WOFM01000483.1 coordinate 1,745,377, forward strand.
TACCGTCATTTTACAGCATATCGTACGATCAGTGTACAAAAGTGCTCTCGGGTAAGCGAATGGAATTTTTAATATATTTCCGTTAAGATACGTTTAGAAGAAGAAATAAAAGCTTATAAAAAAAAAAAAAAAAAAAAAAAAAGACGAAGGAAGCAAATAAAAAAAAATCCGTAAAAATTGGCGTTAATTCATCGCCCGTGCAAACGAACGAAGGAAGTTTACGCTTATAAAAAAAAACACAATGTCAGCAGCGGCAGCCGAGGCAGCAGCAGCAGCAACAGCCAATTTTCTGGCCGACGGCCACCGAATAAATTTCTTCTCCGGGTACATTTTCGCGGCGGACGTAACCCCGGAAATATTTTCTGGTGAAATTTGTTTTTGTGCACCGAATAATAAATCAATACGGTGGATGACGGAGGGTAGGGGGTGAAAATATGGGCTATAACGTTTATTCGTGTGAATATTGATGTGTGTGTGTGTGTGTGTGTGTGTGTATGCGTGTGTGTTTATATGAGAGTGAGAAAATTTTAGGCAAATACTTGAAGCTGAAAAAAAAGAATCTTTATAATCGTCGACGAATGACGAACTACGGGTTTATTTGATGGTGGTGTACGTTTTACAGCCCACATTATGGATATATATGCAGGTCATTGGTGTGGATGATTATTTATCGACTATTTATTTTGGAATTTTCTAATAGGCAAAAAACGAGCTCTCAATTTACGTACAAATTTTTCGCATGCGTGGCAGATAAATCAAATTTGCGGCGACGGCTGTTGATTTTTTGCGATCCCTTTTTAGAACCCGAAATGAAGAAAAAAAATAAACAATCTAAAAACAAAGAACCAAAAAAAAAAAATTTAAACCGACGCGAAATATTTTAACGACGTACGCGTACGACTAACCGAAATTTTTTTTTGATTTGTTATTCTTCAACGATAACGTGATGAGTGTGCATAATATTATGAGATGCAATTGTGAAAGCGAATAAATTCCGATGAGAATTGCTCATTATTTTATGAAAGTTGTCGAATAAGACTCGTTTAGATGCAGAAATTACTTTTTATTAAAAAATAAATAAATAAATACCTAATAATAATAATAATAATAATAATATTTAGCCTCGAGAAATAAATGATTATATCTAATAGTTACTAGGTATCTATGTAATTTGTTCGAGCATTATGGTTGAAAATTTGCAATGTCGTAGGCCTATGTTATCTGCTCACAGTGTTATGAGAATAAGGTATTTTCGTACTTAATTACTTTTTCCAGGAGTACGAGCGAGTTACAATAAACATTATGTAGGCTATACTGGTTGCGGTTGTCTCATTTTGCAAAATTATAAAAGGTATACGTTACGTGTGTGGCAAGGACCCATTTGGTCACGAACCAATTTTGAAAGAAACGCGAATACCCCGTTCGGAGGAAAAACAATTATTTGCTCGACGTTAACGCGCGCAATTAACGCTGCTACAATCGTCAATTTTCGTTGAAACTTGGCGGGAAATCCATTAATTGTGAATTCAGTACGATATGATAGTCAGTTAGATTAAAGTCAGGAACATCAGTTTTTACGCATTCGCATGCTTTTAGTATCAACTGGAATTACTCATGCTTCAGAAAATTTTTTAACAGAGTATGAGAAATGGACTTAATTGATGTGGTGGTGATATAACTTTTTACCGGGGTCCTGGGTGTCTGGACCCCCCTTAACCAAGAAACAAAAAGCTTGACCTCTAAAAATTGTGTGTTTTTATCAATTTTGGTTATTTTTTGTTGTGGGGGGGGGTTGGTTAGAAGAGACCACTGTGAATGTGAGGACCCCCCTTACGACGGAGCTATGTACGCTTTCGACTGAAATAAATGTTTTCAGAGTGGCGGTAGCGTAGATGTGGCGGGGACGATGTCACGAGCTCAAACCGTTTCTGAAGTCCAAACAAAAAACAGTTGTTTATACAAAAACATCCCACTGAAACAACAACTTTTTTTTTTCTTAGCTTGTTGAAAATCCGTGCCGGAATCATCAGTTTCTACGCCGCAACGAAAGGTTCCGCGTATGTTTAAACGAAATTATCCAAACTGTTTTTTAAAACACCACGTTTCCCAACCCCCAAAAAATGGCTCAAAAATTTTTTTCTCGAACTAAATAATTAATTTAGTAATTTTACTTAAAAAACAATATAAAACTGAAAAAGTAATCGAGCCAGGCAAGAAAGTGACTAAGCCATACGAAAAAGTCAACTGGAAAGTGGACATACGCCAAACAATTTTATTTTTTCACGTCGTATTAAAATTCGCTATTTTTGTTCAGTCAGGGAGCATTAAAAAACGTATTTTTCAGTTGGTTATTGTAAAAAATAAATGTTGGAAAAACGGGCACGTGCAGAATGCGGTAAAATCATTCTCACACTCTGCTCCAAAATTAGCCAATTTGTATAGGGATATGGTTTAAGTGACTCGAAACTCATTCATTCCATGCATCATGCTATATATTACAAAATTTAGCATGTTAAAAGTGCTAAAATTTACACCATTTGCATTTCTTGCCCAGTCGAAGATACATTGTATATTATTTTTTTATTTAATTTGCATTTTGTTAAATAAACATTATCCCCACTTGAAAATATTTCGTAATCATGATTTTTTCGTGAATTTCGTTTTCACTTTTTGTTAGGCTTACTATCCTATGTGATGGGGGCTTAAAATTGGATCACTTACCTAGTTTTTTTATTTGTAAGTACCTAGTAGCCTATTTCAAAAACCCTTGGATTTGTCGTATTTGATTTTGAATATATAGGATAGACCTACCTATGAAATTTTTTGGGGGGTTTCTGACATTTTTATCAATTTTTTTTGCAAACTTTGTTTTCTTTACTTTTTGTTTCCTATGACGTCATAATTTTGCTACGTACCTCAGATTAAACATTTTCAATCTTAAAAGTAAACTTTTTTACAATAAGTGTGAAATTTACACTAGTTAAAGCGATTATTCCAAACTTAAAACACGATTCAGAATTGTCTGCTTATCATACTTATTACACATTAAATACACTAGATTAAATTTTTCTTGAGATTCTATAATAATTTTGAATTTTTATTGATAGGTACTGAAATTCAAAATAGCCTACCCGAAGGAGATTTATCTAAAAATTACATGTTTCAAACTTCGAAAAAGTTCAATTCTCTCTTTTGAAGCAGCATTTAAAGAATAACAATTCGCTAACATGTTTATGTTAAATTTCGTTGGAATTAGTTTATATTTTTCAAAGAGAAATATTTGTTTACCCATAGGAATACATATCCATTTTAGTAAATCTGAGAAACCAATGTCTAAAAATTTATTTTGCGTTGGTTTATATCTAAATTGAAATTTGTTTTGAAACGATTCGGTCAAGTGGGACGACTTTTTTCTAATTATGAAATATTCTTTGAATGATTAAAACAATTTTTTTTAATAATGAATTTGCGGAGAAAGAAAAATATAATATTTGTTTTTCTCTGCGAAGGGTGGACTTTCACTGGTCTACTGCTTTCATGCATTTTCTTGATGAGAAACAATTCTTTTAACAATTATAGTCCTACAATAATATTTTGTTGTTGCAGAATGCGGTAAACATTTGAAAACATAAATAAAAACTTTTAAAGTTATTAATGATAATGAAATTTAATGAAAGTACTAACCCCAATTTTTAGCGTAAAAAATTACGAGTTTAATGTTTGGTAACGAAAAATGGAAAACAATGGAGTCTGTAAATATGTTGAGAAAAAAAATTGGGGTGTGGAAATTATAAGCCTAAGTATCATACAGAAATGTAAAATGAGCTCTAGAAATGTAACCTACTTCGATTACGCTGTAAAAATTTGTATAAATTGCGGATGGACAAAAAATTCAACGCAAATGTAGAATAAATAACTAATATCATGGACGAGGCTGCAAGAATAAAAAATTCTTCTTTTCAAGCTACTCCTGCCGATGAGATTCGACGAAGCGAATATTTTATTGATAACATTAATTTACCGAGAAAAAAAAAACATATCAATGTGCTTATGGTAAGTATATATTCACCATAAGCTAAAAATCAATTCGCCTCTGTTGAAATTTGTTACAATTTTATGCGTAAGATGGAATGGAAAGAATTTTCATATCTTCTGTAATATATTGTTACGTAGTACAGAATAAAAAATTTGTTCACATGTATAAGTATCAAATTTTTATATTCGTATTAAGCAACGGAATATACGAAAAACTTCTTTTTACTTTTCGCATCGTACTTTTGTTGTTCCTTGAATATGTTTAGATAAACCGTACAAAAAATTCACACGAATTTTGATAAAATTTTTTGGACGAGTTCCAGTTATATTTGCTTTACCGTCATTATCATTATAATTTTCGTCCAAACAAATTTCTATAGCTGGTGTAAATTAATAATTTTGACAGCTTTTCGTGAGCCTAGTTAAGTGACTGTGACAATTTCCGAAATTCGCATTGAAAGCCAGTACCCACATAAATTTTAGATGCATAGGCAGAGGACCAGTTTGAACTACCTCAGAAATTTCGAATTTACTTTTTCGTTAATTCATCACAAAAAACTAAAACTCTAAAATATAGTTTTTTTCTTGCAACTATTCGGAAAAAATGAATAATTTATTTTTTTTAATGATTAAGATTGGTAAAATAGCCTATTTTAATTCATTTGGGAAGTGTCGAAATAGTTTGGATGCAAATATTGGACCGTTCAAACTTACATTTTCATACCTTCGAGTATGTATTGATACTAACCTGAAATTATGAAAAAAATAAATCTAAAGGTGAAATTATGAACCGTATGAGATTAGTCTTCTTCTCACTAATGGATGATGAACGAAATGAGTCTTGGTTTTGATCCTCTCTACAATAACAAGACCATAATACTGAAGCCAGGTAGTACGAGACCAAGATCAAAACAAACTAAGCAAGACCATGACTAAGAACAAAACTCGACTATGCAGTACTAAGACAAAACAAAAACTTCAGAAAACAATATGACCGAACTGAAAAATAATAGCAATCATGTTGCTTAAATAGCTTGAAATATTTCTTGTTCAATTTTTGTCTTTCCTATTCTGAAATGAAGATATCAATTTTTAGGAAAATCTTGTAAGACGAAGACCAAAAACTGGACCAAGATTGAATACACAAAACAAAGACTACCGGTACAGTGTGTAAAACCAAAAGTGAGAGTGTTGATGTAAGGTTAACACTAAGCACAAAGTCACAAGACCAAGTTCATTGGTCCAAGATCAAGACTACGACGTTCTTGGTGTTAGTCTAACTTTTGCTCCTTACTAATTGGTACTAATACTGACAAAAAAATCAAATAACTGAAGTGAAAATTGTTTTATAACATGTGCACAGAATGCACAACTTTCGAGCAACGTATAGTGTATATGGAGACCTGCCATACCTTGTTCAGATGTAAAATTTATTTGCTAGCTACAGCCGAATGTGAAATGGCCATGCAGTCAAGTTTACCACTTTTGGCTGGTGAATATGTGGGACGCCAGTTAGGATCCACAAGCCAACAGTCCTACATCTGGTGACTCTCACTTTGTGCTGAAACAAGCACACACCCGAGCAATTTGTGGCAGAACTCATCACTCTCCTTCATTCTAAAAGTTGCATAGATGGAATTCTGTATTTGGGAAATTGTACCTGTACAAGTAGTGTAAGTCTGCGAATGTAAAGAATGTAGGTGGCGTGCTGTTTCCATCCAACCTCCCACAGTATCTAACGATGTATTATATATTGCTTGATTCTTCCGAGTCTCTATAAGGATGGTATGTGAGGGGATCCAACGCACCTTGTCTGTATGTGAGAATGTATTCAACAGCTAAAGCTAGCAATGGAATGGCTGAATGTTTAAATTCACCACTTTTGACTGACAAAATGTAAGACATCGGTTAACATCCCTGAGCCAACAACGTGTGAAAATAACTTGACTGCATGTTGCACATGCACACTCTACCAACATTTACTTCATCAAGTGCACTCTTCACAAAAAATACAATGTTTAACAAGTGTGAAAAGGCAGTTCCACAGTGCAAAGTTTGCAGGTGAAAAGGTAAGGGCTGCAAACTTTGAACTCATTATGAAACTGCCTACCTTCCAAATATCTTGTTATACAGTGTATCATTTTGGTCCATTAATAATAAAATATTATAATACCTAATTTAATCAATAAATACTTGAAATTATGAGAATGTGAGTTTAAAAAGAATAACATTTGCATTCTGCATCCTAACTGCCTAAGTTTGCTATCTTATCAATCTAAATCATTAAAAAAACAAATTATTTATTGTTTTTGAATAGTTTCACGAAAAAATCTATATTCATTTTAGAAAATCAACATTAATTTTTATATTCTGTTTGGGGACATCACTTGTATGAGGTGAAGGGGCTGGGACTTCAACAACAGTTGCCATTAAAAGGGTGGCAAATATTCGTCTTTATGATGTTAAGCAACTGCACAAATAGATTTGATCATAATTACTTGTACGCATGTGCAAGTAATGTGCAAGTACCAAACCATGACTAATCTAACAAAGACAATGATGTCACGATTCAGTACAGGAACTGGTCTGCCATTTTTTATCTATGAAAAAAATGACGTATCAACGTGTTCACATAAATGTACATAATTACTACGTATGTGTGTACATATGCGTGTAAATAAGCTCGTATATAAACCATCTGGACCAGCTCTAAAATTGTCAGTGTTCGCCCATGTTTTGGCTTACCCGTATGTTTACATATGAAGTAGCAGAACACACAATATACCTGTTCTGGTGAGAATATCTTTTTCACAACAAGGTATTCCACACTCTATTTTAGTTTTGGTTTTTTTTTAAATAATTTAGAAAATTCTCATTACCCACTTTTCCCAAAATCTTGTGAAAAAGTCGCAGTATCTAGGTTAAAAAAAAAAAACAATTAATTTCGAAAACTTTCATATTTTTTACAGAAAGAAACTAATTAATTTCAAAACAACTCTTTGAATTTAAAAATTCCCTCCCAAATCTCAAAAGTCTCTATGTAGGTAGGTACCTACATATTCTAATAATTTAAGAAACTGCAAAACAATCATTCCTTTTTAAAGTCTTGGTGTAGGTACCTAGTTACATCCCATCCGTTTTTGATAACTCTCACGGATTTTTAGAAAATTCCCATTCATTAAAAAGAATCTTGCTTCATTTCGAAAATCCCCACTAATTTTTAAAAAAAGTTTCAATGTAGAATAAAGTAAAATGAAAGATAGTATATTCAAATCAGATATTATTCATTCGGTATTCTATAGTTATTCAGACTCCGCTTATTATTATTTGTATCAGTTTAATGATTTAATTTAGGTTATTTCCTACCTACTGAGCCAAGGGCAGACAATTCAACTAATAATGGATGTACCAAAATCTAAATTATGAAGCAATTATTGCTCATCTTAGATTAGAAGCAGGTACATACTTAAATTGCCCAATTTTCGCATAAAGCCTTACAAAGAAGATGATTTTATGTTGTCGAATAATTTTATTACTAAATACTTTCTCGAAATGAGAATTACATTCGTGAAAATAAGTTTACTTTTCACCGTAAACGTAAAAAAATCACTCCTTTTTTATACGCTTTTATTTTTTTGCAACAGCCTTCACCTCCTTCAACACGAACTTATCCACTTTTCAAGGCTTGAACACAACTATATGTGTGCTCTTTTTGTTTCAATTTAGGTACATGGTTCATATCGATGAAAATGGGGATGCTGAAGGAAATTACACGGTACTGGCGTTACAACCGGGTCGTCCAAATTTTTCAAATTATGGCTTATATCCTGTGGCAATGTTCACTCGTTTGCACCAGAATTTAAGAAATTTACCGGTAAATCTATTTCGTGCATGCATTTTCGTGTAATCGAGTGTCCCGTTTTCAAACGCTTTTTTTTTTTTTTTTTTTAAAAAAAACATTTTGCGGAAGAAAATGATAATAATTGAAGCAGACGAAATTAGGATATCGTACATGAAAAGTGAAGTAAAACTACGAGGAAAAGAGGAGAATGGATGATAGAAATTTCAGAATTTTAATAAACAGTCGCCATCGTCGATGTGTGTCCGTTATTATTATCGAAGAGTTCATTCAACGATGTTGTCGAATTAATGACTCATTTAGACCCGTCATTCTTACGAGTTTTTAGACGTCAAGCAATTTAAAAACGCTGTTCAATTTGATAACATTTTCTATCGGCAACATTTTGCAGTTTTTGAAAAACAAATTTTATAACTTTGTTCGCAAAGAAATGAGGGTAACACGACCTACCTAAGTGAGACGAAAAATTTTAAGAATAAACGTCTTGAAAAATTTGACTGATACGCGTGCATGGAATTTCGCATAACTTGACTGAAAATTTGAATCACAAATTTTTTGATGCTTAAGAGCAGGGCCGTACGCAGCGAAAAAAACCCTCCAGGCCAACGAAATAAAACCCAAAAAACGGAAGGAAATGAGAAAAAACGCATATACGTATAATATTATGAATATTTTCCCCCTAATTTTGTTTTAATAAAGACGACAAAAAAATGAGTTTTTCGGTTGGGTGTTGCAGAAACTTTTTTTCGATCATTTCTTTCACGAATTTCTGGGTGAAACCGCCTCTGAAGGTAAATCGTGCGTACAGTCCTGCTTAGGATATGAGAAAGAGTTTAAGTGGCATATTTATGAATTTTAAGAAAGGCAAAGTGTTTTACATTTCAACTGATGGCATATTCAACAGCAAATGAAAAATTGACAAATTAAATTTTTTTTCACTTAAAAATTTGATATCTAACATTATTTTTTGATCGAGTAACGGAAGAATAATGTCACCCTAAAAAAGAACTACCCAGTGTAAGTCCAAAAATCCTATTTCCTACCAAAAAGAGTTTAGTGGTTTAAAATCATTTTTGAACACGTTTTTATCTCAATTAAAGAAACAAAAAAACCTCTTTTTACTATCGCTACGGAACTTACGATAGTTGAGTATTGATTTGATAGTAAGCATGTGAGTGCAGAACAATCATAAATGGACTTTAGGTTTATTCTGCGTCAACCATTGTTTGAAGAAGGTATAGTATGCTACGTGAAATCAAACTGTTATGAATAAAATTAAGTTTATTCTACACCAACCAATTTTTTTATGTATGGAAAGATATTTGATGCAGAACTATCTTATCTGGACTAACGTTCATTTTCCATCACCTATTTTTCATTACATGGAGTAAGCTATTTCAGATGTAATAGTATTTGAGGCACTTTTGAATCTTTTGGACATGTAACAACTTATAGTTAGCCGGTAGACGTCGCTCCAAACTATAAAAATATGTAAAAAGCACAAAAAATCAATTTTAGGACTTAGCTAGTTCCGTTATAGAGTGACATGATACCTACTTATTGGCAAATACCTACGTCTTTGAAAGCGAATTATCTGTAAATTTTTGAATAATTATTCAGATGATAGTGGATTACAGTTGTAATATTTGTATAATATATCATGATATCAGTCTGGTTTTTCTCACTTTTGTAATCCCTAAATTAGGTTGTTACAAACTCCAAACACTTTTTATACGTAGGTAAATGTATAACTATGAGAAACCTAAGTTTTGCACCTATATAAAATTAAATAAGCTTCAATATAATTATATAAGGTGTGACAATAAAGTTACACCCTTCAATGTAATCCCTCTCCTACCCAAATATTCTACACCACATGTTTTTTTCAGATTTCATATCAACTTCTGAGATGCTTTTCCATAATTAACTGTCTTCAAGATTCATAACTACGCACCTTTAACTCAGTTCCATGAAAAAGTTATGTCTTTAAATTTTTTTTTTACTTTTAGGAACCAAGAAAAAAGTAGCATGAAGCAATGTGGGGTACGTAGGGAAATTAGCTGATGCCATTTTTGCGAAACAAAATCTCGTCCAGTGGAGGCACTGTGAGCAAGAACATTTTTGTGATGGAGGACACCAAGAGTTCTCTATTTACACATTAGCCCTCTTTTTCAAATCTTCTCCTACGAGATAAATTGGCATAGAATAGACAAATTTTCCCAAGTGGAGCCTATTCTTTGGTCACAGTTTCTTGAAAATAAGAAAAATTGACTACATGCAATTTATTTTGGATTTCGACATAAAAACTGTCTGTCATGTTAGTGTTCCATCTTTTTGTTTCTGAACTACACTCAAAGATCACACAATCAAAGATATCCAACTTTTTCACGTTGTCATTACAAATTAAATTCAGATTTATCAATCAACATTTGCTCATTTGATGACCTTTATCACAATTAATCATCATACTACACGTAACTATGCTTGCAAAAATGCAACCACAAAAGAAAGAACATCTCTTAGTATACCTACCTAATGAATTAAATTATCGTAACTCATGAAGAAGATACTTTATCAATATCAACATCTATAGAATTCCTAGTTATACCACTATACCTGTGAAAGTATTAGTTCGTCTCCTTTATTGTCACATCTAGTAGGCCTTCTTCTACATACTATAAGAAAAGAGTGGATATATCATTCATTTAATCGACAAAAAACTCATGGTTAAAATTGTATCACTTAATAAAACTGATTCCTTTGGTATGCTATAGTTCATTTTCAATTCAATTTTGAGGAATACCAACGAATTTTTACAAATTCTTTTTTCTCCACTTTCGGCTTAAAAAAAAAAGTAGGTATGTAACGTATATTTTCTTCTATTTCTAAATATGACTAACATATTCGGTGACACTGTCTGAATATCAGTAATTCAAGTACCCGGCCATATAACCAAAACATCTTACAATTCTTTCAAAACAATTTAAAATACCCGCACCAAATATTGTGAGAATATGTGAATATTGTCATAATATTCAGCACCAAATATGCTGGTCCCTCGATTATATCACAAGTCAGCATATCCCTACAATAACAAGTCCCTATTTCACATAGCCTATTCACCATGTACATTTAGGTAACCTGAACGGGTATATAAACTCTGGTTACAAAGTAATCGATATTGAGTCTTAATCCAGTTCAACATACAGTTTAAAATAGACAGTCTTTGCCTAAGGGTCTTATCCCAATACTCAACCTAATTATCAATGTTTGAAATATTATTTACTGTACTTGTGTGTACAAATTATTATTTTATTAAAGGTGTTTAAATTAATCTTTGTGTTTGAAATATTTTATCAATCTCTCAACAGTTAAGGTCCACAATAGTTAGTGGATAATAAATTGATTATTTTAAAATATTACAGAGATATTGATTTTTTCTGGTATTGGTATTTTGTGTATGGTGCAACACTGAAAGTGGTCTAAAATCATCAACCAAGACTCTTTTATGCCGTTACAGGTACCAATATTTGTTGCATAAAATTGATGTATGAATCTCTCAGTCTCCTTAAATTCGTTCTTTTGTTTTATGCTAAAGACACCTTCAATAATAAAAATTCTACTATACCCAGATGACAGAGAAAAACTAATTTATTAGATAATTTAGAACTTACTCGAATCTCTCCTACAAAATGCAAATATTGGTTCGACGCCCAGTGCTTTTTTCAAATAATGCAATATTTCAACAAAAATCTATCTTTTATTTATTTATTTTATTTATTTATTTATTTTTTTTTTCAGGAAATGCATGTGATATCAGATATTCGATGGGTGAACGGGAGACCTCCAGTCGCCGAACCATTCTGCGGGTATGAAGGAGAACGTTGCATTTGTGAGTACAAATTATTTCTGTCTTCAAATTTCTGAACGTACCGTATCATAAACGATTTTTTCAAATCTGACGGAATTATGATTTTGCAGCCAAAGTAACAGAAGGTGGCCAACAAATTTCTGTAGAACTTTCACCCCGAAAAATGATATTTTCTGCGTCCATGTGACATTGAAAAGAAAAAATCCTTTAGAAATATTAAGTTTTCCTCATTCTGAGACTGTGTAAGTGTCGAAACTAACTTTTCACCAAAAGAACATGGATAAAAATATAGTCATCACGAAGGCAAAGATTATATCGTAGCAGATTTTGTTTGTCTTTTTTTTTCTTTTTTTTTTTTTTTTGGAACCCTGCTAGAAGGATGCATATTTTAAATTACCTGTTAATCCACAGGATAAATTCGAAAAATAATATGAATGTCGTGATAAACAAAAGACACGTACGAGTAGAATTAGCCCATTCGGAGAATTTTAGATGAAAAATTAACTCATTATAATCCATTTGAAAATTAATACCGAAAAAACGCATCTTTGAGAAAAATTGGTTTTAAAATTTCAAACCAGATTTGTAGAAACTTTCATTATGAGTACGGAAGGAACCTCTTCATCGGCTAGAGGTGTTTCTCAGCAATAAAATGTGGGCTATTACCGTCTCATTGAATAACTTAAGCGTATCTCCAAGCCAGTTGCCTAATGGTGATCCTGGTTTATATGCTAAGTACAAGACTAAGACTGAAACCAAGACCAAGACCAAGACTAACATCCGTATTCGAGAACGTTTCTTTAAACCTGGGTTAGACTTAGGTACTCGTTTAACAGATTTATCCTATACTTATACATGCGAGTCACAGATAAAATATTACCGAAGTATCCGATTTTTGCTTAATTATCGTTCTAGAATACAGATGCAAGACTAAGTTTAATATTTCACTATGACAGACCATAACCGAAGAGCAGAACTTGTGAAATAATATGAACATACTGTAGCTGTAAAATTTCCGCTATGTTTCAACTTAAATAATTTTTCGCCCTACCTATTTAATCATTTACTGGCGTTTATAGTCATCGCATAATTAAGTTAAGGCAACATGTAGAGGCCAAGATTTGATTCCATAAACTGAAGACTTGACATCGCGTGTTAGAGCAGTGCTAAAACCAAGACTATCATAATCTAGGTTTTAGTCTCGCTGTGGCTCATCACAAAAACCCATTGTGTCAAAAACTCACCAAATTATTCGTACCTACTTATATTTACAACTGTAATGAGTCAGTTTCACAAAATATAGTCTTCATTGATTAACAATCTTATCGTTAACGGGAGTGGTGAAGCTATAGAATAAAATTTCTGAAGAAGAGCAATGTAACGTTATTTTTTCCTCGAATGAAAATAAATAATTTTTTTTTTGTGCTTACATATTTTCCTATTTTATGGCTTTAGTAGATTTTTGGAAGCTTAGCCCCCATACCCTCCTTTTTGCATGATCTCCGGTTATTTTGCCGAATACGTACGTTTATTCATTTAGATAGTGAAAAAACTGAAGATTTTTGCTTCATCGGTTGAAATCAAAAAATACGTCTGCATATTTCTAGCCTATATTGATATGTTTGCGTTTTTATCAAAATTGACAGCAAAAAATAAAGTAGATCGTTTAGCTATGAACCGCCACATATGCCAAAAAAATGCTTTAAACATATTAAATAGGCTAAGTCGAAAAAAAATAGAGTTTTTTATTTCAATTTTTTTTCTTTCCCTTGAGAAGAAGAAAACAACTGTTAGAAAGTCTCATTTTTTACATCTTGTTCAGCGAAATGATTTCATTTTTTTTTTTTTTGTTTTGTTTTGTTTTGTCTTCTCGCTATTTTTCTCTCCTTCAGATTCTCTTCTAGCGTGAAAATCGAATGACGTATTAAATTCTTTCGCAATTTTTGCCCAATGTTACAGCCTACACCCTGGAGATTTTATCCGGAATCGCCGGAATCTTTCTCGGAATTTTTCTAGTCATAGGGTTCATAGCTTATAGAAACTGGAAATACGAACAAGAGCTGGATAGTCTCTTGTGGAAAGTCGATTACAAGGAGATCGAAATGAACGATCCGGACAGCAGTAGTACGACTAGCAAAATTTCGCGAGTAAGTGAATTTTATTTTTTCTCTGTATCTACTGTAAGTACCTACTTATTCATTCATTTTATTCGTTTTTCATTTGTTATTCATTTTTGTTTCTTCCGTTTTTAACGTTAAATATGTCGAAAAAATCGTATTTTTTCTAAATGCTGGTATAAAAAGCGACAACGATATTATCGAGCGAGAGTTTTTACAATATTTAAAAATAATATTTTATTGCTAAGTTATTATTTTGCCAACATTCTGCACTACTTCCACACGAATTCATGTATTATTCAAGTTTTCCAAACAAAAATGACACGAAATTATTCTTATGCTACCTATTTAAAATAATACGATTTTCTTTCCCTCACGCCTTCACTTTCTACTTTTCTATATTATTATTTTTCTCCTGGACTAACACCCTTCTTCTACTACAATACATCTTCGTGCCATTTATTGGTATACGATATGGAGAAAAATTTCTCAGATGACTTCGATAAAACAAAAATTTTTCCAAAAATCTCCAACTATTCGTTTTTCGTCTATTGGCGTAGAATATTTGCGGAGGTGGCTCCATCTTTTTATAGGTTCCTGTTTGTTCACCGTGAATATGGATTCATGTTATAAGGCCCTTTGCCATTTTCATCGTCTCGAATGAATTTCTGTTTCATAATTCTGGAGGGAAACACGACTTTTTAATGGTCTCGCGTTATTTTCCAACTTATTTTCCTGGAAGAAAATTTTTGAATGTCTTTGAACGGATGATGGCTATTTAAATTTGTATTAATTATTTTCTTTCCACGATGAAAAAATAGAATAAGTTTGCGTGATTTTTAATTTTTGAATATTATCATTTATCAATGTTTGATCAACTAAAATATAATATTTCTCAAAATAATTGTTCTATTAAGAAGTCGAATCGGTGAGAATTGTCAGATAAGATTGAATTGATCTATATATTTTCCTAATTAAAGCCACTTAATTAGGTAGGTGAAATTGATCAAAATAAAAGTTGTAAGGTAGGAGGTGAATATCTGAAGCTGTTTTCTAGTGAGGGAGGTCAAACACGGTGATTATCAGTACACTTTTTTCACAATGAGAATATTTTCAATAATTCATTTTATTCTCTATGAACAGATAAATTTCATAGGGTTGAAAGCGCTGTATACTAAATTTTTACTGAACCCTACGCTTTCAACAAGGGAGGTGTGTAGAGCTTCCATACTCTTTTATAACATTATCACAGGGGCTGACACACACGATGATCAAGAAGGGTACTTTTTTCAAAATCATAATAATCTGTATAATTTTCTTATTGAGAAGCTGAAAATGAATATAGCCATAAAAACGACCAAAGAATTAGAGTAATGAGAATTTACATCGATATTTTTAGTTTATACATCATATTAATTCGTGCCAGTACATACATTATGTCCTTCAAGAATGGAAATGAACCATAAAAAAAAATTTCAATATATATTTTCATTATTTTTCTAATGGTTCACTTCCATTATTAAGGGACACCAAATATGTACTGGTATCAGATATGATGTATAGACCATGTGGTAGGTACATATTGACGGGAAATTTTCAGGGTACAAATTCTTTGGTCATTTCTAAGCCCATTTGATTTTCAGTATTATAGTATCCCAACAATAAAAAAGTGATACAGATTATTATGGTTTTAAAACAAGTACCTTTTTTTGACACCCTGCATAAAAAAAAGCACGGAAGATTTTTTTTTTTAATTTTATAACTGGAGGCCGTTTACGAACTGTCTATAAGCTTTATAGCTATGTCTATAAAGCAGTTATAAGGGCTATATGTATTGCTTATCACTACTTTATCGATCTATACAGCCATGTCCGGAGGTGGCCATATAAGTCAATAAGAGCTATAAAGAGATGGGAATAATTTTGTTTGTGATTTTTACTGTGGATTTTTATAACTGTAATAAAAAAATCTCTTCTTACCAATAAATGTCCAACTTCGGTGAATGCGTCTTGGTGTCATTTATATAGATAATTCGTAAACACCTCTTTATAGTTATGATTTCCTTATGGTCTCTATAGATAGTTCGTAAACAGCACCCTGAATACACTGTTTTTGTATTCAAAAGTACAATTTTTATTGCACAACACTTCGCTTTGGCGGAAAATTGAAAAAACTAAAAGTATTTTCATGTTGGAAACCCCCTCTGGTGGAAGCACATATAGTGGTGAATCGTTTTTATCACTTATTCAAGAGCCTTACCTTGCCACACTACAGACATGAAATCTTTGGTAACTATTAATACAGTGTCAACCACATTTTTAGCTTTATTATAATGGATTGTGTAGACTTATTTGACTTTTTGGAAATTCTTTATTTTTTCACCGGAGGAGAAAATATGAGATATTAATTTTCCTGGGGACAAGGGAGAAAGCAATCTGTTATGGATGTTTAGGTACATAATCCCGAAAAAACCTAAATTTTCAGACTTTTGTTACTTTTCCATTTTTGAATGCTAACCACCAAATACTAATGTTGCACTTTCAAACCAACCAGTCCATTTATTTTTACTTTCTATGAGAAGGATCGAATATTATTGGCAAAACTATAAAAATAGCGTCGGAAAACCTGATTCCTTTAAATATGCACTCCTTTGACTCCTGCAATTCGAAAAGTAGACCTGATTTTAAATTTGGAATTTCTTTTTACATTTTATTACATTGAATAAATAAATACACAATATAATTAAGATACCGTAATAGAAAATTTTAAGATCTGCCTATACTCGCTTTCACCTATAAAAAATCTTGGTTATAAGCTCACCAAATAGTACTTTCAAAAATTTCTCAAATTCCAACCTTTGCACGAGTATAACTATTGCTTTAAATTCCACATTTTACTGCTACAACCATAATATGACTATACCGTGTATAATAGACCCTCTTTTTTTCTCTTTGTTTCAGACTCTTCATCCACATGTTGGAACTAGTCAAGTATCTTTAAGTTCAAATCCAGATGCTGATTTTAGATACTCAGCTATTTATACGACCGTTGGTATGTACAAAGGTCGTGTATTCGCAATTAAAAAGATAAGGAAAAAAAGTGTCGATTTATCCAGAGACATGAAAAAAGAACTGAAAGTGGTAATACTCTTCAACTTTTTATTAGACATGAAAGTATTTTATTACTCGTAGACACAAAAAACGTGTTTTATGCGTAAGAATTAGACAGTTAATGATTGCAAATTTTATTTTTGCTCATATATTGTTTTTAATGTTTTTATTCCTTTCTAGATGCGAGATCTGCGACACGATAATTTAAACTCGTTCATCGGAGCTTGCACAGAGCCACCAAATATTTGCATTGTAACTGAATACTGCGCGAGAGGTAGTTTAAAAGTACGTACATAAATAGTTTATTTCAGGATTTTCATAATATATTTACTACTAGCTCAAGCAACTCATACTCCAAACAAACTATAATAAAAGGATAAAAAACATAAGAAAATGCTTTATTTCTCAAAACTGTTTTATTTGAGACTTCAGTTTTTGAGTTTTCGTGTCTCGAAACTACCACTAAAATTCTGAAGTAGTAATGAGGATTAACTTTTAACAGGACAGACATAGAACTAAAAAGTTCAGTTAGAACTTTTTCAATCTTAATTACAGAAATCTGTTTTTTTGAGTATTCACTTCTCAGAACCGATACTGAACTAAAGCCATTACTTAACCTAATTAAAACTGAGAATTAACTTAAAAAAGAAAAACAGGTTACGAACTAAAACTTTCGAACACAATTACAATTATCAGAATAAAATTTTTAAAACAAAGCTTCGCATAAATCATCTGGTGATAGGCACCCCAAGTGTCTAAAATTTTTTTTCAGAAAATAGAACCGACTTAAAAAAAAAACGCAATAAAAAATATACCAAAAAGTGAAAAAAATTCTTTTAAAATTTCTTCAGCAAGATCTAGGTCTAGGAACTGGAATTATTGCAGTCAGCGCTAATTAAGAAGTTTTGTCATAAAATAGGAAGGAATTGACGCAGGATATAAAGCCTACATGTGATAAAGGAAAAGAGCGCCAACTTCAATAATTTCAGTTTCTAGACCTAGATCATGCTGGAGAAATTTTAAAATAATTATTTTTCACTTCTTAATGCATTTTTTATTATTTTTTTTTAAGTCAGTTGTATTTTTTGAAATAAAAATTTTTTTGGTTTTTCATTTCTAGCATTAGTGGCAATATTAATTTAAAACTAGAAGTTTTTTTATTTAAAGATAACTCCAAAACTACCTCATCAATTCTGAAAAAACTTTAATGGGAACACCATGGGATCGTCCTCTATTATTTGAAAAAATTTCATCAAAATCAGTGCCTAGTTTGAGAAATTGTACTGGAACAAACATAAGAAAAAAAAAAAACAGCGTACATACAGATCGAATTGATAACTTCCTCCTTTTTTTCACAAAGTCCGATAAAAATCATTACATGTAGGTCGACCAAGTTCGATATAAACAATAATACAACTCCTCAAGACAAATGACGTCAACAGTTCCATTGCCTCTGTCTCATTCTCTACTGGTTGTTGGATCCACAAAATTAAATTAGACTACATTTAGACAAATTATTAGTACCTTCAAAGATGTGCAAATAGTTAATGTGTTCGACATCACACTCTAATTGGCCAATTCCAATTTTTAGAATTGGAACTGATGACGTCACAAAACCAATTTGTGCTTGGAGACTTGGCCAATCTGTATGATTTTAAAGATTTTTGTAAGCACCACCACAGATATCTACACTATATATAACATAGATACCTAACTTGCCTGTTTTTAGCCACATTCTCTTCCCCTTACTGCACAACATCAAAGTAAACAAAAACAGTTGGCACTTTACACACACAAGTGTTCGCATTTATGTTACACTTATACACACTAAATCTAATGTTTGAAATCTTTAATACAAAATATATCATTAAAAATTGCAAGAAAATTAATTTTTTTGCTCTGAAACAACGATTTTTGGTATCTTGGTTTCAATCTTAAAGACTGAAAGAACATCCATACAAAATATGACATCAGAACACGCATTAATAAACATACAGCACTTATTTGAAAATAGCCTTTTCAGCATAAGAAAAATGCATTGTAGACAATTTTTTTGCCAACAGACCAGGGGATTGACACAACATCTCAACACTCCATTAGGTTGAATGTTCAACATAGTGAAAGTGGCAAGTTAGGTATCTAGGTTATATAGTATACTGGAGATATCTGTGGACACCACATAGCGAAAAAAAAAAGTGATGGAGGGGATCGGTCAGAAGGGGTAGTTGAAAAAGTGTGGACCCACCACGATCGAGCTATCTACGACCTTCAACATAACTCTAATTTCTTACCCATAAATTTTTCAAGTAAGGGGTTAAATTCTTTTTCATAAAATCACATTAAAGTGCATGCTTTTGCGCATAAAATGAAACCAAGAACCACAAATTTTAATGCTTAAATCTTGAAAAAACTATTATCAATCTATTCGAAAAATTAGATTTCAATGCTATAAAATATACGAAAACGTAATATAACTGAAGTCATTATTGATTGCAGGATATACTCGAAAATGAAGAAGTAAAATTAGATAATATGTTTGTATCGTCATTAGTAGCAGATATTTTAAGGGTAAGAGATACTCTTATCAGTTTTATGGCATTGAAAGCGACAAATTTTCCAAAAAAAAACTCGTTGTGGATGGATGAATTGCAGGGCATTTTATATTTACACGAGTCTCCGGTGCACTGCCATGGTAATCTGAAACCATCAAATTGTTTGGTCGACTCGCGTTGGGTACTCAAACTGACTGATTTTGGACTGCTGGAATTCAAGCGGGAGAGCGACGATTATCCACATCATTTTCTCCAACATGACATGCATCAATCTACTGGCGAAAAAATTTCGTGTAAATGCGAAGGTACGACGTTAATATTTTATTTATTTCGTGATATGGCTGGCGTACTGGTGTAGTTTGAATGAAGGTTTGATCGAATGATGGCTGTCAGTAGACTATTGGTCATTGGGCTGAGAAATAAAATGTAACTACAGATTTTACAAGAATTAAAATATTCAGCACGTTTGTCGCGTAAGTTGGCTTTGAAAAAATTTGTAAAAATGTTATGACAAATGTTTGGTATAGGTAGATGCTACCTACACGGGGTTCATGGAACCTAAGAGGGAGACAGTGGTTTACGTGCGGGGCGACCGAATTATTTCTCAGTACCGGTAGCCAGCCGGTTTAAGATGCCTTACCGTACACTAAGCGTACTTCCTAACTGAAGCAATTGTCCAAAGGCGATGCGGTACCATATATGGACCGCAGCACGTATACTGTCAGTGAGTATGTAAGTATTACATACTCACTTGCCTCAGTTCACCGCCTCAACGGTAAACACAGAAACGCATCGTCTGTATGAGTGCATACAGACGATGTAGTCTGTTTAATGTGCAATGCACAATTAGTATAGGTCGCGGTCTTTGGTCTGCGACCCATCTGTCGACGCAGGGCTGAGCCCTGAGGGAGGCAAAGAGGGAAACATCCCCACAGCCACTCCCCCCTAGTATTTTCAAACGAAAAGACTAAGTCCAGTCATACCCAAAAAGTTGGGGGGACGTTGGACTGATGATTGTCCGGTGGGATTACGTCCTCTGTAAGACCTAGCTCCTCCAAAGAGGATGTCTCGGAGGGCTGGCCTAAGGCATGGCCAGTAAAAGTCCCCGTATGATAATTGAGGATCCTCCTTTGGTTGTAGTTAGCACGAGATCATGCTCCTCTTTTCTTATTTTTATACCGGATCGCCTGGGTGGAATTTCTGTATTTCATATTTGGGATAGAATTCCATTGTTGGAGGAAAGGCTAGAGTTGGGTTTCTGGTCTATGGACTGTGATTTTGGAGCGAGAAGGCTGAAGGCTCCTAGATGGGTCCATGTCCATGAGGGTAATCATGGATCGTGAAGCATCCGAGGTCTCACCAATGGGAAGGTGGCAAGGAAGAGGTTGGGTCATTTCAGTCAAGACTGAACTGACCTCAGGCCTCGGAGTGGAACTCAAAGCAAGATTGCTTGCCGAAGTAAAAAGTTGGGAAAGCATGATGTCATGCTCCCGATTGTTCTGTTCCTGCTCTTCTGCGAGGAGGGCTTCCTCATAGTCGAGCAAAGGTTCAGAAGGATTAATGGAAGACATAATAGTGGAATGCAAGTGTCAATTAAGACAAAGTAAGAAATTTTTAAAGTGATTTTAGCACTGATATAAATGGGTGTTCGAATTGAACAAATTACTTGAAATTAGAATGCGATGTTGCTCGGAGCGTAATTGACAAACGAATGATTTGTGTATTGCTCTTGGCTGTTTTATTTGGTACGAATTTGTCGTCGAGTTTATCATAATTCATCTCAGTATAATAGATTTAGTATTTTCCCACCATTTAGAAATTCCCACATAGAAGATTCTACGTGCGAAATTCGTTGATTTAAATTACCACGTGCTTTTATGTGGGTCAACGTATTCGAGTGAATGAACTTTTATTCTTTTATATAGGTCAATGCGATAAGGAACGGTGGTGCGATATCCTTATCACAACGTACGTTGTGGTATGTTCTATAATAAGGATGCGTGTCATTGCAGTTGCACCGTTTCTCATTGTTCGTCAGCTGATTTTTGTTTTTATAAAAACGCACGTGAATTTATTTTGAATTTCACGATAGATGTTTTATTTTCGAGCTGATTTATTTTCGCATTTTTCTTCTCTGCGTGTGATAAGTTATGAACACTGTCGAACACCATTTTCCTATATTTTTGTGGAATGTAAGGTCGTTCTTATCCTTGGGACACATCACATGTTAACATGATTTTTGTGCCAGGGAGTCTTTTTTGTTTCAGTTGTAGACTTGATTTGTCTGAAGATATCAATTTTAATAATTCTTCATCCCCTAGCTGTTCAATGGCTATTTCAGCATAGGGTAACTGAGATGGCACTGAGACATATTCTATTCGGCTCAGAGCATCAGCGGGTGTATTTAATTCCCCTTTTATATACCTGATGTCTGTTGTAAATTGGCCTATGAATTCTAAGTGTCTCATTTGCCTTGGCGATGCATGTTCTGCTCTCTGCTGGAATGCATGTGTGATAGGTAGGTGGTCTGTATACACAGTAAAAGTTCTACCTTCTACATTATGCCTAAAGTGCCTGATTGCAGCATTTATCGCCAATAGCTCCCTGTTGTACGTACTATAATTTTTCTCAGCCTTAGATAGTTTCCTCGAGAAGAATGCTAAGGGCTGGTTTTGATCATTATCAATTTGGTACAATGTTGCACCAATTGCAAAGTCTGACGCGTCTGTTGCTACACATAATGGCAAACTGTCATCTGGGTGAGCTAATAATGTCGCGTTAGCCAGCATATTTTTGACATTGTCAAATGCTAAGTTGGCTTCTTCTGTCCATATGACAGGAGTTTTGTCGCGTTTTTTATTTGTTTTTATCAAATCGAATAATTTGCCTTGTTCGGCCTCTGCATTTTTTATGCAACGTCGATAGAAATTTGTCATCCCTAAAAATTGTCTTAATTCAGCGACTGTTTTTGGTTTAAGGAAGTTTATTATTGGCTCAACCTGGACTTTTTGAGGGGTAATTCCAGCAGAAGTAATGTTGTACCCGAGAAAATCAATATTTGGTTTTGCATATTCGCATTTACCGGGATTGATAATTGAACCGGCAGTGTGCAGACACTGTAATACGGTTCTCACTTTCTTCTCGTGTACTTCAATGCCTCCACTGGAGCATATGCAGATATCATCTATGTATGCATAGGCATATGGTATGTCTCTCAATACACCATTTATAAATCGCTGGAATGTCTGTGCAGAATTTCTTAATCCAAATGGCATTCGAAGATATTCAAAGAGGCCGAATGGAGTTATTAGTGCCGTTTTTTCGATATGGTTTTTAGCCATAGGTATCTGGTAGAAAGCCCAATTAATATCAATTTTGGTAAATAGATCTTTTCCTTTCATGTTTATATTAAAATCCATGATATTAGGAACTGGATATCTATCTGGTTTTGTTTGAGCATTTAGGCGTCTGTAGTCACCTACTACTCGCCATTTTCCACCTGGCTTAGGGATGATATGAATGGGTGAGCTCCATGAGCTATTTGAGGGTCTACAAACTCCTTCTTTTACCATTCTATCGAATGCATCCTTAGTCACTTTTAATCTATCTGGAGCTAAGCGTCTTGCTTTTGCTACGCAGGGTTGTCCTACAGTTTCTGTTATATGAACTGTGTCGTGTTTATATGTAGGATTTGGATTAAAAGTTGGTTCGGTGATACCAGGAAAATCTGTCAATATATTGACGAATTTATCATTTGGTTGCGTGCACGCATTAATTATATTAATTATTTGATAATTTTTAGTTTTTCCTTTTATGTGTTCACCGGTTGTGGAATCTATTAATTGTTTATTTTTAAGATCAATCAATAGTCCATAATAGGCTAAGAAATCTTCTCCTAATATAGGGTATTTGACATCAGCTATGGTGAAAGTCCATTTCATTGGTTTGTTAAAACCTATATTTACTTTGCATTTTTTAATTCCATATGCAGAGAAACTATGGTTATCTACTGCATTTAATTGGGATTTTGGAGTGTTATTCTTGTGCTTGATCTTGGCTGGCAGTAAGATATCTGCGCCTGAGTCAGCAAGAAATTCCCTCCTTTTTGACCTGTCCTGTATGAACAGGCGGCAAGAGTAGTTATTTGAGGGGTTGGTTGCCGCTGATACGACCCCTCTCTCTAGTTTGACTTACTGGGAGATTTTTGATTGTCTCTAACCTTATCCAATTCAGAGAGCAATTCCTTTTTCTTTTGCTCGTCTTTGATCATCCTTTTGGCGTAGAATTGGCAGGTTATTTTGCAAGTCCTGGCATTTTCTCCCCATTTATTATGGTGGAAGCAATAGTCTATTTCCGCTGCTGTTGGTGTTTTTATGTTCCATTTTCAAAGCAGCAATTTCGGCTCTAAGTTCCGCTATTTCGGATTTTTTCACTAAGATGGCACTGATTGTAGTTTTACCTGTGTATTCCAGTGCCTGTTCAGCAGCTTTGGCCAAATTTATCAATGCCTCGTCACTGGTAGCATTGGTAAGATTTAAAGCTCCAAGTGATTGCACAACTGATGTAGGTAGTTGTTGGCAAAATCGGTCAGCTATTACTAAGGGTGATACATGGTTATCCCCTTTTTTCTTAAGTTTTGCCATAAATACTGTGGGCTTGTTGTCTCCGATGGACATGCCTCTCATCAGTTCTCAAATTTCCTCTCGAGCAGTTATGCCAAATGCAGTTCTTATTTTATTCTGGAACCAACTGTATGAATCCTCTGCTTCGTCGGGACATTCCATGATGTCAGGACAAGCTTTTATGATTTGTGCGGGCATATTTCCACACAATTGTCTATATCTGTGCTCTCAAAGAATCTCCTCGAGTCGGAAACAGCCAGTCAGTTGAATGAACCAAGTTTCTACATCCTTTGGGAGAAACTCTGGTAGTTGGATCCGTTTTTTGAGTGTGTTTTTGGCTTCTTCGACCTTCTTTCTACAGTATTCCAATATTGCCTTGGCTACGATCTCTTTCATATATTGGTCAAACAGCTCTTTTTCTATCTGAGCCTGTTTCTCAGCCAGTAACCTACGTTCTTTTTCCTCTGGATTTTCAGTCGAAGTTCCTGGCATTTTAGTTTTGTCGTTTTTCAGCATTATTTTTCGTATTATTTTTCCATTTCTTAATTTTTGGAAATCCAGCTTAGCCAAATTTGTAGCAGAAATTATTGTAGGACTATTTCCTATCTAGCAGATGTATATGCGTGTTCTACCGAGATTTCGTTGACCCGTCCAGTTATGGGGCAACGTTTATTTGGTATAGGGGGGTAAATTTCCCACTCCGTAGTCGACTAATAGTCACCTAAGTCACACCAGCTATTTCTAGCCAATAAAAAAGTCGCGTTCAAGCCGCACTTATCAGCAAAGCAATTTCTCGCTTGTCGAGCGTTTTCACGCCTGAACCACTGTAGCAACATCGAGGTCACCACTGTGGCTTGTTTGGTGTAGGTAGATGCTCCCTACACGGGGTTCATGGAACCTAAGAGGGAGACAGTGGTTTATGTGCGGGGCGACCAAATTATTTCTCGGTACCAGTAGCCAGCTGGTTTAAGATGCCTTACCGTACACTAAGCGTACTTCCTAACTGGGGCAATTGTCCAAAGGCGATGCGGTACCATATACAGACCACAGCATGTATACTGTCAGTGAGTATGTAAGTATTACATACTCACTTGCCTCAGTTTACCGCCTTAACGGTAAACACAGAAACGCATCATCTGTATGAGTGCATACAGACGATGTACTCTGTTTAATGTGCAATGCACAATTAGTATAGGTTGCGGACCTTGGTCTGCGACCCGTCTGTTGAAGCAGGGCCAAGCCCTGAGGGAGGAAAAGAGGGAAACGTCCCCACAACAAAGGGTCACAAAATTTGTTTAGGTATCTATTTATTGTTATCTGTTTATCTATTTATTTACAAATAAATAAATCGATAAATGGATAAATAAATAGACTTATTGCATATTAATAAAGATAGTTATGTTAAAATGGATGGTAGTGGACATTATCTCAGGGGCAGCTGTAGAGGTTGATGACATCATAATTTCCGACCCTCAAATTTTAGGGTCATTATCAGTGATTTAAGCCTTTTAAGGAGTGTCCTATTGACATGTAAGGGGCAGGTGAGGGGCTAAATCGTGATGATTATGCATTTTGTAACGCTTTTACGAATCATTTTGATCTAGAAATGTTTCATATGTTAACACCTGTATGGTTAGAAGTCATGACATTGGCCAAACACTGCTGTTTTGCGACAGGTCGCAAGGGCTGTTAATTTTCTAATAATTCTCACCTAAAATTCTTAAATCAAAAGAATCAAAATAGGTGATTATTATGAGAAAAATAAAATCAAATTGAGATCTAGAATTTAATATAATATTCAAGAAAAAACCGCCATCTTTGACATTCACTTTTTTTTATAACGCATGATCAGAAAGTCAATTTTTACACTGATATTTTGCATGCCAAAAATAGCGACTTTCATTGATCGAAGCATAAACTCGATGTAAAGAATAAATCTGCCTTCGTATAAAACTTTTTACATGGAGGTTGCAAGGTAGCAAGGTTAACTTTCTTTCTGACACAACATTAATCTATAAGACTGCAATCGAAATGACGAACTTCAACTGGTAACTTTTTTATTTTTATTTTAATAATTGTAATATTATACGCTTCCTTTTTTCTTTTGTACGTTGAAAAAATTCACCCAATGTCCCACCGTATCAAAATTATCAATGAAAATAATATTTAGTGGAGAAAAAAAACCTGAGTGGGATTCAAATCTGCAACCTCCTGCATGAAAGAGTTACTTTACATATTGGAAAGTGGAGGCAAAAGATACGCACTATGGTAGCAAAGTAGTAATTGGCTGAGAATAGGATTATGGATGAAAATAGGTATAAATGTATTAATCTTGTAATGTGAAAATTTCTTTTAAAAATGAATTTTTATCATTACAATTGGGTAGAATTTAAAGATTATCCTCTGAAAATTGGTGTTCATCCATTTTAAAGTCTTTCCCATTCTCAAAAAATCAGTTCTAATTCTTTTCTTCTCTTAATGAAAAATATATTGGAAAAATACAACGTCCTGTTCTCATCCTGTGATAATATGAGGCGAATTTAACGTTCCATGTGAAGCCTCCACTTCCCAATAGTGCCACAGTTACTGATG
This sequence comes from Ericerus pela, assembly GCA_011428145.1. Taxonomy (NCBI): domain Eukaryota; kingdom Metazoa; phylum Arthropoda; class Insecta; order Hemiptera; family Coccidae; genus Ericerus; species Ericerus pela. Next base: position 1,772,135 of record WOFM01000483.1, read on the forward strand.
TTAGATGTGGTGTGTTCACCGTATTCTATCATTTCAATAGTACTTCACCCATCATTCAGAATATTCATGAGGCATTTAATTAACGTTTCGTCGCTTTCTGATCATTTATTATAAAAAATATCTTCTTCAACAAGGTTCAAAAGTTAGTTTTCATGACTTTGGAATTGCTCTCTCTGCGCTCATTTCGCAGACTTTCCCATACATGTAAACACTCACTTTTGAACCTTGATGTGTAATATACAATTTTTACCATTGAAAATGATTTTAAAGAGGAACATTTTGAAATTCCCAACCGACTGATTTTTATCACCTTTTATTGAGAAATGATATTGATGTATGTTGATATATACTTATTTTTATTAACAACGAGTAATATGGCGTACTTTTGGTAGAGTAGCAGACTTTTTGTTCCGCCACATTACCAGCTCCTTTTTTCTCAAGACAGAAGAAAGCTAATATTTTGCCCTTTGGAGCTTAATTATGATAGACCTCCCACTGAAAAAACTTTTTTTTTTCCTTGACTTATTGAAAACCCCTGTCAGAATCATGAGTTGTGTATGCCAACACGAAAGGTTCCGTGTATGTTTAAGCAAAATTATCCAAACTGTTTTTTAAAACATAATGTTCCTCAACCTCAGAAAAAATGGGTCAAAAAATTTTTTTTAGAACTAAATAATTAATTTAGTAAATTTACTTTAAAAAAAATATAAAACTGAGAAAGTAGTCGAGCCCTGCAAAAAAGTGACCAAGCTATGCGAAAAAGTCAACTTGAAAGTGCGCATGCAACAAACAATATTTTTATCACGTCGTATTGAAATTCGCTATTTTTGTTTAGTCAGGGAGGCATTAAAAAACATACTTTTCAGTTGAGTATTGTACAAAATAGATGTTTGAAAACGGGCACTTGGGGAATGCAGTAAAGTCATTTTCACACACTGCTCCAGAATTAGCCAATTTGTACAGGGATATGCTTTAAATGGCTCAAAATTCATTCATTCCATGCATCACGCTATATATTACAAAATTTAGCCGCTTAAAAGTGCTAAAATTTACACCATTTGCATTTCTTGCCCATTCGAGGATACATTGGAAATTATTTTCGTATTTAATTCGCATTTTGTTAAATAAACGTTATCCCTACTTGAAAATATTTCGTAATCATGATTTTTTCGTAAACTTCGTTTTCACTTTTTGTTAGGCTTATTATCCTCCGTGACGGGGGCTTAAAATTGGATCATTTGGTTTTTGTATTTGTAAGTACCTAGTAGCCTATTTCAAAAACCTCTTAGATTTGTCGAATTTGATTTTAAATATGTAGGATGGATACCTATGCAATTTTCTTGTGAGGTTTCTGACATTTTTATCAATTTTTTTTTTTGCGAACTTTGTTATTTTCACTTTTTGTTGCAAACTTTGTTTTCACTTTTCTTTGCATATAACGTCATCTTTTTACTACGTACCTCAGATTAAATATTTCCAATGTTATAATTCTGGCTCACTATGGCCCGGTGTAAAGGGTTTGTTAGTCCAAATCGTTCTCAGCCTTCGACAACTTTTTCTGGCTAGCCTACTGAAAAATTTAAAAACTTCATATAAATTCCGACACATTCGATTACGATGGATCAGTAATGAGATATTTTTCATAACTTTAGCGTATCGCATTTATAGGTCTCCTATACAGAGCACCAGAACTGCTTCGTCATTCTAATTTGTACTTCACTGGTACACAAAAAGGAGATGTTTATTCGTTCGGCGTTATACTATACGAAATAAATGGCAGACAAGGCCCATTTTGTAACTCATCCTGCTACACGGTATCCGAAATTTTGCAACGAATTATCCATCCCAACAATCAATCCGTTCCATTCAGGTAGAAAATTTTTTAAAAACAATAATTTATTCTTAGTCTTTAAATCGAAAATAGGGTACTCAACGAACGATATTCTTTGCAGGCCACCTTTGGATCTACTAGAAAATAGTTTCGATTTCGTTAGAGACTGCATGAAAGAATGTTGGTCCGAAAATCCAGACGAGAGGCCAGATTTCAAGGCGATCAGAAATAAATTAAGACCAATGCGGAAAGGCATGTACGTAAATACTGTGTACTGTACCATTATTTAAATGAAACCTATCCACAATACAAACCCAATTACGAATAAGGACTTGTGGCCTATGTATTTATGTATGGACCTACGACGTTGACAAATGAGATTAGAGGAGCTAAAAGGTGAAATCGTTTTTGGGTAGAACATGTTGAAAGGTGTAGGCTAATGGAGGTATGAAAAAATTAATTTTTGAAAACTGATCACTGCAGTCTGCAGCCTCCACGAACTTTTCCTGCTACCTCGGTCATTAATACTAACAACTTATAAAACGTAAATTTTTGACTTGCCAAAACGCAGGAAACCAAATATTTTTGATAACATGATGGCTATGATGGAGAAGTATGCAAATAATTTAGAAGTACTGGTTGACGAACGAACAGATCAACTGGTGGAGGAGAAGAAAAAAACAGGTAACTATTGAAAATCACTCATTCACCTGCATGAAAATATTAGTAATTGATGTCGAGCATTTTTCTCTTTCTGCGTCATGTAGATGCTTTGTTGCACGAAATGTTGCCACGTTATGTGGCTGAACAGCTGAAATGTGGTCACAAGGTAGATCCAGAGAGCTTCGACTCTGTGACTATCTATTTCAGCGATATTGTTGGTTTTACGTCAATGTCTGCTGAAAGTACACCACTACAGGTAAGCGAGTGAACTAAATCCATTATGAATAGTAATGAAAAGTTTGGGCTTTCGTAATTTTACGTATAGGGTGTTGATCATCGAGTGAGACAAATTTCACTAGTCGACAGTACTGACGTAGAAAAACAAAAAAAGTTCTATAAACGGGAGTCCGAAAATCAAAATTAAAATATCTACGACCAGGTGAACGTAAATTTTCAAATACATTCTACGCAAACTTCAAAATAATACGTTGAAAACTTTTCATCTTTTACCACTATATTTCGTCACGTCAGTTCAGAAAACAAATAAAACAAATACAACAAATAAAACAAATCTCCTAACCTATAAAACCAGCTACTGCCCAAACAATAGTTCCATATAAGTTGCATAATACCCTGTCTGTTGGGATGGTTTCCAATTTCAACCATGACGAACTACCAATTAAAAATTTGCAATTTCAAATTTGATTTGCGGACCTATGTTCGTATAACACTTTTTATTTGTTTACTCTAACCGTATCTACTACTGAAATTTATCTCAACCGATGGTGTACACTATGAATACCTACTTGACGTGTGTTAGAAGCATATGAGTCTAAAATTTCAGTGGTGAATTAAAAATTTTAACGAAAAATGTGCATGTAAGAAAAACAAGAAAGGCATTCTGCACTAAATAAACACTCGCTTCAAAAATACAATTGTCAAATATTTTGCTCCAAGCCTCATGAGTAGCACTCCCCTCTTTTCCAGTAGCGTTTCGAAGTCTTAAAATTCCAAAGCTCTACTGTACCAATAGTCTAAGTACTTGAAAATGCAGCTTACTAATTCGAGCCTACACCTTTTTTCTTTTCGTACTTGACCAATTTTTTATGCCTTTATTGAATTCTTGTGCCCTTTGTAAAAGGAGATTACTTATGCAATTTCAGGTTGTCGATTTTCTTAATGACTTGTATACCTGTTTCGATTCAATAATTGAGAATTACGATGTGTACAAAGTTGAGACGATTGGAGACGCCTACATGGTGGTACGTAGTAAAATCATAGAAACGTAAGCTAAACAATAATTAACCACAAAAAGACGATTTTTCGAGAGAGTCATAAAACTCTTTTTCTAATACAATGATAAAGCTATGTGTGAATTTATTCTCCTTATTGCTACCAAAGAAAATTGAAAAAAATAATTAAATTATTTTTGGAGAGAAAAGAGCTTCGTAAAATCAAATAAAAAGCCTTATCCCAGTCCTGTGCTGACCCTCAAAAGAACATTCATGGTGAGCCAGCCCAGTTCCCCTCTCAAAAAATGAAAAAACAAAAAGGTATGTAGGCTACCTCACTGTTTTAATGATCACTGGCATGTGAAACATTTTTATTTTTAACAGTAAATTTCGAGAGAACGAGCCGATTTATTCCATCAGTAGGTAGCATCCGCAAGGAAATTATCCAAAACAAAAGGCGTGAGTTCCGCTGGGGCTTTACCCATGAAGGATTGATGTGTAAACATAATAATAGTATGGATGTGTGTGTGTGTGTGTGCAACATGTTGCGCACACACCCACATGACATGTAACACACACAAACAAGAGTTACAATTGTAAAAGTTATAATTACGTAAATCTAATAATTGTAATTCTCATTTAGCCCCTACTGTAGACGTAGCGCTAAGATGTTTACACATCAAAAAAATTACATATTTTAGACTTAAACAGTTGAGCCTCTGCCCATAATATATTTCATAATCTTGATCCCTTAGCATGTTCAAAACTATTTACACACAATGGAATTCAGGAGTCTTAGACTAAACTACCTAATTCACAATGAAAAAGATCTGTTAAATAATGAGAATGTAAATATAAATACTGATAAAGCACCTAATTGAAAACATAGGAAACGGAAGGGAAAAGTTTCCAATAGATCCCCCCACCCCTAGAACACATTCCAGCCCAATGGAATTATTTAAATCATTATTTTGTCGTAATTTTCCAAATTTTCTATGCACGTGTTGTAGCTTGAATAATCTTATTTCTCTGATATACCACTAAAATGGTCGATGATCTCCCATAAATAGAGATTACTCCGTGAAGGAAAACTGTACCAGTAGCTTAGATTTTAGTAATAATAGCGCTTCTATAGCTACCTACATTCCATTTAGGATGCTACCAGTCAATTTTTAATGATGAATAAAAATTTTAAAAAACTTGGAATATATATCAAAACTCATTGCTATTGATACAAAAACTTAGATACGAATTAGATAATCAGCCATTCTTTGATCATTTCTTTCTTAAAACTGATTAATAACTTAGGAGTACATTAAAATCTTGAATGAATGAAAAAACATTTTCAAACATTTTCTCTATATGGCTATCACCCATGCAAATGTTCATTTTATGTAGGTAGTGTGGTATGCAAATGTGGGCAGTAAAACCCATTTCCCATAGCAATACCTACAAAATTCTAAATCCAATTAATCACAAGTTGACGAACCTAGGAGAATTCATCTACATTCGACAACAATACTAAAAAATATTACTGCCTAACCTGTATAGCCTGCCAGGTATCTGTTGGACTCAAAATTTAAACTATTCCTGGTGAAATTAAAAACTATTTAATCCTGGGCTAAACATTTCTCCTAGGCACACACTTGCTGGATGAATATCAACACGATGCCAGTGCTAAAACCACTAAATGGCCCATGCCAATTAGAAAAACTCAACCCATTATAAAAATTAGAGCCAAGTATTTAACAAAAAATATAAAATTTAAAAGTTTGCACGTAAAAATGTATAACAGGCTGGGCAAATGTGAGCTAAAGCAGTAATGACCAGCAGTTATCACAGTTAGTAAAAGATTTAAGCGAAAAAAGACTGCCCATCTACAAAAAGGGAGGGAGAAAAGGGAGATGGAAATAGAAGGTATAAAATATTGTACAACTACTGATTTTAAATGAGAGAAATAAAAGAGAATAAAAACCTAAAGCATCGATCACAAAGATGACATGAGGAAGTGGAGAGATAAAAATAAGAAGAGAATAGAAAGGTCAACAACCAGGGTAAAGAGAAGGGAACTAATACTCCGGCATAAGAGAGAGGTGCAGAGTGAAAAAACATGAAATTAGAAAGAATATGAAAAGAGATGAAGCAGCAGCGTCTAAATGACATGATTAGAAGTGAATAAGATAAAGCAGAAATGAAGATGTAAAAAAAGATGAAGTGAATGAACGAAGCTAATGTAATAGTTTTGCAACAAAATGGAAAAAACATGAAATATAAGGAATAAGGAAAAGACAAGTTTCTGCTGTGATCGAATACCTCGGTGAATTTAGACGTACATAGGTAGTTATTTAAAATAACAACTTTAAAATAAAATAATCTCGAAAAAATTTTAAATGGGAAAAGATGGCGAATTTAAAGGTTGTGATTTGGGTGGTAGGTCGGATGTGTCAGTAGGCTATGAAAATAGAACTACATCTGAAACATTTTGACAGGTATCCTACGTCCATTAAAAATCAACAATTAAACAATTAAACAATTAAACAGGTTGTTGTTGTTTTTTTTTTCTTATAAGCTTATATTCATTCGTCCTCAGGTCAGTGGTTTACCAATTCGTAATGGTGATAGTCACGCAGGAGAAATCGCAACCATGTCGCTACATTTGTTGGATGAAGTAAAAAAATTTCGAATGAGGCATCGTCCCTATGACAATCTTATGCTGAGGATTGGCATTCATTCGGGTACGGGTTTGTTTTATTCAGAGTAGACTAAATTTTAGTGTTCATTTTAAAAACAACAGGAATAGGAACCTAAACAAGAATTTTCTCAAAAAGTAATATCTGATACCTACTCATATAATTCTTTGTTTATGTTGTCGCAGTTAGTAATTGTTTTTCTCTTTTTTTTCTCTGGAAGTAGGCCTACGCTATCGATGATTTTCACAGAAAAATGAAACTTCTTGTTTCCTAATTGCAGGTCCAGTTTGCGCCGGTGTCGTTGGTTTGAAAATGCCCAGATATTGTCTTTTCGGTGACACCGTGAACACAGCTAGTCGAATGGAGTCTACAGGAACAGGTAAAAGCTATAAAAACTTGTGTTGATTTCCAAAATATACATCAGATTTAGGGTTTAAATGAATTCGAGTGTTGTAGTATTTTGTTGTTGCATTCAAAAGTAGACTTTTGAAAGAGCAGACCAAGTGTGGATGTTCCTAAAGGTTGGATTGAATTTTAATCATCATACTCGATTTGGATTTGAAATTCGAATAATTTGCTCATATTTTCATCTTACCTATACACTAATAGTGCGAAATATCGATATTTTTTTTATAGATACCTAATTTCCCCACTAATAATTGGAGAATTTTACTATAATCCATTGTTAAATGATAAAATCTTCAAGATCCTTAGAAATAAAATTTACAAACGCGGAGGGAAAGTTGTGTTGAAGTACAATTTCAATCTCTATTGTAGCCTCAAAATTTTTGTGGTAAAACATAAGAAAAATAGGCATAAAACATATCTATCCTCCTGGGGAAAGCATTTATATTGAAAATTTTGATATTTCAAGAAGAATATCGATAAGTATGGATATTTTTCGCACCACTACTATACGCTAGGTCGAAACTATTCAAAATTTAGTTAGTACTGGTCGAAATAAGGAAAAACAGTTGCTCAAAAATGCAGTGTGGGGACTCAACGGTATGAGGTAAGGGGCTCGAACCCCTCGACGACAGTTGCCGCCCCAAAGGGCAGGCCAACTTATTCGTCTGTACGACGTTAAACCAAACACGAAATACGTTCAATCGTAATTACCTGCAAGTACATACAGGTAATGTACGAGTACCGAATCGTGACATCACCGAACAATGTCACGATCCGTACACGAACCAGCCAGCCATCTCTTATCACAATAGGGGATGATACGACCTGGCCGCCCTCACCGACGTACGTATTACCTTACGTATGTGTGTTTGTGTGCGTGCAAATAAGCCGTATAAAAACCGCCCGAACTGGCTCTAAAATCGCCAGTGTTCGGTCTGGTTCTGGCTTACCCGTACGCTTGTACAAAGTGGCTGAACACGCTTAAATTCTGTTGAATTTCCTTCTGGTGAGAATATCTCTCACGACAAGGTATTCCACACGCAGCTTTCACATCAAAAATACATAACTGCCTGATGAGTTGCCTACTGCAACTTCAGTAGGAAAATTTATTTATTAAATGCTATTAACTCCGTGAGTATTGAAGATAGCCACATAGGCATTATGATTCGGAAATAAATTCTTATATAAAGCCACAAACATGAGAGATGAGAACGCAAATATGGTATTCTTTTATTAGTTTCTCAAAAACATAAGTGATGGACATCATCCTGCTGATCCAACAAAAGAAACAAGTTTTTTTTTCAACATTAACTATTGAGAAAAACAGATAAGATGAAAATACTGGTTCGAAGATTCGACATTTTTATCCAAAATTTTTGTAGAATGCATTCCAAATGTTTTCACATTTATAAAATCAGGATTACCACTTTTATCAATGAAAAACCTAGAATGGTAGCAGAGATATTACGTTTCGATGCAAAAAGACATCATCTTATTACGTTTTGTCGGAAAAAAATACGACATTAAATGAAGATGTTGTCTGGAAGCAGAGTTGTACGCTCACTGGCGATAAGCGGCAATTTATTCCACTTTCAGTTTTACATAAAATCTGTGTATTAACTCAGTTTTTCAAAAAATGCAATTATTGCGTTTTGATAAAAAGCTCTTCCATTATTCAATTTCTGTTTAATATGTTTCTATTTTTGGTTTCGGTAACAAATTTGTGAATTATTTCTAATTCTGTTTTCACATTCAAATTTTGATGTTTCCTTTAATTTTTATTTCCAGTGCCAAAAAATTTGGTTTCTCAATGCCTGGTATAACCCTATCCTTATGATTTGAATTATTCATTTTTGTACAGACCTGAGTGCAGGGCGCCTAATGCTCCCTCTGTGCCTGGGTCTTCTCCAGCATGCAATTTCAGAATTAACAGGCAACGACTATTTCTGCAGTTTTCACTGAAGAAAATTACACATTACAAATAGAAAAGAGAAGTGTGTAGTTAAGGGTGAATGGAGGAGGCCCCCCAAAAAAGTATTTCTAGAGTTGGAAAAATTGACAGGTTGCATACGTATAGTTGAACAATTGTGGAATTCGAGGACTTTTTTTTTCAAAATTTTGCAGAAGTTGGCAATTTCGGAGTTAGAAAAATTAGCAAACAATTATCGTATACTTAATATACTATAGTGAAACCTCCTTTAAAAGACACCTCTCAATAGCAGACCCCTCCCCAAACAGACAAAATGTGTTTGGTTCTGGCAAAATTGTATGTAAAGCAAGACATTAAATATATACCAATAGCGAACCTTCCCCTAAAGAGAACAGACGAGTCAGATTTTACCTCTTCATAACAGACAGGTAGGCTAATAATGGAGGATCGATTCCCCTGAAAGTGCTGGCCAAGGGTCAAAATTTCAGTACAATATACAAAAAACTATTCGATCCCAAAAGTAACTTTTAATGACCCAAAATTTTTGTAATAATTAACTACTATACCCATATGTGGGTAAACCCCATTTGTTACCATTTTGTTAAGGCAGCAAACCTTTTACAAAGCCAACCTTTTACAACATTGGAAACCAGCAACTAACAATAGGCATTGCCGGGGTATAGGTTAGGCTACACACGCACATTATCCGCAAGTATCGGAAAAGATAGGCGCATGTTTTATTACTTAGTTAATGTTTAACTGTTGTTTGTATATTTACGTATGCATGTTCACACTAGGCTATGTTCGTAGCATTTAGGCTAAATGGAGAATGAATTTTGTAGTTTGTCTATTAGCCCATGTGCTACAAACATGTGTTTATGTTTTAACACCAGTAGACTTAAGTGTGTGGACTTGCTGATGGACCAAGTCCACAGTTTATCGACTGGGGCCGAGCCCCAAGGGAGGAAAGGAACATGGTCCCTACACTACACTTGACTATTGTACACATTAATAAAATTACATAGGTACATCAACTTTTTTCTTGCTTTTTTTTTTCATTTTATATTTTTCCTCCCAATAACAGACATCTCTCAATAGCAGACAAAATTCTTGGTCCTACTCGTATCATTACTAGAAGGTTTCAATGTAATTGAAAAATTGCGCCAAGTGGTGACATTTTTATTTTTTTAGCTTTTGAAAATTTTTAAAAATTTTTAAAAATTTTGATTTGCAGTTCCACGTTTCTCCCTCCTGGCTCCCGTTGTATCCCTGAAAAATGAGACAAGTTTAAATTATTTGTTAATTACAGTGAAACCCCGTTAATAAATTTTCGCATAAGAGGTTTTCCGGATTATTCACTGCTTTGTTTTGGCCCCTTGATTTGCCATACCGAACCTATGTAAAATTTTCTGGGTGAGACATTGCCGTGTACGATAGTTTCCCATGTAATACCTTTTTCAGGCTGGTCTGAACCAGTTCAGCATTGCAAATAGGAACTTTTTGAAAAAAAAAATTTTTTTTAAGTTTTAACCTAGAAAATCAAATAGTCTCTTCAGAAAGTTATTGCAAGATTCTTCCAACTGTAAACTTAAATTTTTTTAAACTGCTGAAAGTTTCGCACTTTTGGCCATTATTAATTGTTTTTTATAGCATATAATTTTTGTTAAATCAGATATTTTACAGAAAAAATCCAAGTAAACGCAATTACAATTTTTTTAAATTGTCTGAGTATTCGGACCCAGAGGTGGAAGTGGGTACGTTTTTCATTTCATGATTTTCTGACCATTTTAGCACTATTTTTGAGAACTTTTTTTTTTATATGTATCCCCTTTTTCGTTGAGTCAATTTTCAGGTGTAATTTTCATCGGATGATTGAGAAATTTGAAACCATGTTCGGATCTATTTAAGGAGGAACCCGATTGTTTTTGGTCTGAATCGGGCGTATAGTCCGTTAGGTAAATTTATATGAATTTTATATTGAACAGCGTACAGGTCGCAATTGTCAATCGATGGGCCTGAAATTTGACATACGTATTTGAATAAAGTCAGGAATAATACCTACCAATTTTGGTGTGAATAGGTTTTACGGTACGTCTGGTAGGGGGGATTTTGTTGCAGTTTTAGCAGATAAATGTCTCTAAAAGGAGTAATTTTCCAGCTATAGTCACAATATTTAGTAGAAGTATTGATTTGAAATATTTCTAATACTCTTCTAAATTTGGTTTCTATTGGTACAATGGTTCATTCCCTGGGGTTGTTGGAACTGATAATTTTTCATGTTATCTCAATAAAAGTTGCAGTTCTCTTTCAATAGTCACGAAATTTGATACAAAGAGTACCTTCCATACAAGAACCAGACCTACCAATTTTGGTTTTAATTTGTCATTTGTTCGCAACTTATCAGCTATTCGGTGTGATTTTCCCCCTTTTATACTTCTCAAAATGGTCATTAAAAATTCATTTTCTAGACTTCATCGAGAAAAACACTCGTTTTAGCCTAAAAGCAACCCGATCTCAACAAAAGGTCGATTTTTACGCACCCCCACCCGTTCTTGTTCACTAGATTTGAACAGGGACACTAAAATCTCCGTTAATATTTTCGTAATCAGAATGTAGAAAACAGCACTATACTTCATTTTGAAATATGGGAGATTTTTAATGTGATAACATTTTTATTTTCTACATGGGAACTGTTTTCGAATTCGATGTTTCTTTATTTTCCTATTTTTTCTCACACATCGATAAAATATCGATATTGGTTTACATGCATTTTCCATTTAACATCGAAAAATATAGATTTTTTTATATATCGAATTTTTATAAACCAGATCAATATTTATTTACATGTATTTCCCATTTAACATCGAAATCGAATTTTTATCAATATATTAAGTAGCTAAAATATTTACTGGAAGAAAATCGGTCAGTGAATCGAGTAGAATCCATCGATGGATTAAAGTCAAATAATATGAAAATGTTATCACATTAATTGTAATCAGCTTCAGCCACTGATACTGATTTTTTCGAATGTAATTGTAGTTTTTTTTTTTTTTATTTTTTTACATAATCCACGATTCTCGTCCTTACAGGAAAGAGAACCATCGAATTACCTATTTCCTAAAATTGTTTTTGTTAGAACTTGGAATAATTTTTCATTTCACAAAAAATTAATGATTTTTGACACAAAAATGAAAAATTCATTCATAAATTTTTTTTATACATGATAACGAACTAGTATATTTTATTTCGCGCTTTGTATTTGTGTGATATTGGTAATTTTTTGCAAAAAATATAAATATTTTGTATCCTATCTCATACTATAATACGAGCAATAATTGTACGTATGTATGTACGTATGTATGTATGTATATGGGTACGTATATATGCGGGTATGTATGTATTTAACCGCATTCTGAAGAACTAGACCAACAATGTTGCTGAAATTTACAGGAAAGAGGTTTTTGGGTATGAAGAAATGATCTAGATAGGTCCCACATTCCTGAAAATTCATTGAACAGAAATATGAGCATCTCAATCTGTCCATAAGGGTAGTAAGTTATAACAACAAATTATAAAAAATTAGGATTGTCTGCTGACAAACTATTCCTCTCGGATCCCTGCCTAACTTATTACATGTGTTCACCTTACGTTACTCACATTTTATACTATCAGTTATCACTCTTGTTCACCTCTCGGCATTTATTTCCATTTGTTTACCATTAGATTGCATGAATATTTGACTTTTTCTAGTCTTTAATTAAGTAATTAATTGCAACTGAATTATTTCATTTCATCTCAGGTGTGTATATTAATTGAAGGTTTTAATACGAGGAAGAAAATAATAATATTTCTTCTTGTTATCTTAATGAATCGTGTAGAAAATATGATGTAGAAATGAAGACATTGAAACCGAAGTTGACTCCTCCTCATTACTCCAACCTCCAACATATCAATAATAAATTTTTCAATGTAATACCTTAAACTTAGTGGAAATTAATTTTATTTATATTAGATTTAATGAACACTTCACATTTTCTGGTATTTAATCGGGTAATTAATTGCTTAGTCATAATTTAATCATTTCATTTCTTCTCAAGGACGTATAAGGTTCGAATGGAAATAAATTCTAACCAGCAAACAAGAGTGATAACTGATAATATAAAACGTGAGTAAGAAGAACACATGTGATAAGTTAGGCATGGATCCAAGAGGAACTGTTCTGTCAACAGACTCTCCTGAAAAATTCGCCTAACTAAAAATAGATAACGGATAGGTAAAGTTTCATCAGCAAATTTTGTCAGACCTAGGCTGCGTATGATTATTATGATTTATGACTAATGAAGTAATGAGTTTAATAGTTGCAACTTGCAATCTCCGTTATAAAAATATATTTCTGAAATTCCCCAGCTTGAATTAAATCAACAAATTTTTTTCCAATTTCCACATTCGATCTAAACTTGGTGAACCAGGTATTATTACTTTATTAGAAGTACGTTGGTGAAAGAGGTGATTTTTAAACAAAGAAAATCTACCTTTTCTCAACACATACGTCAAAAAGAGGTTATTATTAAATCGACTTTGATTAGCAAAATACGAGATTTCCAAAGCAGTTTGGAACATCGAAAATGGTTTTCATTTCTGCACCTAGTGTAGAAACAGTGTAGAAATGAGCTTTTTCTCAACTGTTCGTCGTTTATTTCTTCGCAGCCCCGTTTACACGTACGCAAGTTGCAAAGTGTCGCAACGACAAAGGGGCCATTTCACATGGCGATGCTTACACAAAAAACTAAGTTCGCTTCTCGATAATATTTAATTATACGTAGGTATCTAAAATTCTACTCGCGAATGAAGTTTACCCGTCAAATCGAACGAATAATAACCTCTTTTTGGTGGATTCGTTGGAAAAAATATCGTACTCGACTAGTCAACCACTACCGATAATCACTCATTTTGCAAACTATAATTGAGTAAAATACTATTTCTCGAAAAGTGCAAGTTCTTTTTTCAGTTTTTTTTTTTTTTTTTTTTTTTTTTTTCATTAAATTTTCCACTTCTCACTTAATAAGGTTTTCTCAGTAGGTATTCCTTTGAAAATGGTATTACGACCGGGTGTTAACCGGGTACTATCGTATATTACATTATTTTTTTGTTCTTTTCAACTGCTTGAGGGGTGAGTAAGTAGAATTACGTCGTCACCCCTACGATCTTGGTTTCGATCTGCTCGTGACTGAGACGACACTTTTAGTTTCGATTATATTGCGCGAGCTAATAGTAGGTACCTACGCAGTACAGACAGGCGTTGGCTGAAAAACGTGTAAAATTCAATAGACCCGCGCCGGTGTTACCATTATTTGATTATTTGGTCGGTTTTCAGCGCTGAAAATACACTGCAGCGCCGAGTGCAAATCGCTGCTGGATCGACTGGGCGGATACACGGTGGTGAAGCGCGGCATCATCGGCATGAAGGGCAAAGGGGAGGTGCTGACGTATTGGCTGGTCGGCGAAGACGGCCTCCATCGCGCCAAACGCAGCCAAGAACGGGCGCGCCGACGCGATCACTTATTGTCGCGTAAGGACGCCGCCGGCAGCCGACGGACCAAGTCGCACAAAATGGATAGTTGCGGCGGCGGCGGCGGCGGTGGTGGCGGTGGCAGCAACAGCGGCGTACCGGGCGCCGCCATCAACAACGTGCAACCGGCGTCAGCTGCCGCCGCCTCCGCCTCCGCCGCCTCCGCCGCCTCCTCTTTCGCCGCCGCTCCGCGCAGTTCGCTCAAGAATCGCAACTCGCTCCCGTGCGCGCGCAACGTGCAGGTCGCCCGCTGCGTCAGCCTGGAGTCGCCCAAAAAGCTGCGGTTCGCCAACGGCTGCGTGCTCGACTGCAATCCGTACCACAAGTGCAGTCACGATCCGATCGTCGACGTCGTCTTTAACGAGATGCCGGTCAAACGTCGCCCCTCCAAGGTGGTGGAGCAGGGCGACGAGTTCGCCGACTCGGCGATGAGCGTTTCGTGTCCCTGCATCGAGAATATCAGCCTGTCGACGAGGGTGGACGAGCCGACCACCCCCACCAACGTGTGCTTCGACCAGAGCGAATACGACAACGGCTGCTGCAACAGCGAACCGCTGCTGCTCACCTCCTCCATTCCGTGCATCGCGGTCGGCCCGGCCCGCCAGCCGCCCGGTCCGGTCGCCGCCAAGCACACGTCCGACATTAGTATTCCGTTGCTGCGCAGTTACGCCTCGACGGCCACCTAAGGCGCGACGAAGGGCCCCACACCTCCGTGTCGAATGCCTCTCGTATGAAACGTGTGGACGCGTCCGCCGACGCCGACCGTATGCGCCGGAACGGCGGTCACGTAGCCGCGGGGGTGAGTGGCGCCGCCGTCGCAGCCGCCGCCGCCGCCGCCCCGCTGAACCTCTTCTCGCAGCGTGAAAACCAAAAAAAAAAAGCAAAAAACCTGTTGTAAATATTGTTCGACGTACGATTCTAATTTTGTCGGCTCATCAGCACCGGTACTGTACGAATAGTGCTTGCTAATGGCACATTCTGAATTGCCCCTTTGGTTGGTGTTATTTGGGAAAGCCTTTTTCGCTCGCTCCCGCAATTTACGGTGCTTAATCCGTTTTCAGGCTTTTTCAGGCTCCTTTGCGAATGATTAGTGTGACGACGGGTGGTCATTGACGAACGAGTGTGTACTACACACTCGTCAACCACCTAGCAGGCCAGTGGGGTAAAACCCAAAAACTCTGTTTTTGCCCTCACGGCTGTACATTTTGTCTGTGCAGCTAAACTTGTTTACTGGGCTTGGCCCGCACACGCTCCTTGCAGTACACGCAACCAACCGTTATTGGTGTTTGTGTGGTGTTGTGTATTCACACATACACACACCCACAATTAGGTACCTATACGCCACTATGCCTCGAAACGTTCTTTCTTATTCTTTGGTTTTTAACCAGTTTGCTGGCAAGTGGGGTATTAAAATTGAACTCGAAAGGATTAGGGGTGGGAGTCTGATGAAAATTAGCCGTTTCATGAGGGAAAAACAACGATTGGTACGATTTTGCTATTTTGACCTAATTTGTTTCACGTAAGTAGATATATATACGTATATACCTAAATAGGTATGTATGTGTGTACGTATGTATCACCCAAACTTTTGCACTCGCGGTTTCGAGAAAACTACCGAACAGATAGATCCGAAATTCTTACAAAAAATACCTCTCATACTGGAGCAAATCTGAAAAAAAGTGTTTGATGCCTATTGGTTCAGAAGTTTCTGAGAAAACTGGAAAACAAAACATTCCTGGAAAAGTCGTTTTTCCAGGATTTGGAAAAAATTAAGAAAAGGATCAGGCTGAAATTTTCACGTTAGATTATTCCTTCTTTGGTTCGAGTCAGGAGTAAGGGATGGAGGAGATTCCCTCAAAAATATTTTCAGAGTTGGGAAAATTTACTAGTTGCACAGTATAGTTGGAAAATCGTGGAATTTGATGATCTTTTTTTTTTAGGAAAGTTGAAAATTTTACAGCAGTTGGCAATTTTTGAGGTTGGGAAAAATTGCCAGTTGTTGGGAAATCGTGCCAATTGCCTTTTATTTTTTTAACAGTGGGAAATTTCGAAAATTCCGGTTAAAAATTTTTGTTTTTTCTCCCCCCCTCAAAAAGAAAGCCCTTTTGGTACGTCACTGTTCAAGTCTGATAGCAGTTTGGTACTTATTAGTACAATAATTTCTGAAAAAACCGAAGAAGAAAAATTACTGGAGAAAATATTGCGTTCACGGTTTTAAGAAAACTACTAAACAGATAGGGCCGAAATTTTCAAAAAAAAAATTATCATACATATAGGCGCAAACCTGATAGAAGATATTAATTCGGAAATTTCTGAGAAAACTGGAGAAGAAAAATTGGAGGAACAAAGTTTGTGTAGACGGTTTTGAGAAAACTACGAAAAGAATAGGGCTAAAATTTTCGTGAAAAGTATTCCTTATATGGGACCTAGTCTTTGAGGAGTTTGATGCCTGTTGGTTCCGTAGTTTTCAAGAAAATTAGAAAACAAAAAATTCAAGAAAAATCGGTTTTTAACAATAAAACATTAATAGATCGATATTTTTGTTAAAGATATCGATAACTACCGACAATTTATCGTAATTTTTCTTACCTGAATCACAATGTAATATCGATGTATCAATATGTTTATCAAACATCTATAACTATCAATACAAATATCGATTACCATCGATTTTTTTTTTTTTTTTCAAGTTTTTGGAATTCAGTTATTGTTTTTTTGAATAATTATGGATGAAAATCAGCAAACCAAATTTTTTACCGAAGTACTACTGTCGGAGAATTTTTTTTACCCAAAACCAACAATGAAATATCGATATATCGTTACTGATTTCAATTACTATCTATATTTTTTACAATTTTTTCAAGTTTTTGAAATTTAATTTTTTTTCTTAATAACGCTTAAAAATGGCCAACTGCCAACTGGGTTTTTTAGCAAAGTATTGTTGCACTAGAATGTTTTCCTATTTTTTTTAATTTGGGGGGAGAGAAAGGAGGTTTGGTAGTATAACGTTTTACTCTCCTCCCCCGAGGACACGCCCCTGATTAACACCACTTCAGAATGATTGAGGAGCAAAGTAACACCTATGAACTGAGTAAAAGGATGGGGAGAGAATCAAAGGGAGCGGAAAATTAATTTTTGATTGAATTCAGCCCCCTCCAGAAAAAAATCATGTGTAGCCTACGCGCCTGAAAAGTAGGCGCCACTTAAAACCTATCGAAGAATTACGCCACCCGCTTCCGTAATATAATGATTTGATGAATTAGCGACAAAAATATTTTCTCAAACTTTTCTTCACAATTTCTGGATAAAAATGTTCACTTCCACTCCACCAATAATATCGACGCCATATTGGATGGATCATCTTTTATCATAAATTATTTCGTACCAGTCGATCAGTATTTCATAACGTACCTTACTATGATATTATTTTAATTTTAACTACAATATTATTTCAAAAGACGACGTTAATTTCCATTTATTTCGTGTTTCTATTCTTCCTTTCCTCTTTATGTTTTTTTTTCTGTTTTTAATAAAGCCACGCCGTGTGTATCGTGATTTATTTAGAAAAAATAAGTTCTACGACAATAAAAACTAAGTGTTTTTTTTTTAATATTGAAATTTAACAACAACATTCCATCCTACATTATTGGAGATTACTTAAAGATGATATTTGTAACCGCCAAAAGAGGTGGTAATGTACCTAATTAGAACCACTTTCAGTGTTACACCATACACGAGATATTGAACACTGGATAAGCATTAATACCTCTATAATAATTTAAATATTCAATTCATCATCCACAACTATCGTGGACCTTAACGTATTTGAGAGACTCGATAATATCAAAGAACACAAGTTTAAATTAACACTTTTAATAAAATATTAAATTGTACACCAGCAGTACATTAATTAATATGTTAAATAATTATACATATAGCGTCACAATCTTTTAGACAAGACTGTCTGTTCACTAGTTGCTCTACATGAGAGGTTCTAGGTACTTAGAAGTTACTGTCTAAGAACTGTGTAGGAACTGTATATTGTTTCTTCGAATCGAGGGTTTATATACTCGTTTGGGGTATGTAAGTGTACGTGTCAGATAGGTTAAGTGAGGAGGGTGTTGTTATTATAGGGTTGTGCTGACTCGCAATATACTCGAGGGACAGGCACAATTAGGTCATGAGTATACAGATATTGTATCTATATTCACAAAATCAAATACAGGTAAATTAGTGGTTGTTTATAAAGAGTTATAGGATGTTTTATTGTTGATGAATAGCTATGTTTTTGGTATTTGAAAACGTGTAGACAAATATGTTTGTCATTTCTAAAAATAGACGAAAATATACGTTACAATATTATTGAATTATTGATGAGGAGGGCAGGTAACTATCTAGTGGACCAACGGTCTATCAGCACAAATTTTTCAGTTTACATGTGATAGGTAGCTAGCACCAATTAGAACAAATCAAACACGCAATGCCATTTTTGATAGTGTTCACGTGTTAACCCACGGAAATTGGTGAGTTGACTTCAAAATAGGGTCAACTCAGCACTTTACATACACAGTCCAACTGACTCTTAAACTCGATCACTCGTCAACAACAACATAGGATGACAAAAGCAAAATTGTAAATATTCATTTGACAAAAAAAATTTCAACTGACTATATTAGATGATAAATTTCCAACTTAGGCAAAAAATAAATCTTTATCTCACACTCTATCCTGAGCTCTCACAATAAGTTGACAGAATGATTCCTCTCCGATCCATGCCTAACTTATCACACGTGTTCACCTTACTCACGTTTTATCTTATCAATTGTCACTCTTGTTCGCTTCTCAGCATTTATTTCCATTGGAAACTTCTATTAATATACGCACTTGAGATGAAACAAAATGATTAAATTACGACCAAATAATTTGATTACCTACCATTAGTTTCTTAATTAAACACCAGAAACCGACAAATATTCATACAGTCTAATAGAAATAAAATGAATTTTCACTAAGTCTAATGTATTACATCAAACAATTATTGGTATTTTGGAGGTTGGACTAATGATGTGGAGAAAACTTCGGCTTCAATGTCTTCATTTCTGCATCATATCTTACAAGAAAAAAAAATTGATATTTTCTTCTTCAAATTAAATTCTTCAATAATATACGCACTTGAGATGAAATGAGACGATTAAATTATAATCAAATAATTCAATTGCAATTAATTACTTAATTAAACACCAAAAAATTTCAATTATTCATACGATCTAATAGTAAATGAATGGAAGTAAATGCTAAGAGGCGAATAAGAGTCATAACTGATAAGATAAAACGTGAGTGCATGGATCCGAAAGGAACCGTTCTATCAACAGACACTCCTCCACAATATCCCAACTGCAAAAAAAATCTAGCTACCTTACTGTCAATTTTTACCAGACAACTTCCAAGATTCGCAGCTGTGGGTCAATGGCGCAAATGCTTGCAGATGGGGTTTTTTCTCTTTGTAAAATTTATTAGACTAATCAAGATCAAGTGCAAGTTAAAAAGTTGAAAAAAAAAGTAATTTTTTTAGCAAAATAGTTATAATTTTTAAAAGCTGCCTTTTCTGTGATATTCGTCAGTGGAACCACTCAGTGAACAACGAAAAAAATTTCAGTTAGTGTTCTGTCCGATAGATCTATTCCCCATAGGCCTTTAGATGTCAAGTAGTTAATGTTTTTCAAGAGGGAGGGGAATTTTACAAATTTTAGTACACAGAGTGATTCAGATTTCGACGGATCATAGAAAAATAACATATGGTGCGTTAAAATTTGAATCATTTGTTTACTTGTCGAAAGGGTTTCATAATTCGTTGCACTTCTTCAACAGATTTGTTCAAATAAATTAAAGCCTATAATAATAAAAATGTTTTAAAAGTTCAAAATGAAATCATTACACCACTGATATTTATACAAAGAAATGAGACTCATTCAAAGTAAGATAGATAACCTATGAAAATGTGTACGAGGTTTCAACTTGAATCGAGATTAAGATATAGCCATTATCAATTATTAATTTTATGTTTTTTTCCCTTTTTCACAAGTTTTAGGATACTACCCAACGAAAATACCTACAACTATTGAATTCAGTGCAGTGGCGGCACCTGTGGAAAGGCGCCGATCCCAGGTCATAGATCACGAATGAATAGGTCACTCAAATTCTTCTGTACGTAATATACATATATGTATACAGCTTTTTCCGCCAGGAATTCACCACCTAGAATCTGTAAATATGGCAACATATGTTACACAAATATATGGTAATTTGCATACTCTCACACTGGCAGGCATCAAGTATAACAAAGTTTTATTTTTGTTTTACACCAGTTGAGTTCCTTATTTTTAAAAATTTGTATCTCCAAAACTATGATGGATAGAAACATCCAGTTTACGCCATTATTTACCAAATACTTACAATGTAGATTAAGTGTAAAAATTATAGGAAACGAAGTTATTCAAGAAAATTTACTGATAAGAATGTAAAAATTTGGGGGAAAAATGCCTTAAAGTTTTAGTTTTTTCAATATAATATATAAAAAAGCCATCTTCAACGACAGGTTGAAACATTTATTTTAAAAGAGGATCAAATACTACATTATAATTATGGCACAAAAATAATTTCTTGAGAACTAATATTTAACTTCAAAAAAAATGTCCTTAGATAGGTTGAAGATGCAAAACTTGTGATAAACAATTAAACTCCATACCATAATGAATTCCTTTGCTAGATGTTCCAATAAATTTATTATTCAACAGTGAGACTAAAAGCCTTCTGTATATTAGCCACAAAATTAAAAAACCTAAACCCGAGTTCCTTATTGATAAAACATTTATCTTTATTGAATTGTAGTACTAGGTTAATTTTTCTCTCTCACATCATTTTGTAAGATTATTTTATCATTACTACTTGTTATTCATTTTGCTGTTCATCATCATTGTACTTGTAAAAGTTCTTCGATGATAATTTTCAGCAAGAAATCATTCATAAGTAGTTGTGTGATGCCAATCAGTGGACAAAATTATGGGCCAGTCAAATCAGTTGCATATATTCCCATTTCAAAGCAAAATTATAAATAATTTTTATAATTTTTCATTTTAACGCATGGATATGTAACTAATTCGATCCTTTACAGTATTTCATAACTCTGCTTTGGTACCAAAAGGCATGCAGCCTGTTTGCCACACAGATATTCTGCCATTTTTGCAATTGATTAGTACAGTCCAGTTTTCAGCTGTTAGGGTGAATAGTATCGTTAATATAATTCAAATCCATATAAAAGAAAGTAATGTTTCGAAATATTCAGTTTTGATGGATAAAAATGTCCTTGATTTAAGTTTTTTTCTAAACTGAGTGTTAGTTCTCACAAAATTATTTTTGTGACATACGACGTAGTATTAGGTCCTCTGTTAAAATAAATTTTTTTACCTGTTATAATTGGTGCCTGTTAATGTGAAAATATGAAAACGGTCTTACACTTGTATAAATGGATATACACTGTATACAGTATACATAAAACATACGTATAATTATAGTATAGATGTACATATATTATATATTTCCACTTTTTGTTCACTTCGACATTTTTTGGGTTTCTGTAGAGACTCCGCTGTTTGATCTTTAGTAATGAAACTTGAGATAATGTTAGAGGCTTTCATAGGTTACACATTTGTGTTAAAAATTTTTTAATTCATTAATTAGTTTCGGAGGGAGAAGTTCTCAAGTTTTACAAACCGACCATGTTGTCATTACAATAACTCCCTAAATTGAAAGATTTTAGCTTAAAAAATATTTGACTTGAGAAGTGAAATTTTTGGTGATTATATTTCATTATTATAAATGCTTTTTGCCGTATGACAAACAGCTTGTAAAAAGATGTAGACAATTCCACTAACACCTTCCCATAAGGGACAGCACTTGACAAACGCTAGGGCTCCACCACTGGACTTCCAAATAAGGCTGAAATTTTCACAAAAGGTAGTTCTATTTTAAGACAAGGTATGATAAGAGTTTGTTTCCTATTGGTTCGGTATAGTTTTCGAAAAAATATAAGAAAAAAAATTCCTGTAAAAGTGATGTGGAATACTTTGTTGTGAGAAGTATTCACACATAGAAGGTAGTCAAAAGCTTTGTATGTTCTGCCACATCATACAAGAATATATGGAAGAGCAAAATCCTAGGCAAACACTGGCGATCTTTTAGCCAGTTCCATGAGTTTATAATTATAGGGGATTTGGCACACACACACAGATACACATATGTACATATACATATGGTACTATATTATAACATTACATCATTTCCTATTCCATAAGATGATAAGAAACGACACAGCGTATTTAGTACTGGGCCTTGACATCACTGAGATCTTTATCAGGTAATTTGTCATGGAAGGTATAAAGTATCTTGCCAGTATGTATGTACAGATAAGAACATATAAATGTATGCACATGTAATTGTTTAATGTCATAAAGACAAAAATAAGCCAGCCTTCTGGCAACAACTGTCATCAAGGGATACAAACCCATATACCTCATACGAGTATTGTCCCCACAAGTAATTTTTATAAGAGTTTTGGAAAACAACAGAAGGGATCAGGCTGAAATTTTCTTGACACATCACTCTTACTTATATGCATGTCAGATAGAAGTTTGGTACTTATTAGTTCAATAATTTGCAACAAAACTGAAAACAAAAAACTTTCTGGAGAAAATTTTGTTCATGGTTTTGAACAAACTACAAAAAAAATAGGGCTAAAATTTTGACGATATTCAGTTTTTATGTAGGATTAAGTCTAATAGAAAGTTTAATGCCTATTGAGAGTTTCCATAGCCACTAGGAGTGCTATAATCAACAAAAAATAGAGGTGATGGTGTATCAACAATAGGTCTGTTTGTTTATAACAGATTCTGTTAATATGTTATTCACAGAATCTGTTGCGAACAAACAAGCCTCTCCAAATTTTTGAACAAATTCTTGGCATTTTGGTGTTTTAATATTGTTTCTGCACCTCTAAAAGGTCATGTGTCTGCTTCCACACCAATATATTCAATAATTTATAGATAAATAAGTTATAACACTTATTCCTTCAAGACAAACCTAAGAAAAATCAAAGAAAAAACGAGACTTACATAAGATTTACATCGTTGATAACATACACCATCACCTCTACTTTAGTTTCATAAAAATCCACCAGATGTCAGCCACTTTAATGAAAACTCCCAATTGGTTGAGAAGTTTCCACAAAAAATGTAAAATAACAAAAATTGCCAGAGAAAAGCAAGTCACCTGTGTTGCTTGAAGTATCTTTTTCCTATTTACGGGGTAACGGCTCAGTATGAGAGCGTCTTTTTAGCGTTACATTAGTTGTTTTTTTAATTGTAAGTGAAAACTTGTAAACTGGGCGTTCTGGCAAAATATTGCTGCAATAGGGTTTTTTTGTCTTGAATTTTGGGGGCATTATTTTTAATGTGATAACATTTTTATTTTCTATATGGAATCTGTTTTCAAATTCAATGTTTCTTTATTTTCCTATTTTTTCTCACATATCGATAAAATATCGATATTGGTTTACATGCATTTTCCATTTAACATCAAAAAATATAAATTTTTTTATATATCGAATTTTTATAAACCAGATTGATATTTATTTACATGTATTTCCCATTTAACATCGGAATCGAATTTTTATCAATATATTAAGAAGCTAAAATATTTACTGGAATTTTTCTAAGATTTATCAGTGAATGAGAATGAGTGAATAACGATTTGAATTATTTTTAATATTTATGATTTTAAAGTGTACCTAGTTGTTTTTTTGATAATGTTTTCAAATTACAAAATTGTAAGTATTCATCTTTATATTCATTTGAATTTCAATAAGTATAATCTGAAATAATATGTTTATTGTGTTATCAATCTTTGCAGTATCCAGAGGTTTTCTATGTTTCATCTACGAATTTGGTACAGTAACTAACTTAATTTATCTTCATAAATATAACGCCAACGAATTTCGCAAATGAATTCATCCATCAATGCATTCTTGATTCGCCGATGAATTATATCATTAAATTGAAGGAAAGTCAATCGGTGAATCGAGTAGAATAGAATCTATCGACGGATTCTACTCAATTCTCCGATGAATTATTTCACTACAAATTAAAGGAAAATCGGTCGGTGAATCAAGTAGAATCTATCGATGGATTATACTCGATTCACCAATCGACTTTCCTATAAGTACCTAACTTGATGAAATACAACGTAGATTTTCCATAGATTTCCCATGAAATATCAAAATATCGACATTTTATCAATCCATATATTTAAATAATAACCGAGAATTATCCCACTGTCATTTAAAGTCAAATAATATGAAAATGTTATCACATTAATTGTAATCAGCTTCAGCCACTGATACTGTTTTTATTTATAGTAGGTAATATTTTTACTATGTATCACGTATTTAGCTGGGAAACTTGAAAAACCAAAAATTTAACGTTTGCAGCGCCCAGGAAAACGCACAGGGCTCGGGGGTCACGCATTTTCATCATTTATTCAGAAGCCCACCTCCACTCCACTCGTAAAACCTTTTCTCCCGCCTAAAATTCCATTTCAAGCCCATTATTGAAGCTCATTTCGATGGGACTACACGATGTAACTGCTGGTCATCCTACGCACGCGAATTTAAAATACGCTGTTGGTATTTCTAATAATTTCCGCCTACAACCTAACGCAAAGAATCGCATCATTTTTGACGAATTTTCATTAGGAAAATAAGAACGGCGAAAAAGTAGCGGATTGGATAATTATTTTTATAAGGCGAACTTCAAAGTCTGTCCACTCGATAATCTTTTAATCTTATCGACGAAGAACGTTTTCCCAAAACAGAAGAGAAAAAATACGTATTTCCATCCATCATCAACAGGAGAGTAAGCGAGCTTTTATGGTCTCTCATATTCAAAACTTGAATACTTCAATGGTCGCTGTACGTACTATATAATATGTATGTGTACAAAAATGTTTTGTGAAATTCGCCACACGAAAAAACAGTTAGGCAACTTACTCGTCCACGCAGAAAACATGTTGAAATGGAAGAAACACGCGGACTTAAAGCAATATGTATTAGGAGAGCAGGAGCGAAGCCATTGTCTTTCGATTTCGATGTTCGCACGTCTCGGTACATACTTTCGGTTTTACTCTGGGTGCGTGGCCAAGGTCTTTCACAGGTACGCGAAATACCTACGGTAAACGTATACCCAACGATCGGTGTTACATCATTTTTTATCCTTTAACTGGACGATAAAAACTCATTTTTGACCCTCTTGCATTAGAAGAGTAGGAGTGATAAGATGGCATCTTGTTCGGACTAAAATTCAATATTAACGGCTGTATTGGTGGTACTTGTGCTTCAAGGTAATTACATTCTGTAAGAACATTTTACTTTAGGTATAGGTACTTAACACGAACCAAGCGTTGAAATACGAAGGTTAGCACATTCACGCCACTGCATGTACCTGACAAAATTTTATAAAAGTACTTATCGCTCGTTTCGTCTTTTTAATTGTCAAATGTTAGGTACCTATAGTAAAAGACTCTTTGCTAACAGGTATGCACCAGAGACGTTCATACAACACTAGATATCGAACTCGTATCATTTTACAGTGATCAAACGTGAAGCCAACCGCCGCCATTTTTAAATTCGGCATAAGCACCATGTAAATGAATGGGTGGAATACGATTTTCAAGTCGAATTGTATTTTATATGGGATAAATTGCATTTGTTTTGGTTTAAGGTATATATTTTAATCATACTATGGGGCTTTTCCCCCTGGCCAATTTGCAGCCCAATCCTTTCTGGTGTTGCTTTCACTCGGCGCCGCGGACATTTAGTGAATCAAAAATAAACTATGAATTTGAAAAATGTTTATTTATTCAAGAAAAAACAATATGAGAAACTAAATTATTATATTATGAACTTAATTATAATTTAAAATTAAAATGAAAAAAAACTAAATTATACCAATTTGTCTAATTTTCCAGATTTCATTCACCGAAGTACTTCTTCACATAATGTAAAAAGAAGTAAAAAAACATTTCACCCCGTTTCACCCCCTTAATTGATGAATTTCCAAAAATCCAGAAATTTGTTTTTAAGGAATAAATACAATAATATTTTAGTGTAAAAATTTCTTCGATATCTCAACCCATTAAAGAGATATTAGAAAAAAATTTAAAAACACATTTCACCCCTTTTTGACTCCTTGGGGTGAAATTTTAAAAATCCTCACTATGATAGTGATATACCTCTAAATTTTCAAGTCATTCGGTGCAATTGTTTCGGCAAGGTGGTGATGAGTCAGTCAGTCAGAACTCTATTTTATTAATACAGATTAAAAATAGAGGTAATGAAGTACCTAGATTTATACCAAAATTTTTTTTTGTTCAAAAATAAAAATTTGATATTACTTCTTTATTACCTACGTCCATTCTTAATATATAATATGCCTAAAACAAAATAAATGCAATTAACCCCACATAAATTACAATTTGACTTGAAAATCCTATGTAAGTAAATTCAAAGAAGGAGCTGTTGGCTTGACTTTTCTCACTGAGTTTGGTATCCAATAATAGTATAAACATCTCTGGTATGGACCGCCATCTTGTTATATTTATATAATTATAACACAAAATGATAGTTCATCTCTTATCACGTTCATGCATATACCTGCTAGTAAAGAGCCTTACTTATAGAAGTGTCTACATTCAGTCAAAGAGGATATTTTCATTTGCATTATCAAAGGTTATAATATATATTTTTAGGGTGGCATTATACGTAATTATGTTTGAATCAATCATTCTGCGAGCTTCTCCATGGCTTTATGCTAATGACTAGTCTGTCATCTCTGTAACCCATGTTCGAATCCTTGTTTCTGAAAATTCATTTAGTAATTTTATTTTTTCATTATTTTTAATGTGTAAACATTCTTGCTCTCTAGTCCGCTTCCTCCCGGGTGTAAAAAAATATTAGATATGAAAAAGTTGAGATTGCATAAAAAAACTGCACGGCGCACTGTCCAGTTTTGAATTCTGTTTGTCATATAACACACACACAGACAAATACTCACAAGCAGACATCCGTGGCGAGATGGCGGCGCTCAGCTGAATGTTTTGTTTTATTTTCACATTATATCTGTCAAAGTGAATTAATTAGCCAAATAGTTTATTATATTTAAAAAAAAAAAAAAAATGGTTTAACTCCCAGAAATTTTATATTTTATTCTCTCCAGTACTTTTCATCTGTTGTCAATTTACAGATGCAACTGAAAACTAGTGGTGTTGATTTTTTTACGATCAATTGATAATTAATAAAATCAGACCTTGAAAAAATCAATTTTTTAGACTTTTAGAACTTCAATCACTTTTGATCAATCAGATAATTTTTGCAAAATTGATTTTCAATTTTTTAAGACAAATTTCTCAATTTTATTTTATAATAACCCATTCAAAATGCTGAATTAAATCTTAATCATTTTTCTTCATGGGTATTTTCTCTAACTTGGTTCATTATGCTTTTCTTAAATAAACAAAATTTAAGATTGATAAATCAATTATCAACTTTTTAACAGTCTATTATCGATCAGATCGATTATTCTCTTTTTGATAAAATCGATTGAAATTTTTCGAGGAATTTTGAATAATTAACACTAGAAACACCTGAAAATAAGTTAGATTAAAAACAAGTTTTTAAAAAATACGCTTTTATAATTTGAAGAAGAAAATAACGGCGAAAGAGAAAAAAAATTTCTCACTTTTTTTTCTGATGCAGAAACAAACAAAAATTGAAAAAACAACTGATAAAAACGGATATGGGTGTATGTGTGCGTATGTCGCAACACGTGAAAGCAGCGCTGACGTTGGTCATCCGGTGTACTTCAACAAATTGAGTGAGTAGAATAAAAGCGTATAAAAACATCCTCATTGTCTGATAGCCGGTATTTGTCTCATAGGTACCTGTTTCGTTTTAGCTTCCTCATTAAAGTTACAGTAGTTGTTCTTTAAGAGGAAAACAATATTTTACCTTCACGTTGATGTTTTCACTTTCGACAAATTTATCATTTACTTCGTAGCAAGAATGGAAAAAATCCTCAGAAAATGATTCCAATCATGAAACATAAATAACTCAATTAGAAGTGATTCGAATCACAAATCACAAATCCTTTACAGCAAAATGATTCGGATCACAAATCACGACTGCTTTTAGTCAGGAGATAAAAGTGATTCGCACAAATCCTCAGTCTCAAAAGTTAAATAATTCTGTTCGACCTTGATATGAGAAAAAAGTTCTGAACACCTTAGTACTTTTTGATAAAAAACGGTTTTATTCAAGAAAGTGAGATGTAATAATTTTATGAAGAGGCTATGAAATTCTACAAAAATTATATTCAAGAATTTTTTTCACAGCAAGTACCAAATTTCCATAGAATTTCCTGATCAGAGAAATAAGATTCGTGATTATTTGTTCCGTTGTTTCTAAATAAATGATTTGAATTACGCATCCATTTTTTCCGAATCTGATTCGCATTTCTTTCTCGAAAGTAACTGGCGTTGTTTTTTCAAGTGATTCGAATCACGAATCCTTTTCAGCCCCAAAAAATCATTCGAATCCCGTTTCTTCACGAATTTTGCCTACTTTTACCACAGGACATTCAAATTTTCGGTTCAAATCAAAAACTTTTTAATACATATTGGGCGAGCAACAAACTGAAAAATTATTTTCGGTTCCAAGGCATCATTTCACTTTCGTGAATCCCATTCAATACTCCCACAACGCTAAAGGTTCGCAATGATCAAAACGGCTTGAGAAGAGAGACTCAACGGTGATCTCTTATTATACATAGTTCAAGGACAAAAAAACGGACATTTTATTCTCCGCATATGCTTCTTCTCACCTCTCATTTTACATCATTCCGCCCCAATTAGAGTTTAGAAAATAAAAATTTTACTCCAAACTAGACAGTTTTCATTGGAAAATGAAAAAAAAAAAAAGCAAATGAAACCGATTAAAGATCCACATCACACGATACAATGAGGCTGAATTTTTCAAAAACTTTTTAACTTAGCGAATGATATTGAAATTGAAATAGCATTCATCTTAATTATAATTCAGCCAACGAGAAAAACTGAAGTCACTGATAGATGTTTCAGTTGTTCATTCCAACAAACCAACATCCTTGAATTAACTAAAGCACAAAACTGATATTACTTTACTTACACCTCTGATGTAGACCTTTGAGCGTCATTCTTGTTGAAATTAACCTTCAACGAAACAGAAAACATGTTATTTACAGAAAATAGTTTATTGAACAATAACATCGCATCAGAACTAAATAATTAAGCTTTCGCTTTCAATACAAATGAATGATCGACTTCGTAAACATGTCGTAGCTAACACATTCACACACAAAAATGTCATACTTCACTGAGGAATAGACCAATCGCAGAATGGTTCTTTGTAGTACAAAACCATCCAAAATCCACATCTACATCTTTTAGGTTCACCCTGATGCAACCACATATGAAATATAGTATGCTGTTCAGGATGGCATTTACAACCAATAGTTCGGCTTTCAAATGCAGATGGAACTCGAATTGGATCAAGCTTTGTCCCCTGATTTCCACGATAAATAGCACCGATGGTAAATGGGTCCTAGGGAGAAAAAATAACATGAAAAAGCATCTAGACTACAAACTTTTGCAACACTCTGTTGGCAAAATTCATGTGCATTTTAAGAAAAACTGTAAGAACTGAAGTAGGCTACAGAAAATACATTTTTCGGTATTCACAGAAAAGGTTTCGAAACATTATTGCCACTTAATAGAGAAAATTAGGTAAGAAAACCGCGAAATGTTTTTACAAAAGTACTTTTCAAAACGCAATGGTTAGATTCGAAACCAGCGATTCCTCACTTCCCTCAGCTGATAGAGAAACAATCAACAATGACGAAAGTGATAATGTATGTGAGGAGAGCTGAAACTTGACCTAAAACCGTACTGATTATCTGCACGCTACGTAAAACATGAGACAACGATTAAAAAACAAACACTTACGTCGTTTCCAGCATTTCTGACTTCGATTTCCTTCTT